>JARK01001697.1:117488-170863 GCA_000688135.1 Ancylostoma ceylanicum
CCCCCCCCCCCCCCCAAAAAAAAAAAAAGAAAAAAGAGCCTCCGAATCTCTGAAATTACTTTACAAGGCAAAAATATTTTTCTAGTTTATTTTCATGGTCTATTTCTAGTTTTTTTTTTCAAGTATTGCCATCGTTTATTAAAAATTGAATTGGTTTTTCTGTTTTTTTTTTAATTTTCCGTCCGGGTCCCCAAAACGGCGGGAACCCGAAATCTTATCCCACTCCCCCCCCCCTCCTCTTACTTTCTGCGTCCGCCACTGCGCGGTATACATGTATTATATGGCAATAAATATTAAAATATTCCAATTGAAATCCCTTCACCTACCTCTTCGGCTCATCCTCAATAGTTACCACTCCGGGTGCCACACTAGTGGAATTCCTTGCACCAGCGACAGTGACTTTGTTCTTAGCAGAAGACGCCGCCAACAGCAGAGGAGACGCTTCAATCATCAGCTCCTATAGAAAAATACCTCAAACTTACAGGGATTCTCGACGAAATGAGTGAAAAATCCCACCCTAGTATTAGCTAAGCACCACTTCTTCGCCTTCTCGGAAATGTTCACGCATGCACCGTAGGCCATATCCCCTTTCCTAATCTCTGTTAGCCATCCATGTATGCGCAGTTGCGTTCCTGAAAATACCGGATTAGCGAAAGAGCATGAAATATTGTGGAAATACTATGTAAAATCCAGAATCATTAGATAACCTAGAGCTTTCCACCACTTTTCGCTCCTTTCTTTGCCGATGCCAAACAGGTTACGGTATGACTCTCGCACACGACTTTTCTCCTTCTCCTAGAAGGAAATTACATGAATTTTCAGGCAAATTTCCATCATGTATGGAAATATAACAACTGAAACGGAAACTGCAAGAGAAAGAGGATCATTTAACGTCAGTCCTCCCTTAGAAGGCGAAATTCCGAAAAAATTCTATTATGAACAGAATGGGAGTGGCTAATGTAACACTTGTCCTCTTATCCTACCAGTAGTAACAAATTTTGCAGTACAAAATATGATTATACAGTAATGCAGTCCAATGCAAGTAATACAACCACCATTCCCTCTATGTCACACTCTTCTAAGTTCCTATCCAGGAAAAATCCATGGCAAAACTATAGAAAAGATCTATTCGAACACCAAAATCACCTACCGATCCACGAACAAAGTCTATCGGCTTTGCAAGACCACTAAATCCTCTGTAGACCTCGTCAATCACGCGGAACAACCATCGGGCCTCTTGCCCAACGTCGATGCATTTCGAGGAGGAGCCCTACGAAAAAGAAAGGAATAATAGTCAGAATATTCAGAAATAAGGCAAGGAAAACTAGCAGAAAGTCTTTTCCCCATTTCTGACGGCTTGAATGCTACCAAATACTTATATACTTCATTAATGAGGAAATGAGTAGCTGCAGGATACCCATCAGTCGAAGCGCACGCGCACGCGTCTCACCACCTGTTTGGACAGGTTAGACGAGGTGGTGTGCGTGCGAGTGGACGCCAATCACTGAAGTAGCTCTTTTATACTGTGAAAACACAAAAACTTCATCGAATCCTCACATGTTTCCGATAATTTTCACTAGAATACGTTGTTCGGTATACAGTGTGCGTCGATGGCGGTAGCTTTCCCGCGACTTCGAAAAGATCGCGACGCAACCGCGCCGCTCGAGCAGTAATCTTCTCCTGGACAACAAACTATGGGGTTTCTTTGATAGTTAGTTAGTATTCTTGTTACTTAACATCAAAATCTGATGAACAACTATTAAGAAAACGTTTCAAAACAGTTTCGCCACTGCGGCAACGATTCCATCGTGAGTGGCGCGGTCGCGCCGCGTGCTTTTCGACGCTGCGAAAAGGCCATCACCTTCGACGCCCACTGTACGTACTATTACTGCTATTGTCTGTGCTGTATTTGTCAGGTACTTTTTTCACTTCTGCTCACATGGACTTTCCATACATTAATAAACATTAATGATGGAAAATTTTTCGAAAAATGCCAGAAAAAACTGAAACGAACTTGCTGGTTATTCATCTGCCAGTCGCAGTTGTCACAGCAGTCTGCTCGCGGCTGTGCTGGCGCAGCTGTAGATGGATCGAAGTGGCTCAGAAGCAAGCTAGAAATTTTCTACACTAATGACGCATCTGAAATATGATTTTAAAGGTAGGGGACCACCTCGTTTCTCACGTCTACGACATCAGCAGATTCTTGACCTCCTCGCCACGCTGATTCCAACAATGTACAGTAAAAGTCACGGGAGTGACGAAAACCTTGTTTTTGATAGGATAAAAGTTCCCCGTTTCTTGGAGCAGGGGCGGATCCGCTCCAAAAAGCGGTACTTGGTGCTGGCTGCCCGCCATGGCAGCAACGTCGCGCGAACACGTCTTGTCCTGTCCGATCAATGAGATCAACTGTGATGCACGTCTTTGCACGTAAACTTGTTCCAGCAAACTGGTACAAACCCCATCACGGAAAACGGGGTTTAGAGACCATTTTGGGGCATTTCAAGTACATTGCCAGAATCAGCGCATCGAGGAGGTTCGGAATATAACTAATAATAACTCGAAAACGATATGAGGTGGCCCTCTGCCTTTATGGCCATCATAGAACTCCTGACTAACTCGCTCCTTCATAGGCGACCCTATAACGCTTGGTTTACGGTCATGCAAGCCATCCTTTACATGGCATGTATGTTTTTTTTCTCGTGTTTTTTCTTCTATTACAGAATCTAGTACATGTATTTTCATTGGTTTGATCTGGAACATCTTGAATGCATTAAATAAATAAATATAAAATGGCCCCTTTTGGAGCACTCTTTGCACGTACCCACGAGAACTCGTCCACGAGGCCCTCAGTGTGGCCATGGATACATAAGCCGGTGGAAGGAAATTGGCATCAGGTAAGCCGAAAAGCTTTGCCCGATTTTTTCTCAAGAATTCTTTCTATTTGGAAACTCAACTGAGAGAGAAGTGTGACCCAAACGATATTGTGGTATATTTCCTATGCTGCTCCAACCATGCCTAAAGTTACGACGAAAATAAAAGGAGATAAAAAAATTCGGGCAGGGCCTTTTGGCCAATCTAATAGATCTCAATTCGTATAATCTGGACATCGTGATGCATAGAGCAATTACATATACAGGAGACGTCAATCACAACTGTTACTCCCGCGGACTGGAGCGCCGCACCTCCAACGCGGCGCGGGCGAGGCAGTACCCGACATCCACGGCGCTTAGACATGTCACGTTGATCGTACGTCATGCCAGTCCGCGGGAGTAGCAATCTTGACTGAGGTTCCCTGTAACTTTCAAAGCAGTCTATGAATACTGGCCATACTTCCAGTGCATGTTCAGAATTTTCTCCTCCTCTTTCAAAAATTTCCAGTTACGGACGAACTTTCTAAAAGAACTGAATAAAACGTACTATCTCCTACAACGCATGGAATTCAAGAACTCCTCCATAGAACGTAGCATTTCGAACGCATGGGACAGATATGGCTCTCGCATGGATTTGTTGATACGGGACCTAAAGCAGCAATTCTGGATATTTTCCTTGGATAAAGGGTAAATTTACTCGAACCTATTCATTACAACATCCTTTTGAGACCAAAACACATGACAGTTGGCTGGATCTCCGTCACGACCGGCTCGACCGATCTCTTGGTAGTAACTCTCTATGTCCTTGGGAGCTGAAACCAAGGATTTATAGGAGGTTTTAACAACTCCTTTCTACTAGTACACAGCAATTACCGAGTGTCCAGGAATACTTTGATCATAGGAAACTCACTTCCATAGTGAATAACCTTCCTCACATCCGACTTGTCAATTCCCATACCGAAAGCTACAGTAGCCACGATGGTAGTGTACTAAAACAGAGTTTTCCTATGCAGGCCAGCACAAAATCTTCTAATCTATAACGTAGTCGTAACGAGAAAAAATGGGGGCGGTCCCGCTGTTGCATGATTGGTGCGTTGAAACAACTTTTCTCGTCCTTTAATGATAACTCGTCCGTATGCTTTGGAAATCAATAGATATGCGCTGATAAATATATATTTGAACAAGTGAAGAGTCGACACAGAGATGTTGAATAGGCGTTGGAATGCACCAATCGCTCAGCAGTGGCACCGCCCCATTTTCCTCATGATGTAGATGTAACATAAGCCTATTTCACCTTGATGGATTGGGACACCTATCAAGAGTCAACTAGAAGCGCAACTTCTGGCTTTGGTGTTTTTCCTAGGATTTTAGGGCGTACCTTCCAGTGTATAAATAAGTAAACAAGTAAATAATAAGTAAATAAAAAATAGATAGCTAAATAAATAAATAAATAAAGCGAACAAAACTTATAAATCCTACCTTGTCCTGAATAAACCCGTGGTGTGCATCGCTTCTAGCTTTATCGCTCATTCCAGCATGGTACATGGCACATTTTACTCCTCTCGCTGCAATTTTAGAAAATATTGGGTAATATTACTGTAGTTTCTCACTAGGTAGATGTACACCTAAACAAGGAAAAGGTCGTCATCCTCCAAACACAGTCTGTTTCAACTACGACGATAGTTGGCTATCCGTGCATACAACCTGATTTTCTCTTCGCTCTCTCCAGTTACTGCGCATTTTCTCCCATTCTTTTTCTAGCTGACGCCTTTCCGACTATCTTCACCAGTGAAACTGACTACATCCTGGTAAATTCGCTCAAAGACACGACATGTGGACGACACTCCAGTGAAATAAGCACCATCAGAATGAGAAGCAGGAGGATTGCAAAGAGAGCAGTGATATCTACGAAATGTGTGGATGCCCAGACAGTCAGAAAGCTACGTTGCGTGTCATCTAAGGCGTATGAGCGAGTCTCGACTACTGAAGTCTCCTGTAGCTCATAAAAGCCTACTGCAGTACCTCTCAAATGCTGATGTACAGATTCCACCACTGCACGTGTCTGGCAGTAAATAATGGTAGCTCCACCAAAATGTCGACCCTAAAAATAGCTTTATTTTTTATCACCTATGTTTTATGGAAGAACCAACTCACAGAAACAAAATTTTAGGACCGCGGTCGCGACATAGAGCAGACAGAATAATAAATTCAGGTAATGAAAAGAGAGAAGGAGAGGAGAGAGAATTTTCACACTCTAAGGCCTTCTCCACTATGACAGCCTTCTGCGAAAAAAACTCAGAAGCAGATGATTTAGGGCGCTTACCAGCTTTTCGTCATCAGGTGCAAACATTTTCTCGAGATCAGCTTCCATTGATGTCTGTAGACTAACAGATAAGTAGAGATTCTTCCTTAAAAAAAGTTGAAGCGTGATCCATCATCATGATCAAGCAAGTGCAACAGCGCAAAGATACGTATTTTCGAAACTTTTAACATCAGTAGATCATAAAGTTGAGTTAAATAACCGCTAACATGACTGAAATGCGCAAAATTAATTCGAAAAATACCAACGATTATTAAATTTACCGCTGTGGGTCATCCAAAAAAAAATGGACTGATGGAAAGTTTCGGTTTAATAGAACCCCACAATCATAAATCAGTGAAAGCATTCTTCATAATATTGCTGAAGTTTCCCAATTACCTGTCAAAGCCTGTGCATGTAACAATGGGATCCACCAATTCCAAATTGTCAATGATGTCCTTACGAACCAGCTGCGTGGCTGTGGCGGTGAGGGCAATTATTGGGCAATCCCTGAAAACAGATGACTCACCTTACTAAGAGCAAAAAAACGAAAAAAAATCAGGCAAAGCTATGCTGTCACATTTCCGACCACGCTCGCTCTCCGGCTGATTAATTCTAGGATTCCAAGGGAACTTAAACAGTAATTTCCAGAAATTCACGGATTTGAAGTGGTCAGAATGTAGGTATCTTATTGCTCCACAGCAACTGGTTCTCATTCTTTGTAATTAAAGTGTGTCATCCTGCCGTGCATCAATATGACTTTCAGAGAATGGCACCATTATACGGTCATGCACTATTACATTTACACTACTTGCTAACTGAAAAAAAAAAAACTATGAAACTGCCGTCTATGTATGAGTTTTACCCAAAACCTAAACCATTGGTATCGACATCTTTCCTACATCTTGGAGAAAATAATTAGAACAATGCCACTGACACCAAAATATTCCTGATCCTCGCTAAACCACGGTATGAAGAGCGGAAATCATGTCCCCACTGAGAGACACAATGAGCCTCATCGATGGCGATCAATTTAACCTCTGAAGTGTAGAAATATAACAAACAGTATTAGAACTAGAATATTCAAGACCTACTCGATTTGATTCGATGTAGCAAGCTTGACGCATTTTCGACGTATTCTGGAGTTAGGTAGAGAAATCTTAAAAAGTATTAGCATAGATGGTAAATTAAATCTATGTACAATAGAAATAATATGAGACAAAACTATCCAGGTTAGTGTATCTATTGGTCGTTTACTGCTTAAAAATGGCCACTGGAGCAACACCTCACCTCAATGAACCGTCTCCGATTTCGGCCAATATGCGCTCTCGTTCACCCTGGTTGGTTGATCCGCTTAGTAAACTTGCAGCAACGCCATTCAATCTAAACAAATCTAGAGAATTTTCCAGATTTTAATTTATGAGGATTAGACCGGATCTAATGAATTCCCCGTGACCTAGGCGGCGAACTCTTGTCCTGATAAAGTTTTAAAAACATTTTCTAACTGAAGACAACGTCTAAAAGACAAGAACCATTAATCCTTGATCCATTGGTTAATTTTCCTTGCACTTACAGATTTAATCCGGAAAGAGTGAACCGTAACCGTAACTTCACTTGCAAATTCAAAGCGAAAAGAGTAGTATCGGACTCGAATCATTATCCAAATGAGTTAAAGATATTAAAAGCAGTCTCTCACCTGGAAATGGTTTTCGAGATTCTTATACGAGAAGAATCCTAGGAAGAGGAAATACTAATCACAACATTGCACATGATTCACCACAAAAAAATGCAGAAAAATACGGGTTTAACCACCTTCTTTTGTGGAGAATTCGATATGCCCGTTAGAACATCTGCCACGAGGGTGTGCAACTGGTGATATCAATCACAAGCACCTAGCGCCTCTTGGCTCCCTAGGAATTATGCCTACCGCGGGTGGTCAGCTCCTCCTGTCGATTCCTCCCGCATAAATCATCAAAAACTATTCTGAAGTAAGACACTACTTTTAAGCTTGATGACCCGCTGAAATTAATAGTCTAACAACTGCGAATCAGTATAACTAGTATTTCAAAAAAGTTTTCCAAAAGTAGAAAAGTGTGGGCACTTGGCGGCGTATCCATCAAAGCAGGACAGCTTCTCCACCTTTTAACCCAATAAAATCAAAACAACGAGAACTTACGTCAAACTTGTCACTTGATCATTCATAAGTGAAATGAGCGGTGATATAACCAGTGTTAGTGATCCTGTTATTAGACTAGGCAGCTGGTAGCATACACTCTTACCGTATCCTAAACATAAGAAGTGAGAAAACACTGGTTACGACCACGAAAAAGATGAACTAACCAGTTGACATTAATACAAGTTGATCCTTGCCATCCAGCGCATTCTGCACAATCTCCCACTGCTTTGGACGAAAGGAAGAGTGACCAAAATAGTGCTAAAGCAGTAATGTGTAAATATTTTATTCCTATTACGACGGTGGGCAAAATGCAGAAGTATTTTCACCTTTAGCAAGCGAAGAACATTCTGTGGTGGTGTTTTGTTAGATGTTAAAGCATTTGTCATTTGTGGAACAATCTTCTCGGATAAAATAGATGATTTGGGTAGCTTCGACGGCTCAATGTCATCATCTGAAAAAGCGCATATGACCTATTTTGACAGCAAGAGCAATTTTTAGCCATCTTCGATCGCGCTTCGATTTAAAGAAAGTATGAGATACTAAATTTTTCTTTTCATATTCCCCGAATAAACATTCCAAATACAGGCATAATAATTCTTACTCTCGACAGGTGGTGGAGTAGGAGGAAGATTCTGATCCTCCTCTTCTTCCTCATCATCGCTCGATATAACCTGTTTTCGCTTCTGGGAGCCACGCATGTTAACTAAAAGGTGAAAAACTTCGATACAATGGATAAACATTCCAATAAACTGGAGCATTCACAACAGCAATTTCTCGAACGTTCACCTAACGAGAACATCTAGAAAATTAACCTGGTGGTGGTGTGGGAGGAGGATCCTCCTCGTCAGACCAACTTTGCTGATTACCTGCGACCGCCGGAGATCCTGAAGATGTGTTCAATATAACCAGTTATATGTAAGCCTTCTTACGATGGAATCTAATTAGCGAGCAGTGTTCCTCCAACACTGAATATCTTAGTGCCATCGGCTTTGATTTCGAAATAATTTTTTTCGAAAGCTTCAACTCTGCCCTCCTGGTCGTGATTTAAGCAGAGATCACATCTTCACTCCCCACGCCACGTCTACGCCCGCCAACGGTTATCACCAATATGATTTTCCGGACCAACATTTTCGCCAGCAGAAATTGGGGCATGAGTATGTAGCTATACTCTACGAGAAGTATGGCAACCTTAGATAATGTCGCCGGCGACGCACGCCCCACCCACAGTCAACAGGTGCCGACAGCGGCAACAATGCAGGATGCTACACTCCGCATGGGGCCACATGCATCATTGAGATTACACAAGGTAAATGCGTTAACACCACACAAAATTACCCATCTTTAACACAGGCGTCACGATTTAACAATACTTTTACCTTGGGTAATCTCAGTGGAGCATCCAGTCATTGGAGTATAGCGGCAATCTAACGTTGTCAGTTGTACGCCTCCATATTAGTTACAGTTGGGAGAGAAACTATGTCGTGATGACTCCACACCTGCCCCCCTCCCCTATAAAACTCACCTGGAGGAGGTGTAGCTGGCAAGGAAGCATCAGAATCGTGGATGACGTCGCTGCGTTCTACCGTACTTGTATTGGTAATAACGACATCATCATCAAAGGAATCATACCCGTCTTCAGACATTTTCTGCAAAGGTCAAGTGGTCTAGAACAATGAACGACGGCTTTTAGGATGAGGATCATCGGAGATGGGCCCCTAACGTCAAGAAAATTGAGGGAAGAAGCATTATCGAAGGATCATCGAAGGCTCCGCCCACTTTCTCCCCAAAAGAACTGGCTCAAAACGGGTTTCTCAGCGTTTTTCCAGGGCAATATGTATATCATTGTGATCAGCCGTCTCCGTTTATCTCAGTCATGTAAAAATCCAAAAAAATCGCAGAAAAGTTCAGTTAGGCCTGTACTTTTGAGGAGGACCTTGTAATTCACGGCAAAAAAAAAATGAACGCGCTAAATTAATCACATCCACACAGCCTTAGCTTCCGCTAATCATCATATATAAACACATATAGGAGAATTCAAATGTAGCAAATGATACCAGTTCAACCGAAATACCTCAATCTAGGCCAGTTTCTAAGGTGACAGACCAAATTTAGCTCTACTGGACAGGGAAAAACAAGTGACGCTCACGATGCTGCTATCCAAAAAACAAGTTTCAAGTTGATTACTCATCGCTAAGGCATAGGCCACACACTACAGCGACATGGTCACTGGTAAAAACAATATGTTTCAAGTTCTCATATCTTACTACACAATTTGCATTGATAGATTACTAATATACAATGCGTTTGAACAGTTGTAGAGACATTAGTGAAAGAAAGGACACGAGAAAGTGTGCGGTATTCGGAGAGGCAGGCCAGAAATGCAGAATGAAAAAGGTTGAAGCTGTGGTCAGAACGGCAGCATCACCATGAAGTACTAGATACCTTGACGGGATAGAGACGACGTGGAGAAAATTCTCAACAGTTATACTCTGCATAAATACTTCTTTATTGGGCAGATTAAATATCAAGGCGAGTAATGGAATAGCTCTAGTATCAACAGAAACAGACTAAAAGCTATTTTAATAAATACATTTTCGTAACGACCTAACGAGTACTACACTAATATTATAAGAGCACATAGCATACAAATGGAGGTAGGCAACGTAGATCACGCGCTTATGAGACTGTGTACACCTTCGGTTTCACAAGGTATCTGAACGAACGTTTAGCAAGGGATCCTCGCGAGAACTTGTGCCTGAAAAGAGGGAAATCTCAGGGACATAATGGAAATATATGATCTCACATATGTTACAGTGAACTCCAAACGGAAGTAAACAATGGCCAGGACTGCGGTATGGGTACTCTGGTTGTCTGCTGTACCTCCCGAAGCAGTGGAGATTCACGTCATATCGGTTTTCCTCCGTGTCTCTGCCCAACAGGCTCGCTGTCTCGGTAGTGCAGACAACCAGATTGCCCGCGCCGCGGTCTTGCCCCTTGTCTACAACCATTAGGAGTTCACTGTATGTGCAGATATCAAAAAAAAGTACCGTAATCTCTTCGTGTAGCTTTTTCCTACAACAGCTTCCACTCGCTCGCGATAACGCATTGCAACTTCAACTACATTGAGAGGCTCGGCTTCAGCAACAGGCTCAAGAGATAGATCAGTGCTAAAAAGAACGACTTGAGAAACCAAGCCTGGTAAAGGAAGGTAATCATAGAAATCTTTCAATAGCGTGAGAAGCAGGGTGGAAAATCAGATAAAATGAGAGATTTATCCCGCTAAAAAGCAATTCAAAGTTAAATCAAACTCAAGGAAAAAACATGATCTAAAGAGCGAAATTCAAAGAAAAATAAAAGTATTTCAAGGAATGCAAAACCTAAATTAAAATGTGAAAAAAGTAAGCTGGAGGAAAATGAATAGAAATGAGAAGAAACTGTTGCACATCACGTACCTTGGCTTACATCGATCCTTCAAATAATAGTTCGGCTTGGAAGAATTGTCCAGAGGAGCCTCAACAGCCTTACGGCCGAAGAAAAATACTCTGAAGATAGAACCGCAGTTGAAAAATTTACAAATACGACGATACAATCACAATTAATAAATCACAAGTTAACACTCGAATAAAAACAAATGGAAAAACATAACACCAACCGATCAGCAGTTATTCCCCACAAACGCAGTAATCCTTCTCGCGCAGCCATATCCGTAGCAATTTCCAACGACTCACCAGCGCCTTAACAAAAAATTGTCAAATGAGTTAAGCACCGTTCAAATGAGTCAATACAATACGCAACATACTTTGTCCAACAAGCTCCGATTTGTCCTTGTAAATACCAACGACGTAAACTGGTTGAGCGCTCACCACACCAGCTGAGCGAAGAATTCTTGGTTCAACCTAAAAATAGCATTTTGTAAGAAATAATTACCTCTCAAAAATCTAGCTCTATGCGAAAACCGAAGCAAAGTGATCTACTTCTTTAGCTCCTTCGTTGACGAGTAAATCCGTTAGTACTGCGAGTGGCTGACGAAGGGGGAAGACGTCGGCAAAGTCAACATCGATCAGTTGAGGTATGATCACGTCGATGACAAGGACTTTGGCTCGTTGCTCTCCAATCACAGCCAATAATGCTCGAAATGCATTTGCAATTGAAGCCGAAGACGCCGGGTGTTCGGCGGTGCGGATCAGGACGTCGATGCCTGTATAATTTGTTGGAAGTTAGCATGACTTTGAATTTGACAAGAATAAGGTGGTATTTATGGTTGATGCGCGTCAAATTTGACGCGTCGGCCTGAAATTTCACGAAGTTTTCGCGTTTTCTCGATGCGACTTAGACGGAAACGCATTTTGTTCGCGCGGCTCTCGCGACGACAAAACCAGAAACATTCGCGCTCTACTAGAAACTCTCTTCTCCTCCCTCTTAATCAGTAGCGGGGATGGGAAGAAGGAAATCCGTGACTCAACGTGAGCCCATCCTATTCTTATTCTTCATCAATTGGTCATCTCACTCAGGCTGTAATGTGCCTTTGTTTTTTCCTACAAGAAACGCCAATCACAACCGCGACTCATGCGAACTGGCACGCCGCCCCTCCTATGCGTCACGTGCAAGGCAAAATCCGACATTTCAGCCACGTCACGTAGGTCGTGCGGCGCTCCATCCGCGGGAGTCACAATCGTGATTGACGTTCTGTGTATTTCATTATTTTCAGGGACTTCCTAGGTGAAAACATGCAGTCGTTTCGTTTTGAGAGCGTGATGCCGCAACAGCGTCGCTGCTGGCATTGGAGCACGTAGCGTGGTAGGCCAACCCCAATCAGTGCAGCTTTTATGAAGAGTATTACCACTTGCTTCCCTCCATGTTGTTCCAGGAACTAAGATAGAATAACTATGACAGGGAACAAGCGACAAAACTCCAGAAGCCTCCGAATCGGTCGTGGATCAGGTGTCTCACCGATCGCGCAGAAAAAAAAGCTTATAGGAGTATGAAGAAACCAATAACAACCTATCAGCGATTATCTCTAGAAAATAAAAAAAATGCTCATGCGGAAGCCATGAACACCCTAGGTCCAGAAAAATGGAAGATGAACGAAAAATAAGGAAGGAACTCACCGAGATGCTTGCCAATATTAGAGAGCTGTTCATCAGATGACAGCTGCTCAGCCACTGCTTGTACGAATTCTTCAGGTGCCAGTGGAAGATGTGACCGAAGGTATGACAACAGCATTCTCGATAACACACCTCGACCTAACAAAGCCTGGCTTAAACAAGTACTAAACCAGTAGTTCAGTTATTCTAAGGAGTAAGAACTCATAAAATTGTAAACAACAACAATAACCGCACCTTTCTCAACCAGTTCAGTATTGCTTCCGGTGCCGACATCACTTGAGTGACTAGGCGCTGATCCACTAGCACCTTCTTCAACGTCAGAACGCGTGAAGAATGATTCGCAGGTCAAGGCCTACAAAGCTCTAGCTTTCATAGCAAAATAGGCTACAACTAAACCACCATCATCTACCAAGTCACCACCTTAACAAGTTCGTCCGATTGAACTTCTGGAGCGCCAATGCGATGTCCAAATGCATACACCTCTGATGCATAGTTCCTGAAATCAGCGCTCTTCATTTTCTTTGAGAAAAGACCCTCATTACCTAAGTGCTCTATTCCGGTTCCCTTTTTAATACTCAAAATTTGAAGGCTATGCAACAAAATGCAAAATTTATTGAATAAAACACTCACATGGAAAATATAGCACAGTTAAGCGTACGAGGTAATCTAACAAATCCTGGTCAAAACTAGAGGTAAAAGAAGAGGTAAGTACACCGGTAAACACAGCACTTGTTCCTGATTCAGCACATGGGAAGTTGATATAAAGGCATGAGCAAGTAGATGATATTGTCAGGTTGAAAATAAAAAATAAAAAATAACAACAATGAAAACTGAAGACTAGAAAGCTATCACCTACGAAAACTACATTCTAAACACGCCAAATTTCGTCTCCGAAATTGGCCTCTGGAGCGTGGCTTGGAAAGCAAGGCCAAGAACTCGGCGGGTATCGCGAGGATCGATGACTCCATCGTCCCATAGACGGGCAGACGCAAAGTAAGGGTGACCTTCTTTTTCAAACTTCTCTTCCACTGGTCTTCTCAAAGCTTCGTCTTCTTCCTAAATGGAAATCCATCATGAAGGTGGAGACGGCAAAATGCAAACAAGTAGGACTCTAATGCCGACGTTCATAGAAATCGTGGAAACCTCCAATATGAATATAGTCGGCAGCAAATTTGTAAGAAGTTTCGAAAGAAATAATTGAGCATAGCCACCAAGAGAATCAAACGCAAAGACAAACCATGCCGATTGTGAGCAGTGATCATCAGTGAAATGATACTGTACAGAGAGTATCGCTCAAAGATCTAAGACCGCTTAGACAATTCTTAAGGAAAGTATCTCATTTCAGAACAGATTTCAGAGAGAGAGTTCTGAGAATTTTGAGAGTTCATATGAGGAGAAAAGAAGAGGAACTATCAAGAGACGCTGAGCACCACGGTAACTTTTTCACATATTGCAAGAAAATTTATTTTTGAGCCCACTCCTCTGTGGAACATATGGGATACTCGATATGTGCCAAAATGAGGGGGGGGGGGACGGACCAACTACCTCACCGAAATTGGAGGCGGTCATTTGCAGGGTGCAAATTGTCACGCTCATAGATAAACGATGATTCATACTATTGAACTAACCTAACCAAAAAATAGCCAATTTAAAGCGCATCTCAATTCTACAGAAATAAAATATTGGATAAATTTCAACTCCTTCAGTTAATTCTCGAAAGGAGTAAGAAAAAAAAACTTCAGAGGAGAATCGAGTCGAGACCCCATCTACTCACCTTCGTCCATTCCAATCCTTCACGTTTTCGTTTGTCTTGTTGAACGGTGCATAACACATTCGCCGCCTGCTCTCCTCCCATAACAGAAATACGAGCATTTGGCCACATGAACAAAAACCGAGGACTGTATGCTCTTCCGCACATGCCGTAATTTCCGGCACCATATGATCCACCAATAAGTACAGTTATTTTTGGGACTGCAGCGCAGGCGACGGCTGTCACCAACTTCGCGCCGTGCTTAGCGATTCCTCCTGCTTCGGCATCACGGCCGACCTGAATGGTTGTAAAAATAAAAAAGCTAATCTTATTAAGAAAAATCGAATATACCAAAGAACGCAGATATTCTCACCATAAATCCAGTGATATTTTGAAGGAACAACAGTGGGATCTTTCGCTGACAGCACAACTCGATGAAGTGAGCTCCTTTCATAGCGGATTCAGAGAACAACACTCCATTATTAGCAAGAATTCCAACTTGTTGACCGTAGACATTTGCAAACCCTAAAGAGTACTAAATGTCAAAGTAAATCGAAAATTAAACGTCTCAATGAAGCAGACAACATAGAGATGACAAAAACTAACCGGTAACAAGAGTTTCGCCATATCTCTCTTTGAACTCATCGAATCGGGAACCGTCCACTACTCGCGCGATTACTTCACGAACGTCATAGGTCTTCTTTAGATTCGCTCCGACAATACCAAACAGCTCTTCCGCTGGATATAGGGGTTCCTCGACTGAAAAAAGTCCATGATAAAGGTAGAAAACAGAGAGATGGCCACTTCCAGAGGAACGTATAAATCCGAATATCGGCAACGAAATGGAAAACTACAGAAAAAAATAACCATTCTCAACTCACAGTGTTCCGCAAACTTCAAAGCCCCCTCTGGTTGTCCCATGCCAGCCACTGCGTTCCTAGCCAGATGTAGAGCATGCGCATCACTGTGGGCATAGTAATCGGTAACGCCTGACTCTGAGCAGTGCAGATCAGCACCACCAAGTTCTTCAGCTGTGATCTGCAAACACCATTTTTATTACAGACTCAAAACCGGCAAAAGGGTTAGGATTGAACACATAATCAGGGAATCACAAGCTTACCTCCTCGCCGGTAGCAGCCTTGACAAGCGGTGGTCCACCAAGGAATACTGTACCGTTGCCTTTCACAATGATTGCTTGATCTGACATGGCAGGCACGTAAGCTCCACCAGCCGTACAGCTTCCCATCACTACGGCCAACTGGGGAATTCCTTGGGAACTCAGGGTAGCCTGGAAAATTTGAAAGTAACCTGGAGGCAGGGAGTTCCAATAGTTTTCACAGAAGAGAAGAAAACCTGCCTGGTTATAGAAAATTCGTCCAAAATGTTCCCTATCTGCGAAAATGTCCGCTTGGCGAGGCAAATTTGCACCGCCAGAGTCGACAAGGTAGATACATGGTAAACCGTTCTCTCTAAAAAGTACCGTAAAGTAAAAGTACATTAAATACTGCAACGTACAGTGCGCATCGATGGCGGTGACCCATCCACGACTTCTATAAGGACGCCGCGCAACCGCGCCGCACGCGCCGGAACCGTTTTCGTCATCCGTCGGAGTGCTATTTTCGTGGCTGTTCTTCCCAATTTGATAATCTTTCCACTTTTCTCATGTGTCATAACGAGAAGTAGCATAAAGACAGCAAACGACATCGATTCCGGCGCGCCCTGCGCGGTTGCGCGGCGTGTTTTTCGAGGCCGTGAAAGGGCCACCGCCATCGACGCTCACTATAGATATTGGATATTTTTCTACTTCTCCCCGGATGAAAAACACCACTTCTCAAAGGGAAAATGACTTCTACTTTTATCATGAAACGCCCCTTGATAATTTCTGGGAAAGAATCTACAGGTCTACTCAATCAAAAACAAAAAAGTTTGAAAAATCACCTGGCAACCTCCTGCGCACGCAGATGCTTCTTGACAGTTATAGGGTAGTATGTTCCTCCTTTCACCGTTGCATCGTTTGCCACTATTATACAAACGCGTCCAGCAACAGTGCCGATACCGGTGATGATTCCTCCAGCCGGGACTTCCTCCTTCCCATAGGACTGATAACCGGCTAACTGGCTCAGTTCAAGGAATGATGTCCCAGGATCGATTAGCGCATTGATCCGTTCCCGAGCCAGCATCTTTCCTCGACTTTTGTGAAGGGCTCGAGCTTTTTCGCCGCCTCCCTCGGTGATTTTCGCCACCTTTTCCCTCAAATCGTCGACGACTTCTTTCATTTGAGCATAGTTCTGTTGGTACTCCTGCGAACTCGAATCAACTGCCGTCTCAATTGGGCTCCACTGCTGTGCGACGCCTCCGAAGCAATGATGAGAACGAACACTAAAACTGCCCAATGTGCAGGGCAATATAAACGGGTGAACGGAAACAAAACAAGCAAAATAAAATCTGCATTAGCAAAAACACAATTACGAAGGCGGAACCGGAATAGAGCTGTTTGGGAGTAAAGGCGTTACCAGTTTGGATAAGAAGATCGATGAATGAGTGGATCAGCACCGAGAAGCTGCCTTCGGTGGTACAAATCTTTGTAGTAGCCACGCTCCCATCGTGCTCGTATGAACCTGCCTGAATATCCAGAGGTAAAACTATGCAAAAAATATGTTGTGCCTATAAGATGAATTTTTCACAACTTCCGCGGCCGGTCTGACAGTAACTTAGGCGTGATATTAAATGCCTTGGCGGGATGGGAGTGCACCATGTGCATTCTTCTTTTCGACCTTTTTTTCTCGCAGTGTTTTGTATACATCTGTCTCATCTAGAAAGAACGAGTAAATAAAAGTCAAGCTTGAGCTTTTAAGTGTACTGGCGTCGAGTATGGGGCAAATAGTGCACTCCCATCCCGCAAAGGCATTTGATATCACGCACAAGTTACGGTCAGACGGGCCGCGGATGTTGTGAACAATTCATCTTGTGAATCCTAAATCAGTAACAAGTCTCTTAAAATAATAAATACACCCTGTCTTTTTACAGCAACCTACAGCAACCAAAATGTATGGTTTATGACACTATTCGGCTAGGTCTGTCCCAAAAACCTCAAAGTCATGCTCTCTGGCCAAACTTTGCCACACTCATCATACTCAGTTTGTAAAATCATACCCAATACGTACCCTAACCCTCCCCGGCAAGAAGGCCTGCTAACTGGATTTTTCATTTAAGTAAACCTAGCCAGAAACCTGGACAGAATTATAAAAGGTGACTTGTAATCGAATTCGCTTTGTCTATAAATTTTTGTCTTCCTTTTCTTCCTTTTGGGGACTTTTGGGGGTTATTGGATCCCCTAACTATGGAAATCGCTCCGATTTTCTACAGTAATACAGTTTCTGTAAGATTACGATGGGAATAATGTAGGAGAGTGAGGCAAAATGCTAGGGAAATCAGAGAAATGGCAGTGGCGTCAGCAGCAACCTAGGCAACGTAATTGGTCTCTTGTACAAAGTGGATATGATATTCATGTTCACCACTTTGAATAACCCATTACTCAATCAGCAAAGAAATTTTCGGCATTATTTAAGCACCAAAAAAGGGATAGTGCCTGATCAGACTCCGACTTTCTCGCTAAAATCAATGTTTTTCTTTGTTTCTTACTGTGATCTTACCATATCTCTACCAAATAGAACTAAGGTAGAAAAATGATGCGATTTTCGTGATATGGGGAGCAGATAACCCCTTAAAATCTAGACAAAAATTTGATAACCCCTTAAGAACTAGGCAAAAATTTATAAAGAGTGCAAATCCTACGACAAATAAGTCTGTCCCTCCTAAACGAAACTTCGGCGAAGAACATTTCTTGGAAATTTGGTGCCCCTAATGTGGAATAGTGCACCGATTTTGTACCCTAACCCTCTTTGATAAGAAGGCCTGCTATCATGTAAGTGTACCTAGCTAGAAAATTGCCCGATGAACTTTTATAATTCTGTAAACCTCGGGTGCCGTTCAACACAAGAACTTTGACGGGAAACAGAAACTCACATGCTTGGATGGATGTTGTTCTTGAAGTGAGCCGTTGGCTCACACTTCCAAGCATCTCAAGCACGGTATCACCTGAAAATGAGCAATATTTCCTCAAAGCTGGCTGAATTAAAAGACACAATTTGCGGAGCCACTAAACGTCAGCCAAGTCCCTAAGCTCAATCAGGACAAGATATTACTTACAAATATGGCTCGTGTGTAATCATATCCCAACCAGAAAGTGAGAAAAAATAAGAAAAAAAGAAAAAAAACAACGAGAGAAAGGCAAAACCCTTAAAAATGTCTCGCTCGAGAGAGGGAAAAGAAACGCAGCAAGCACAGTAGCCTCGTTCGTGCTGGGACCCACATGCGGTAGTTCAACCGCGAAATCGAAGATTTCGATAATCCTGTGATTTATCCAAGTTGAAGTTGTGTCGTGACCCTTCCACCTTACTTCTATAGAACCTCAGAGGTTTGCCGAAATTCGGATCCTCTGAATTGAGGTTATAACTATCTTCCAGCGTTTTCCCAGTAACCTTAGTGATTGGTGAACTTTATATTGAAAATGAGTAAAAATTGATCCTCATTAGTAGTCTACAGCACAGTTCCCTTCCTTGTAAAAAGAAAAATGGCGTGGAAGAGCTAAAACAACTGACTTTTGTTCTGGTTCGAGAAGCATTCCAATCGTGACAGCTCTGAGGCCAAAGATCAATTCAGCCCTGGTCGAACTAGCGCACACATTAGTACTTCTTTCAGAAGGCCTGGTTTTGAGTGGCGTACACCTCTAAGCTAGTCTTTCAATACTTACTAAGCAAAAAAGTGAACGTTTCGTCCAGAAATCATCCTTACCGTTCGAAACCTATCCCGTGGGTGTCAACGCAAGCTCTTGAGGTTTTTTCAATTGAAAATTTTCCTGCAAGTTTGTTATCCTTTAATTATTTGTAATATATGATTCGAATGCGCTTTTCTTGTTCTACCAAATGTTACAATCGACTTTTTCAAAGGCAATGTTTTCGTTTGTGCTCGAACCACCTTCGGTCGTACCCCCAAAGCGACACAAGGAGTGAGCTCTGGAAACAGACCTTTTGATCCTTGTTGAATACAAAGAGGGAGTAGTGTTCCTCTACTTGGTCTTTTTCTTTACAGACATGGAAATCAGAAAAAAGTCCAATACTTTCGAGCAATCCGCACATGACTGGATTATATGTACAGGGGAGAAAAGCTTCAGAGTGTTGAAGTAGAACATTTTCTAGGGAATGTCAATAGGACTAAATAATTGCGACTAAAAAGCGCTTTCTAACACCCAGTAAAACCAAACAGCTCTTAAAATTTCCACTTAATTTCGATTAAATTGTCTGTTTGAATCAGTTTTGTTGAGTATCCATCACAGGATGAACCTCAGTGGCGAAATTCGATCATTTTGGTCAATCTAAGACTTTTTGAGCAATCAAGCCCCCATGTCCCCGCATTCATGGCATTTGTATTGCATGCACCTCAAATAAACATTTCCCACAAACTGCTTGCGAGCATCGTGCTGAGGTCAGCTTGAGGTCACGTCAATCTTCTGTTTTCGCGCCCGGAATAGCAGTCCTTCCACTGAAGCGTCGAACTTCTGAGCTGATTTTTTCCAGTCATCGCCATTTGCGGGCAAGTTCGCACTTACTTCGACGAGAACACAACAACTGGATGTGAGTTTTATTACTATTGATAGAGATTGGTGCACCGTTGTAAATTAACTGTTTTTTTTTATCAGCGAGGCAAAGGTAAGGTAATTGAATAAGCGAGAGAAATCGGAAAGTTTGACAAACAACTTGGATGCTTGCTGTTTAGTGCAAAAGTTCTAGTTCCACGCAGAAATTTATTCTCGGCTTTCGTGGCGTTCGAAAGTTTCGGCATAGACTAGCTATGGGTAAACAAAGAAATCAGTCATTTTCGCTTAATTTTTGTTGTTTATTTATTTGTTTGTTCATATTGCATTCAATGTGTTGCATTGAAAAGGAACAAAAAAAAGCACGAGTTATGAACTATGAATTTATTGGTTACAAAAAAAAAAACATGTAGAGCATAGTCCCTCATCAATTTTCCCGAGTACTGAATTGATCGATGCTTCTCCTAAGCTGATAATAAATAATCAAAAAATCGCACAAGAAGGTGATCTGTCAATATTTCCTCTGCTGTTATAGATGTATTCGTTCCACTTAAGTAAGAAAACTACAGAAATCGAGCAAAATACGTTAATTATCGGGCTTTCCAATCAGCTGACTTGTTTCACTTCCCTCTTATCAACTTCTTATCTATTCGTTCCTGGCAGACACAATGTTCCCAGAATTTTTATTGCAGTGGTGTGTTCTCATATACTAGAAGCTCATTTCCTCCCTGTAGACCCAATTTCCACATTAATTTGAAGATTTTTTTTTGAAACTATATATATGATCGCTCTGAAATTACCGTCTTTTCCACGTTTCCACTTATTGTACTTCGCGAAGCAAGGTCCCTAATTTTTCTTCTTTGTAATATCCTTTCTGTAGTGGTTTATATGTAGCAAAATAGTCGCTCTAACGCTCATGTTTCGCGAGAGTGAGCACCTAAATGCTGGAAGCAGCACTGGAATTCAATGAACTCTTGTCTTATCGGATGTAAGGCACGCAGTTATGCAGCAGTTATATAGTTATTCAAAGCGTCATATTGTACCGACATTATTACATTATTACATTACATTATGAGTATGAGATTTTTCAATTTTTTTCTTGCTAATTGATGACGTGGCTGGAAGAAATCCCTGCATTAATTAGGTTTCAAAGCAGTTTCCGGGAAAATACATATCAAGAACTGCACCAGAAGGAATGAAGCTAAACGTAAAGCCACATTTTGGGCACATTGCTCTTTTTATTTCTGTTCCTTCATGCATCATTGAGATTACCTAGGGTAAACGTGTTAGAAGCATAAAATTTACCCGTGGTTAACACGGATGCTAACACCTTTACCCTGGGTAACCTGACTGATGCATTTCAAGCCTGATAACGGTATTTTTCCGTAGAAGTATCAGTTTAAAACAAAATGTTGCTTCAAAATAGTTCCAAAGAGCTCATGTCCTCATTCGTCTGTTCTCCAACTTCATTTGCTTTCGCAGGTCTAATCATTTGAAATTATATAATATCCAAAACACGTCAGCAGTTCCAGCTTCAAGTTTTTAAAAGATTTCTACTGAGATAGTAAAGGAACTCTATTCAACTACAGGAACATATCTGTTATTCCCACACAGCTAGGCTTGGATATGAAAATGCAGACGGTTGGCTACAAATAAGTGTATTTAGGTAATTTCCAGCCCATTGCGCAATTAGATCCCACTGCTGATTTCGATAGGGAAGGAATTATTGACTTAGGTTGCTCACTAATTAGGGGGTTCTAGGGTTCTAGCGGCACTTTTACGATGTTATGGTGACGTCATAAAATTCATAAATCAACTATTGTATGGAGCTGTCAACAAGCCCTTGCCAACTTTACTATTAAATTTATTCTCCATTTTCCATCTCCTTAGAATGTCCGGTTAGTCGTAGGTATAATTAGGTGATTTATGCTTTTACCTTGAAAGGTGTAAGTGTAAAAAGATCTCTAAACTAACAGCTGTGCTGGCAAATTCCCACAGTGTGTCATCGAGTCTTTAAAAATAGCCAGCTCTGCGCTGACGCTATGACCTCAATGAAGACAGGTGTGCAAGTGACGCAAGGCAGCGTATGCTAGCCGCACTAACCAAGCTGAGGTTACGGTATCGATCGCTGCCCCCTCACTGGCGTCCTCCTCACCCGACGCCCGTACAACCACTGACCACCACACACAGCAGCATAGCATTTTGTGCCGACCGCCTCGACCAGGGCCATTTGCTCGCCGTGCGACGGCGTTAGATTAGCATCTTCGCTCGCTTCGACCCCACCATCCCCGCTGGCCAGTGTGGAAAACGTAGGCTACTAGATGGGCGATGCATTGAACTCAAGGTCAGTTCCTCTTTTTGTTACAGTAATTGACCTAATCGCCTCCCAACTCAACCATTCAAAGTTTTCGAAGCCTTTTATTTGAATAATTCACTTCCACAAAGGTTCGTTTACCATTGATAAGTGGTCAGTTAAGGATCCGAAGGAAGGCTGAAGTGTTCTTTTCAAATTATTCTCTCAAGACATCCTCGACAGGGTGTGTAGCAGGTTGTATAGACGAAATTGGTTGTGCAAGAACTTAATTCTGTAGTTTAGAGACACATCCATAATTAGCCGGTGCTTTAATAGTAGCAACTATGCAAGTTCGATGTAAGGGCACTTAGCACTGGTTTTTCATAAATCAGTTTATCACTGGATTTCCATTGATCAGTTTTATTTGTAGTAGCGGCGGGTTTGTCCCAATGGTAAAATTGCGCATGACATTATGTCGTGAATGTGTTGAAGCATTTGAAGAAGTCAAACCTAAGTTAGAGCTGAAGTCATACGTACTGTCTGTTTCACAAATCTTGCCACTTGGCAGGCTTCCAAGATGAGATAGGTCTCGCCAGTTGACATGTTTTGGCACGTTTCCAGTTACTGACAGCGCTGAATTTCCAAGATTTGACGTGTCTTGTCTAGCTACAGACAAAACACTGAATTGCTCTCATTTTTGAAACAGATAGTATAGTTTAGTCTTAGTTTTCACGAATATATAGAACACTGCACCACTATTCCATAAGAATTTTGTTGTTGGCTAATGATTCCTCTACATGAGACTCAGTTATATCCCTCCCACCTCGCAGCCGTACTTGGCATGGCATATTTGTTTTTTTTAAACCAAAATTGCCCGCTTTTAAAATTCTTTTAGAGCAGGCCGGGGGTAGAGCTATTTCGCTTTCGCTTCATCCTAAACTTCCGTTACACCCCTATCCGGAAATTTTCCTGGTTCTTGGGGACATCTACTTTCTTTCATAAATACGCTGTGTTGCTGAAGTTAGTTGTTACTCGATGGCTATAATTTGTGCCTGTCTACAGTTCTCACACAATAAACTCGTTGATAATTTTGGTCCTTAGGAACAGTCATTCGAATTCGGTTAAATTCCCATAAATTATGTAAACTATTAGCTTGGATCAATCTAGTTGCCATATAAGGCAAATGATCAAACCGTCATTCATCATTGGGATTACCAGGGGGTTAATGTGCTAACGCTTTCGTTAACGAGGGGTAAATTTGACGAATCTAACAGGTTTACCTTGTGCAAGCCTAAGGATGCATGCCTTCCCAAGAATATATTGGATTGGCGCGTAATAATCCAGCGTAATCTTTCTATCATTCGAACTACCGCTATGTGTGCTTTTCCTTAATGGGGTATCCCCAGTATTTACTCCAAAGAACATATTTAAATACTCATAATCAGTTTGTTATACTGTGCTGTATAAGGTAAGGATGGTTTGGATCAGAAGGTAAGGATCGCGAGGTGCTCATTTCACGATCTTGGCGAGGTTTCTGGAGAAGGAATTCAATCAATTTGGAATTAGGCCGACCATTTCCCAACTTGTTAACTAAGGCTTGGAATCACCAGAATCTACGCAGGAGTTCGTTTACTTTTCTTCCACTGATATCCGTGCCAAAATCGCGAAACGGCCACTTGGCAATTCTTACTTTTTAGACGTTGTAGAAGCACACGTTGTACCGGGCATTAGAAGATGATCATATGCCTTTTTATCTAAGTAGTGAATGTTGTAGAATATTTATGTCGAAAAAAAAAACATCCAGAGTATCTATTTCAGTAAGATAAAAATGAATATGAAAAGCGACTCGTAATTCTGCGCCATCGTAATGGTCGAGTTACGAGATGAACTTTTCACCCATTACTTGTGGACCTTCATCGCCCCCACTATTTATCACTATTTTCTGCTTCAGCTGTTTTTTTTTCAGTTCGATGGCACCGCCTTCACGCGCCGGATTGTCTGTAGTGCAAAGAAATCAAAGTCACAATATTGTCGCTCAACCTGCTGGGAAACTAACTCGTCAGCATGGCACCAGTAATTTACTGAGGGATAATAAACGCTGCCTAAAAGAAGTTAAGCCGAATCAAGTGAGTTCTTTACTGTCTATCATCAAACTTGTTTCCCCCGCAGTATGTGGTAATGGCGCCACGGTAATGATTCAACGTGCGGTCTCATCTTTCGAGAAGAGTCCCATGCGTAAATGAGAACCGGTTTTCATCGTATTCAGCGTTTAATTACACGTTTTAGCCAGCGGTTCCTGCTGCATCCGCCTTCCATCGTTCCCGATCCATTGTTCCCACTGTGAATTCGAACTTTGAAGTTTTCTGTGATAATGATGATGAGAACAACATTATTCATCAGCTCGAAAGGAAATGTCGTGAGGAAAAAGTCGCTAAGGAAGCACAAAAGGTTTCTACCTCTTCGTATCTTTGATGGTTTGACAGTTATTTGATCTCACCTTGCATTTCCAGCCAAATGTAGCTGCTCCAGTTCGAAAACCACTAGGAAACTTGCCAGTACCCTCATTGGATTTTAACTCTGATGAAGACGTGAGTTACTTTTCAGTTATTTAAGCATATCATGCATTACTTTGCATTTTTTAACACATGCGAAAGATAGTGTGATGATGATTCTTACTCTGATTGCCCCATCTTCTTGAAGTTTCAAGTTTTTTTTTCTTAGTTGTTTTTTTCTTTCTCATGGTGCCACAGCGGGTTTTGAGAGACTTAAACTTATATGTTTTTCACAAAAAAACCCTCGTTAGGAGTGACATTTGCCATATTTGTATTTTGTACTTCTCCCAGATCTACACACGTGTGGGTCATCTTTGATCTTTTAATATCGAAGTTATCACTGAATGAACTGATTATTTATTGTGATTCCGGTCTTTTTTTCATGGTTACTTCATGAAGGTTTTCAGCTGAATTCCTTTCTTAGCACATGTGTAGACATTGTTTCCATTCTAAGCAACATTTATTGCTCTTTCAGGAAGTTTTCTCAGCAGTCTCGCAACTCCCTTCTGCTCCAACCACTATACGCACTGATTTCTCAAATTTCGGTGTTAACGATGACGAAGACGCCAAGTCATCCCAGTACGGCAGCGCCCTCGACTTCGAACTAGACAGTCGCGATGAGTACGTGACAGCTGTATCTGAGAAAGAGCTGCGCGAGGACATCATTTTCGCAAATCCAGAGTTTTCGGAGGACATCTATAGGTGTGCATAATTTATGTTGCTTCGTACGCAACCTTTTTAAGTATTTATCTAATGTTACCGTATTTAAGGTATATGCGAGATAGAGAAGTGAAAGTTCGGCCGAAATCTACTTATATGTCCAGGCAAGACGATATTAATTCAGAAATGCGAACTATTCTTGTAGATTGGTTATCCGATGTAGTCCAGGAGTATAAGATGCACCAGGTAAGGCGTACTTCTCAGCTTTCACATTATCAGTCCCTCGCCTGTGGTTCAAGTATATATTTTTTCGATTCTTCGGTTTTGTTTCATTAGTTCTTAGAAGGGATTTTTTGTTTTAATGTGAAAATAGGGTCTATTTGTGCTTTATGTGGTGGCTTTTTTTCCGTTCCTTACTCATTGCAATTTCTTTGAAAAGATCTCTCTGGACTTCTCTGGAGTTTGGGTGAATTTTTTAGGGTTTAATCGTTTTTCTTATCTGCAGGAAACGCTACATCTTGCTGTTTCTTTGGTAGATAGGACCCTGTCAAGGTTCCGCACGAACCGCGATCGTCTTCAGCTCATTGGCACAACTGCTATGATGATAGCTGCGTAAGCATTCTTTGATATTCCTGTGTAATTTTATTAAAAAGCATAATTTACCATTATATTCAGGAAATATGAGGAGATTTATCCGCCAGAGCTGAAAGAATTCATCTATATTACTGATGACACCTATACCGCTGAGCAGGTGCTTTTTCCAAGGATTGGGTTTGCTTATCGCTACTTTTACTTGCACCTTCAGATCCTTCAAATGGAGCGTGTTATTTTGAATGAATTGCATTTTGATGTTGGAACACCGACATCGCAATGGTTTGGTGGTCGTTTTGCTCGGCACCAACGAGCTTCGCGAAAAACGATCAATGCCATGAATATGCTGCTCGATCTCGTGCTACTTGACATCGAATATATTGCCTATCGACCGTCTTATATCGCTGCCGCATGCCTTTGTTATGCCAATGTTCTCACAGGTTCGTCGTTTGTCTCTATTTTTTATTGGCCGACCACATGAATATGGATAAGAGAAGCTCGACGAGGAAGTTTCTTGCCTCTGAGAGTTCGCTAGGTTCTTGTAAAGAAATTTTTCCTACCATTTCAAAAGAAAGTTGGTGTACTCAGTCCGTATATAGACTTAAATGGTTCACTACTTACATTTGCGTTTGTTTGCTAGTCAATATTCTAGATGATGTGACACCTTCTTGAATCAGTTCATTTCCTGGTGCTGTGGCTGAGTCTACCAGTAGAAAACCCTTCTCTGTTATAGTGGTTTGATACCGTTAGTCATTGACACCGGTCCTAGAACGCTCTGGGACTGGTATTCGGGAAACACTAACCAAGCAAACCAACAATGGTTAGCGTCATTGGTTACCGTATAGACTACGTAGTGCTAGGGGGCGCAAGAAGTAGAAGTTGGTTTGCTAGATTGGTTTCGCTAGTTTAAGCGTCTTTGAATCCTATCCCTGATGCTCTTCACATTGCCCACAGGACCACCTTCCGGAATTCAGTTATCCTTTTGCTGGGGTTTTCCCATGTAGTCGCTAGCGTACGAAATATATTTTCCTCGAGGGTGTTATCATCGTGAGGGAAAAGGACGTGTACCCAGGCGGCTCCGATTGGTGCATCCGGGCCGCCCGGCACGCCCACCTGTTTGCACTCGTGCGGCGCCATGCACAAATAGATCATGCATTAGGGGATTGACGCCGTCACTTTTGAAGTAGGTGGACATGACGGGCGGCCCCATTGCCCCATTCAGAGTAGCCTGGCCACGCCCCTTTATCTCACGATGATATACAACCTTTCCTCGACGCTGCTTGCAGATCCAGGAAATTTTTGTTGGGAATGTCTCACATCAAAAATAGCGATTTGAATGTGATTGAAAGAAGGAGCGCGCATACTTGATCCGGCTGTTCCACGCCGTTGTGGAGCAAGAAACTGGCAAGACTGATAGGGTAGACAGGGATTAAAAAGACATACCAATATGGTAAACCTAGGATTCGCGTAAGGACCTGTAAATTTGGTTTAACCTGGTTACCCATTTGAAAGGGCTAAGCTTTGGAGGCTGTAGCAAGTGAAATTTGACTGGTATAATCTTCCTGAGCAATTTTGTAAAGATAGCTGGTGTAAGTGCCTTTGTAAGGTATCCTCGCCTAGTAAAGCAAGGATTTTGCTCTTAGAGGGGTCTTGTGCAGGTGCAGGAAACAACGAAGTTCCTCTTATTCTACCAGAAAGGACTTGTCTTATTCTGTCGTCAAGTCGCCATCCTATCAAAGTTTTTTCTTTCGTTCTTGTTGTTTGTTACATTACTAGTTACCGTATTCCAGGACCTACCCCATGGTCATCAGAGATGGAGCGCTGGTCAGGGATTTCCATCGCGAACATTACCAAATTACTACGACACCTCCACAACTCATTCCGCGCTTCGTCTTCGTCTAAGTTCCGCTCAATCCCTCAGCGGTATAGCACGCCTGAATTCGATTGTGTTTCCGAACTCCCACCTCCGGCCCAACTTCCGTTATGATAACGACCTTAGCGATAGTTTTCTTTTTTGTCTTTTGTAAAAACATGAGCAGTTTATTATCTCTAGAGCCCGCGAATCGTTACAATTTTTGCTAGATCTCATTTTAATCCACAGACTTTCAGATTAAGTACGCGGTATGTTACACGATCTACCCTTGCCCTCCCGTTTATCTCTTTTCTTTTTTTGTGAGAGGGAGTGTACGCGTACTCTATGTTTTTAAATGTACAAAGACTAACTTATTTTCATAACATCTTTTCTCCTAGCTTGGGGCATATTCGAAATTTTTAACTATAGCTCCAATGTACTGGATTCATTATCCTTCAGCTGTGTATGTTACCCTAGCGTATCACTTTGAAAATTGCCCAGGATATTGCATGTACCCGATCATATTGACACCTTACCCATATTGATCCACTAACATTAACCCGTTCCTATGACCTATGTATCATATGTGTCTAAACAAGACCAGTTATTGCTTACTATAATTTGTATGCTGTGGATAAAGGGAAAACGATAAAGGGATCATGTAGTGGAGTGTTTTTGTGGTGCTTCCGTGGCCTTGAAATGCTAGCAGGTATAAATGAGAAAGAAGTATGACAGTGCAGAGTGGTTACATCCACTGCCAGTACTTGTAAGGATCGTTAGTTACTATCTTGAAACATTAGGGGCATGCTTCATAAGTTCATACTTCATCCTTGCGCTGCAAAATACCGCCCGTCTGCTCTGCCACGCCTCACCACCTATGATGATGCATACAGTGAACTCGAAACGGCCGTAGGCAAAGGTCAGGACCGCGGCGCGACGTTCTTGGGCAGAGACACAGGGGCTCTGCATGCTCGCTGTGGTTGCCTCTACCCAAGAACGCCGCGCAGCGGTCCCACCGCTTGTCTACGGCCGTTTGGAGTTCACTGTAGGTGATGTGACGTAGCAGCGCAGACGGACGGTATTCTGCAAAGCAAGGATGATTGACCGCCACTGTATCTCTTTTCCAAGCTGCTCAACTATTCAATAGTGGACCTTGTTCCAGCGAAATCAGCAGCTTGCTCCCCCAAGGCGCAGTCCGTTTTACTGGCGATGTGACAGAAAGGAAATTGTTAGCTATGAGACGCTGCCTTCACAGCGAAAATCATTGGTGGTGAGCCCCTACCGTAAACCACTGGTATTGTTCCATACTCTATTTTGGTTTTCTGTGCAGGAAACCCCATTGGTCAAGATCAACGAGCACGCGCGTCACCAATTTTTCGAACAAGTTAGAACACGAAGCAGCGAGATTGAACGTGAATGAGACTGGTTATAGAAATGAAATGCGTGGACGCGCAGATAGAGACCCACAATGCATGTGGTGCAGCGCGTGCTGCAGGTCTCGACCACTGCAGTCTTCCGCAATTTGCTTACAGTCGTTTCAAAAATTACTTGCCTCCGGCATCCATCGCCCGTCTGCTGAGCCGCGCCGCACCTCCTACGCATTATCATACAGTCGTTCTCGAAAAGATAGACGGATTGCGCGTCTGCACCATCGCGGCGGGGCCCGAACGAGGGATGCGGAGAGAGCATGCCTCTAGTGAGAGGGTCGAGTAAGGTCCCACCGCGATGGTGCAGTCGCAACACTAAGAAACCGAACGCGCAATCTGTCTATCTTTTTGAGAAGGACTGTACGTGCTGCAACGTTGCTCAGTCGACGCACAGTGTAGCGGGAGGCAAGTATTTTTTAGAAAGACTATACACATTTTACTCGCTTACCGCTGACAGCAACAATGTGTCAGCATATTTGCCGGTATCGGAGGGTTCTCCAGGAAAGACAAAACAATAGATCTAAATATTTATTATCGTTAAAAATGCAGAGGTATACAACCAGGCATTGGTCCAAAGTCTCCCTCAGATCATAAGTTACAGGTACAAATTGCATGACTGGTGAAGCTTCCTTATGAATATGTTAACACATTCGCGACCTTACACTCTCGGCATGGTGCGCCGCGTGGGACACGGGCGGTCCCTTAAGCACGCATTTTTGCTCAACCGGTTGAGCACGCGGTCCCACGCGTCGCACCATGCGTGCTCAACCGGTTGAGCACATTGTCGCGAATGTGTTAAACTTGTTCAATGGTAATAGAGAGAATGTGAAGTCTATGCTTTCACAACAATGACCCTAGAGTAGTACAAGGTAAACTCGTATAAGAACATATTTAGTTATGTAGTGAGTGTTAATGCAACATTAAAATTTCCGTGAGCCATATTTGTTATCGGAATCTCCTATGGGATATCCGGGTGACTTGAGTTATGAGACAGCCTTCAAAGTAGTGCGTAGCTGCGATACGGATTGGTTAGTGGACGTTCTCGAAGAGTATGGCAATACCCTGGCCACCTCCAATACAAGCTGATCCGATGGCGTACTTCAAGTTGCGTCTCCTGCAAAGAAATCTCATGAAACAGTCGGGAAAACTTGTTTTGAACAAAATCTTTGGTTTCTTTAGTCTTCATAGCCTTTGTTAATGCAGATCTTTCATCCTAATAAGCACTAAATAAATATCAATCGATGAGCATTCTTTATTAAAAGTCGGTACTGCACATCCATGAAATCTTAAGAATTACACAAGATTCCAGCAGTCAGGTCCCGCAGCATGTGCTACACCACTTGTTACGTGGCACTCTATCCACACATACAGTGAACTCCAAACAGCAGTAGACAAGGGGCGGCACCGTGGCGAGGCGTTCTTGGGCAGAGACACAGGGGCTCTGCACGCTGACTCTGGTTGTCTGCATCTGCTAGCAGCAGAGAACTCGAGTACCATGTCTAGCAGACAACCAGAGCAAGCATGCACTGTGTTTCTGCCCAAGAACGCCGCGCCACAGTCCCGCCCCTTGTCTACGGCCGTTTGGACTTCACTGTCTCACTGATATCACAATATTCACTCGAGCTTACTGCTCCATGTCCTAACCTGTCTAAAGAGGCGGTGACGCGTGGCCCTCGACCACTGAATTTCCCTGCATATGACCACTTACTTGAGCTCATGGACTAGATGAACGCTGATTCGAGCTCCAGATGCTCCCAGAGGGTGGCCAAGAGCGATAGCACCACCGTTCAGGTTCAACTTCTCCATGGGGATGCCCAACTCTCGTTGTACAGCCAGTGCTTGGGGAGCAAATGCTTCATTCACCTGGAAGAAGAGCCCTTATCAATAAATCGAGAGTAGGCCCCCGAGTGTCGTGTTATTACTATAAACAGAAACAAAAACCGGTAACACACCTCAAAGATGTCGATATCATCGATCTTCAAGCCAGTTTTAGCTAGAACTTGACGGATAGCCGGAGCAGGGCCGATGCCCATAATTGTGGGGTCACAACCTTAATAGGTAGCATCACAAGCAACAGCTCCAGGCCTACTCCAGAGGAATTTGGGGTCAAAGAACTCACCAACAGCAGCGTAGCTCACCACTCGAACAAGTGGTTTCAAGCTATACTTGCCTAGCGCTTCTTCTCCGGCAATTATCATAGCTGCTGCACCATCAGAAATGCCCTTAACAAGTGAAACAATCCTTTTCTCTGGAAAAAAAAGTTACTTGCAAGTTCTGGATTAGACTTACTGATGCATTTCCAGCATTAATCAGACCGTCCTTCTGGAACACTGGCTTCAGTTTTGCAAGCGATTCGAGGGTAGTTGAAGGTCGGGGATGCTCATCTACCTATAGGTGATGAAGTATAATGAGATGTTAATCTACTATGTAATTATACTTAAAAGACTTTTAACGGTCATACATCGAATGTCTCCTCGCCCTTCTTTCCCTTCACCGTCATTGGTGTGATCTCAGCCTTGTAGAAGCCAGCATCTTGTGCTTTCTTCCACAACTGCTGTGATCGCAAAGCAAATTCGTCGGCATCTTTTCGGGAAACCTAAAAATATAGAATCAGAAAATGCATTCCACAAGCTGAACATCGATAGGAGTAACTCCAGCGCCCAGCTGCTCTACCGCGTTGCTTCAGGGTGCGGCGCGGCAGAGCAGAAGGGTGATTTTCTGCGATGCAAGAGTGATTGACCAACACTGTATAGAGAATTATGGGTAGCCACAAATTACAGGATCAACATAGATGAATTTCACTATCTTTTCATCAAAAATATGAGAATAGCACTAAAATCATAAACAAACATCACCTTATATTGTGCTCCAAGTTTCTCAGCTGTTTGTCCCATTGCTAGCTTTGCATAAGTATCGCTCAGCGACTCCCATAACATGTCCTCGAACTGAAATAAGCGAAAAAATCACTTGGTTTCAACTCCACGAAGGTACGGAGGACATCTTTTTCGACACACCTCATATTTCATTCCTAGAGCTGTTCCGAACCGTATGTTTCTTACTGCAAATGGCACTTGTGTCATGTTTTCAGTTCCACCGGCGACAACGAGTTTTGACTCGCCGAGTTTTATTTGCTGAAAAGGGGTCAAGAAAAGTGACTTTCTTGCGTGCGACCGACTAGAACTAAGGAAGTTAGTCAAATAAAAACTTTTTACTTATTGGAAATTACATTGTTCTAACCTGCGCAGCATTGACAACTGCTTGGAATCCAGAACCACAGAGTCGGTTCACGGTAAGAGCACCAACGTTTTGAGGAACACCACTTTTCAGTCCAATATGACGGGAGAGATAGATTCCATCTCTGGAACTTGCCACAACGTTGCCTAAACGACTTTTATCTGCGCAAGAAAGGAATCGGCGCTCGATGAGAACAGTGGATTTTGATGGGGGATGACCGGGTTAACTCCCCCTAGTACTCTCAGGCCAAAACCTTAAATTTAGGTAAAACAAAGTTATTCTGGGAATTGATGTGAATCATTTTATAGAGGAAGAAAAATGCTCTAGAATGATATTGATTTTGCCAATCATGAGAGGAGGGAAGGAATACGAACAAATTTAAAAAAAAAACCACGGGAACTTATTTGACCACCTATTGAATTTCTCATTTTGACTTTGGCTCAAAGTGCGCGACTTTTGAACCATAAAGGAAATAAAAGTCGATTTAGCTCATAGGATTTGAAATCTTTGTCCTGATAATAAACTGAGAACTTACCGAAGATTACGTGATCAATGTCGTCAGCTTTCACGTTGGCGTGTTGCAAAGCAGCCACAGTGGCGGTCACTCCAAGATCCGTGGCCGAGGTGTTTTTCAATTTTCCACCAAATGTACCGAATGCTGTTCTCTTGGCGCCGACAATGAAGACTCCTGACAAAACGACAGATCTCTAATAGAACGGGAGTGAATTATCGGTTTGCTAGTGAACGACGGCTATACCTGATTTTGACGCCATCTAGGCTGGATAGGTTGGTGGGTGGCCTACAAAATAATTTAAATTTGAAACCTCAAATCAAAAAGTTTTTCATTTTTTGATCAATTATGAATTTTAACAAAAATAACACAACAATCATAAGAAATTCATCAACAGACGAATAAGAACTTCGTAAGCCACACAATTCTGACACATGGCAGTGACTGCGCTGACAAAAGTGGCCGACTAGTGGTGGCCAGTCGGCGGAGTCCAAAGTACGCCGTACTCCAAAGACCAAAGTAGCCAGCACAGCCCGACTACACTACACATCCGTGGAAAGGGCATGCTGAAATGACCACAGAAGTTCTGGCTCTTAATAATGAATCTCAGGTCTAATTAGCGTTACCATGAGGTCTTGCCACTAGAAATTTACCACAGTGGGTCCGGAAAACTGGTTCAAAAGAGAAAAAGGAAATATGAGAACTTAAAAAATTAACGTTGAGCCTTGCTCTTGTTCGAAGATGCTAGTAAGTGGATATTTCCATCTATCCAACAGTTTTTTGGACGGAAATATCCTTGCACTATCAACTTCGACCAGAAACAATAATACATCACATCAATTTACCAAGTTCTGAAGATTCAAATTTTCCTGTTCTCCAAAGCATCTACCCCTCTACCCCATAGTTTTACAAGGGATGATATAGTACGTTTCACCAGTTGGGAACTCAGCAGAAAGAAAAAGAATACAGAAAAGTGTGCAGCAATTGGGGAGGAATGAGAGAAAAAAGGTTACCGCACGGATACCCAACTATTTTTCCCCTTGGTTACAGACTATATACCTTGCAAGTGCTCTTAACACCCAGCAGCTAGAGGTCCACACTCCTTTATTTACAAGGGGAACTCTGTTACCAAATGGGGACATGAGTCCCAGCACAGGACATCCGCTGTTCCAGAATAACAACTCAGCATTCCAGCAACTAAAACTGCATATCATTTCGGCTCCAGATCCTGAAATGGGCTGGATTGGGGTGCCATTCGAGTGCTGTTCAGCTGCTATTCAGTCTCTATTTGGATGCTGTTGGATACATTCGATACTTACATGGGAAAATGACTAGCAATCAAATAGGGACTGAATACAACCAAGCAGCGCCCAAATGGCCCCACAGCCCCGCACCTTTTAGGAACTTGACCAGAAAGGACATGCGGCTCCAGCTGCTGAAATGCTCAAAATTGATAGTTATCTACGCAACTTTGAATCGACCCATTTCCATGAAATAGTCTTAATGAATCGACCCATTTCCATGAAATAGTCTTAACTGTAGAGGTTGACTCATCTGAATTTCTTTCGACCCTGTTAATGTTCTCAGTTCAGCACTCATTCTGCATACAACTTTATAAGAATTCTGGCTCTCAAAATGAGAAAAGCGAAACAAGCGAGAGCAAAGCAACAACATTCATACTTAACGAACCGGGGAATAAAACATATCGACGAGACAAAATCACAACAAGGAGAAAAAAACAAGGTGACACCAGCAGAAGATACTTCTGCTGTACGCGTATAACATGTGCAAAGTAAAGTGAGCTAAAATAAAAAACGATATCATTCAACTGAATTTTGCCTGAGAGAAGTCCATCTCGGGATGTTGCTCCATGAATCTGAAAAACAAATTATTACAAAATGAAAACAAAGAGAATGGAATGAAGAAATGCACAGCGGGGACAGTAAAACTTTGCTTTTTGAGTCAGTGGTAGCGGAGAAAAACGTCACCGTCAATTAAATAAAGATATAAAAACAAACCCTGCAGAGAAAAAAGTTCGAAACTAACTTCTTCAAAATATCCTGCTTCTTTTTCTCTTCACTTGTTGGCAAACCAAGCTCCTTTTGACGTTGATCATACATCATTTTCTCAACCTAAACAGACTGTATTGAATATTTGTAGCAACCTTCATCCGGAAGCTCCAGATCCAAGAATTTTAACTTTTCTTTCCAAAAATTTTAATCTTTTCAAAAAAAAAAGAAAAAGAACAAAGAATTCAAGATTCAAGAATCAAGATCCAAAAAAGAAAAAGAATCTAAGGGCAATTTCAACTCGATACGTGAATTCATCACAACGTACAATGATAGATGGGTCTAGGCGCGGCTGAAATATAATCTGTTCCGTGGGGCGTGCACTGCAGAACACGCTCCAATCGGACACGGTGGCGTAGCAACAGTGGTCAATCAGCTCTCTATTCGTTAGCAGCGAGTGATTGGCATCCCACGCCACGTCGCCGCGTTCGATTGGAGCATGATCTGCAGTGCACGCTCCAGGGAACAGACTAAACAGTGAGGCTGTGCAGTATTCTTATTCACAATATATACGTTGGCCGCATGGAAGACCATTGGCAAATGAATGTTTGCGTCTGACATACAACAAGGGCGGTCACTCCTCTTTGCATCGCAGAATGCAGCTCATCTGCTTTGACGCGTCGCACCGCCCATGCTATGCGTAGGGGCTGCGGCGCGGCAGAGCAGACAGGCGATATTCTGTTATGCAATGATGGCAGAATGGGTAAAAGTCTCACGTAAAGTCTGAGGATTACTATTGACGTTGCCTAGTTAACATACCATGCTCCTTGTTTCTCCATCGAGATCTGATAGCTTTGAATTCTCTGGCTGAACTTTCTTGGTGTTGATTTCTGGCTCTCCTTGAACCAAATACCTCCACCATTCCATCCCATTCATCTAAAGAATTTCGTACAGCTATTGAATGATCACTCAAGGGTTTACAAAAAATGGTCAGCAGTGAAAAAAAAAACAACTTTAACAAGAAACTATGAAAACAAAAACATTCTTACCTTTTCAAATGAGATCACAACAACCTTCTTATCCTCGAGTACCCAGGCTGACGACTCAGGCTTGATCTAAATAAAAACATTGTGATCTCCAAAACCGTTACAGTAGAACGCAAAGGAATGAAGGAATCAAACAAACCTGAGCGAATGAGGCGCCATCGATGACGGGAGGATGCCCCTTCAGAGTGACTCGTATATGAGACTTCTCCACACTGACTTCAACGTCGCGCGATTTAAGAGGGAAACCAACTTTGAATGGTATCCGTACCTAAAGATCTCACAAATATAGCCTGCTATCTGACTAGACCTAGGTGAAAGCGAGAACGGTTCCAATAAAGAGACAAACCTCGACTTCTTGCAGTGTTTGAGTCCACTGATAATTTTCAAAGTCAGCACCATTACCGCTATTGGGAGGTATTTTATTTTTATCCTCTTCATCCTCTTCCCCCGCTGGCTTCTCCTCTTCGGATTTCTTTGGCTCAGTACTCTCTTCTGAGTTCGAGACAACATGTTGTTCTCCACTAAAGCGAAAAATAAGAAGAAGATGTGGTGGCAATGAAACAATTTCGGGGTGAGACTCACTGTTTCTTTTCAAATTCAGCAGCTTCGGCATCGGAAATTTCTTCGATTTTGCTCTCACTACTTGTCTGAACCTGTAAGAAAAAAAGCGTAACATCTGCAAGAGCTCTAATTCATCGTAACCGCAAAAAAGTAGCGTTTATATGCAGTCGCCCTACTTATCAAATTCAATTAAAAACCACTACTGAGATTATCTCGAGCCTCTAACTTTTCTTAGTTTTCAGCGGATATCTTATCATTGAGGTGGAAGTAAACTAATCTTGCATTTCTTAAACGCACCATCCCAGCTCAAATTCGTTTTTGAGGTTTTCACATGAAAAGTCTTCAGGAGCTGCTGACCACAGTATATATGTGATTCAAAACAAAAAAAAAAAAAACATCGAGCCCCAATTCTCTGCGAGCTTCTGGGTCCGGACGGGGGCGGGGCAGAGGCGGAAGGACTAGCTCTGAATAGCACACTCCCGGGAACGCCCTTTCTTCGGAAATTCATACTCTCCGTGGGAACTCCTCAACATCCACACCCTAACAGGAAGCACAGTCTACTGCATGTCATACCAACATGGGAGTACAAGAAACCTCGTGTTCGCACCTTGGCCCTGCCCACAAACTCCCCAAAAGTTGAGGTTCGAAAGCGGTTCTTTTTGGTAGTTTCCTTGGAACCACATATAGCATTGCGGATCATAAGCTCATGAAGATTCTTTTCATGTGAAAACTTTAGAAAACATTTTGAGATGGGACGGTGTCTCTAAAGTACTCTGATATATGGCATAAGGCCTAGAGGCGTTGGCCGGCCCATATTCCCAGAAGCCTGAGTCTTGAACGACTGGATTGTTCAGATGTAAGCCGTAAATAGAAAAAAAAGTAAACTAGAGTTGAAACCTCAACAATCTGTTGGACAAATTTCGTAGAACTCAAAATTACCTTGAACTCTTCCTCTTCCTTGGCTTTTTGAGCAGCTCGTTTTGCAGCAAGTTTTCGTTCCTCCTCCTCTTTCTTCCTCTTCTTTTCAGCAGCTTTCTGAATAGATACATCAAGCACAACTGAACTTCGAAGAACAAGAAACCGCTGTGGAATGTTTAAGAAACAAACAATACCTCAATAGCTTCTTTGCCATGCTTTTCAAAATATTTCAAAAGTAAGCTTCGAGCTTCATCAATTCCAGCACCGGAGTAAAAGTCTGTTTTCCTGGAAATAAGAGTCTGTTGCTTTGAATGAGCTCGATCGTCACTGAGTCATATTTGTAGTCGATATTCATGCCTGCCGGCGCGGAAAAGTTGAAGCGTCGCTTTGTTTCAGTGCGACGAAAATGAAAACGCGTAGTCCTCTTAAAAAAAAAGATGGACAGATTCCACAGTTATATAATCGCGGCAGAAGTTGAACAAGATATGCGGTAATGGCACGCCCCAAGTAAGAAGGTTGAGTGGGTCTCGCCGCGATTTTACGGTTTGTTCGCGCAGCGATCGCCACAGCGAAAGCAAGAATTTCTCTCATCTGTCAGGAATTCTCTTCCTGCTGACTCTGCATTGCATATGGACACGTCAATTTTTCTATACGAAAAATGAATCTCGTCATACCTGGCAAGGAAACTGAAGAGAACATCGAAGAGATCTGGCACTCCGTTGGGCATCTGCTGCGCCATTGAGAACAAAATCGGATCAAATTTCTCGTCTGTCATTGTTACCTGCATGAAAATGGTTTCGGGATGAAGATACATGCACTCTATAGCAGAATGTGACTTAAAATTAAATATTCGATTCAATACATAACGAAATAAGGAAACGAGCAGATTAAATCCTTCAGAACCACCATTAAACCAACTAAAAATGGGATATTTTCAGCGCTCGTGAAGCCGTAGGGCTGAAGAGTACAGAAACGCTAGCGAGAATAGCAAAACCAGCCCAATAAGCCGAGATTACCATCGTTGCCAAGAGCCAGGTAGCGCGCGAAAAGGGGAAGGCATAGGCGTTATTCATGCTTGCGGCGCGTCAAAGTTTACGCGTCGCACCAAAATTCCACCAAGTTTTCGCGTTGTACCGATGCGGCGGAAATGAAAACGCCGTTTGTTCGCGCGGCAGCCGTGGCGGCGAAACCAGGAACACTCCCTACTTNTAGCCTGGAACAGTGCAAAAGCCGTCGCATAAAAAGTTTGCGTGCATTTACACAACTACACAGCCAGCTGACGGCAGATTTGGGTGAAGCCGAATTGCGAGTGATTTTTCCAGGCTCTGGCCTCCTAGTTAAATTATGATTGCTCAGAAATTCTCGAAATTTCGAGCACACTTCGTTGCTACCTGTATGGCTGTTGGGGTAACGTTGCTTGCATATGGAGCCTATAAGACTGGTGCGGTGATTAAGGTACGTTTTGTTATTTTTTTTTTAATTTGTACAAAAACCTTCGTGATGCTAATTATATTCGTGCGCTTACGTTTACTTTATTCCTTCATTGTATTTCTGAACTATGCCATTTTAGGTCCAATTCCCGAAACAGGCGTGGTTGAGGTGCTATTTGAGTGCCGTTAGGTTGCTATTCGGTTGCTTTTTGACTCGTAGACGAAGAGTGAATAAGAACCGATTATCCACCGAACAACACTCAAGTAACACCCAACTTCGCCCATTTTTGAGTTGCTGGAATGCCAGAGTAAGGAATCCTCCTATACATACATGTAATCCTCCAACATAACAGATAAAAAAAAAGAAAAAAAAACTGTAAACGAAATTAAGAAGTTTTTTATGGTAGCTCCCGTTTCGCCCTAACTAAGGAAGGGGTGTATGCCAGGAAGAACGATAGCTGGCAATAGTTGGCGGCAGTGAACCCGTGTGTCAATATCCCATGCAATTGTAGCCCCGCCCCTAGTTAGGTGACAGGGATTTATATACATTACAGTTATATGAGGGTCCATTATCTTCCTCCCCTGAAGAAGGTTATAACCTAAGCAAACAAAATTCAGCAGGATGAAAGTAGAGAAAGCTCAATCTTCATTGAAATGTGACAGGTATTCACTACGAGTCATTACATTTTAGCCCTAAATCCTGAAATTCCACTTTCGGACTAACTCTGAACCAAATAAAACCTTGATGCCTTTTTACAAAGTGGACTACTATGCGCCCGATGCGAGTTGGGCGTGGCAACCTTTGCCTGGGATGCGCGGTGCAGCTGCCGGCTGTCACCATCTATCGTTCTTCCTGACCACCACCCCTAAGGAAGCTGTCTTATTCCTTGTTCTGATGCCTACAATGGGGACGTCATAATGAAAGGTTTTCGAAGCGTGTTTCTATCCATTAACCTATATCACTGTTTTAAGGGATGGGTAAACGCTGCTCCAAGACTTCAACATGAAGAAATGGAAGATTATCTCCGTTACAAGGAAAGAGAAGCTCGATTGAAAGCGTTGAAGTCAGAAAAACAATGAGAGTCTGGGTTTGCAATTCTCTAGTTGAACTAGGGACATCTGCGAGTACTTGGTTCATAATCGTATGTATCGATCCGTTTTCTTGTTGTTTTGTTAGATTGTTAAGTTAGTTACGTGGTCTTAGTCATCGATTTGGTCGAAGAACTTCAAAAGTGGATATTCTGTACAGTTGTGATTCTTATGCATATACAGGTCGCTAGAAGAAAATTATAGTGAATAAATGTATTGAACAACTTCTGTTTTTTTCTTTGGGATTCTTGCTGCTCAACACTGGGATTCATGAACGTATAACCAGGCGGAACCAGGCTAGCAAACCGACTTTGACAATATGGGTCTCATGCCATTGCGTTGGCTATAGGATAACTGATCACCCTAACAATCGTTGGTTTGCGTGGGTAACGATTCATGAATCCCAGCCCTGGCCTTCAATTTTACTGCTATTCCAAGGTGTGGTTCTGGATTTTTCTTTTTTTTTATGTTTCTTTCAAAAGCACCAGTTTTATACCATAAAAATGTCGAATGTCATGCTCAAATATGCTCACTATAACGCTGGAACGTACCCGAGGTCCTTAGAGCCTGAGCTGCCCTTTTCAGGAAGTAGTGAAAATTACAGAACTCCAAGTTCTAATCTACTGCGGCCTTACGGATAGCAAGGGCTTGGTAATCTTTCTTCTGCATCCTGTCAACTGGCGCGTCGTTGAGCCAGCGGTTCACACTTGGTAGCTTGGTCCACATTAGTTCAGTGTGTTTTACCGGTAAGCATAGTAGTGAACATATCAGAAGAAGAGAGAACGCGAGAAATATTGTCGCATTCGGAGAGACAGGCGAGAAATGCAGACCATAGGCACAAATACTCAGCTGTCGTCGCTTTTGAAACGGACTATGTCCACGCACGTAGTTAAGAATTTTTTGTATTCCTCTTTTTTATATTCTAGCAGTTTCCACGTGACTGTGTTCAACTCAGAAGTGCACGTTTCCGAGGGTGTTGCAACGGATTTGCGGTCATTACAGTAGTGTTGCGGTATTTGTATAATCGATCTAGAGGGTATGGGCTTATACAGGTGTACCCGTTGTCAAAGAATGAGGCTCTCCGTCTTCAGTTTGTAGACATTTCTAGATAATAGAGAATATTAGTATAAGCACTACTGGAAACCTATCCAGAATCACAAATTTCACGTAGGATTTCGCTTGCATGCTAAGTCCCAGATTTTAGGCCAATATAGAGAATTCGCGTTCTGCTGCAAGCAATCGAAAAAATTACATTTATGTACATGACTAATAACGGAATGACTACAATTTCGATAAAACATTGACTGTGTTGTCGCTTTCCATGATTTTCTGCAGTAAATCGTCGATATCGGATGAGAACAGTATGTCCATCTCTTCCTGGAACAAGAATTTCTCTGTTTTCCCAAAGAAATTATCCACACGCCAAATTTAGGTGAATCCAGAAAAAGTGAATCCTCAAGCCGGCTCTCACAGACCTTTATAGCCTTGTCGATATGTTCCACATCAGTTTGATTGGCCAGAGGGAGAATTACTCGGCGGAGTCCGGCTCGGTGGGCTCCCAGGACTTTCTCCTTGATGCCGCCCACCTAGAAATAGAATAGAATTCTCTGGAAATACATTTAGTAGCTAAAATGGAATAAGTCATCATACCGGAAGAATATGCCCAGTGAGGCTGATTTCTCCTGTAACTGCCGTGTCAGCTCGGACCAGTCGACCGCTAGCGAGGGAGAACAGTGCTGCCACCAAGGCGCAGCCGGCTGAAGGTCCGTCTTTCCCTACAGCGCCACTCGGTAAATGCACGTGGATATCCGATCCCTCTAGGTTGTCAGCACTGAGCCTGGAAGCAGAATCCTGATCTTTGACTATAGGCGGCGTCAGTTTGCACTAGCTCATTTCCAGTTACTTACCCTATGTATAACTTGTATTACTTTTTATGTTTCAGTTTTGAAGATAGTGAAAACGTTGAATTTTATAACTGGGTACGCCCCACTTTTACCCAGCCACGCCCCATTTTTACCCGATCACGCCTCTTTTTCACCGACTTGCCCTCTCTGCCCCTAGGTAAAAGAAACTTGCGTTTTCTACTGGTGGTTTCAAATTGACGGTACAGTTTACAGAAATTTTCACCGATAAGCTGAGGTATGCTTCCTGGGTCTGGATTCCCTGGTAAATCTACTGACTCTACAATGACGGTTACCAGCTATAGTTTAAGGAACAGTTGCATAAAGTATATATTTCCAGAATTTCGTCACTTTTTAGTAAAAATCTGGCTAAATTCCGCAAAAAAAAAAAGAAATCGTACGTTCTGAAAGTGTGGTACTGGTCTCACTTGAATTTCTTGTAATTTGAAGTAAACTTAATGGTCTCCACTGGGATTTCGGGTAACTTCCGGGTAAGCCTATGACGTAGAATCACTATAGTTATTGAAAGACTAAAATGAGAGACCACCATTCCACGTATTTCCCCCTATAGCGTGTAATACAGGACTTCTACCTTCGACCCAACGACACGTCAGCTTACACGGTTTGGAAAGTAAACTGCATTTGCGAAGCGAGGATTATCATTTTGGTGTTTAACTGTATTAGGCTACATAGGCATATTTGCATGAAAACGCTAACAGATCAGATTTGGCTTGGCGAAGGTTTTGATGTATGGTGTAAGCTGGTGTACCGGAAGAGTGTCAACAGGCGCATTGTTGGGTTTCGTATCCACTATCTGCTTCGCACTGTGTCCAAGTAACCATACACAAGCAGCCGCTTTCAGACAACAATCAGCTAACCTAACAGCATTTGCTCGAATCCAAGTCCTTGCAACATCTACACTTTCTCGGAGAACATCTCCCAGCTTGCCTGTCATCACCGTTTTGCCTTTGCCAGCGCAACGATTCGCTTCTGAAATTCGATTTAGAACATAAGAATCCTCTAAATCCGTGTATTCACCCAAGGTAAAGTAGTAAAGAGGCAAATTCGGACCTATGACCATAAGTTCTCCGCCAAATGGTGTCCACGCCAATCCAAAACACGTTCCAATGCGGAACTTGCCCATTTGTTCGACGAGGTCTAGCGATGAGAAACGTTCCTTCTGTAGATATAATATTATGTACAATATTTTCCCTTGGAAAATTTCCAATTTTTAGAAGTACTACTATTTTTTGCAAAGGAATTATCATATTTGACACCATTTCCTTAAAATTATCCAGAAAAAATACAATAATTCTGTTACCGGTAACAAGTAGCAGCTCTAGCAAGGATAAAAAAAACATACCCCAAGGATTTCTCTACACTTGTGTGCCGTCACAATAATCGGCAACTCGGTGTTCATCATGCTGTCCACTTCATTCTCATCGCGTACAGACTCAGCGATGCGCAGCGCAACGAAGCGACACGTGGCGGCGATCGCGCGCTCCAGTTGTCGTACGCCAGATTCGCGAGTATAATCCTCGACTGTAAAAATTACCACCCGGCTTTCTTCACAGGAAAAACTTTATAACATGCAGAGATTTCTTACTCTCCTGAGGGAAGAGTCCTAATATAAAATTTCCGTGAACCTGTATGCATCATTGAGATTACCCATGGTAAACATACGAGCGTGCCTAATTTCACCTTCTTCCTGCCCCCTTCGACATTTTCACCCATGTGTGGCGTTGTGTATACCCAGCTACCGCACGTGGGTTACCATGGGTATAAGACTACCCAGGGCTTGTTTCCTTGAGGAGGGGAATGAGGTATTCCAGGAATTAATAAACATTATTGCTGTTAAGCGCCTGTAGGGCAACTTGTACTGGATGCGTGCGTTAGCCGCGCGTCAAACGCACGCATCCATTTGTGGGGGTTATCTAATGAAGACCAGCCAACACGGTAAGCATACACTGAATGAGATTGCCGCACGGTCAACGCGAGGCTGCAAACGCGTGCGTCTCACCTGCGTCAGGGCTGCGACATGGCCTATCCTTTATCATATAGACGCACGCGCATCGCACGCACACCACACATCTATCACAAATTCCCCTTGTGTATTGAAATTATAAAAAGAGTTGGAAGCATGCAGAACTCACCCATGACCCTCAATGCATCCGTTTGTATCCGTAGATGATCTGGGCAGATACCATGCTGAAGCAGTTGTCGGGGGATCAGATGTCGTTCAGCGATCTCTATCTTCTCATTTGTGGAGTATCCAGTCATTTCGATGATCTTCAAATTCATAAAAAATATTTTTAAAATATTGGGTTACCATTAGGATATAGAGATTACCTCCATCCTATCAGCAAGTGGCCCTTCAATTTTGGATAGGTCATTGGCAGTGGCGATGAAGAGAACGTTTGATAGATCAAAGGGTAGGTTGAGGTAACTAAACAAGCGGGTTTGAATGTTGCTGGGTAATTTGTATGTACTAAACGTGTGCGTCATACATACAGTGGGTGTCCATGGCGGTGACCCGTCTGCGGCCTCGAAAAGCACGCGGCGCTACCGCACCGCTCGCGCAGAATCCTCTCCGGGACATCAAATTATGGGTTTTCTTGATGGTTAGTTAGTTTTCTTATTAGTTACCATCAAAATGTGATGAACAATGAACAATTCAAAAACAAAAAACAATAAAGAAAACCTAGATTTGCCACCACGGCGACGATTCTGTCGTGAGCGCCGCGGTCGCCTCGCGTGCTTTTCGAGACCGCGGAAGGGCCACCGCCATCGACGCCCACTGTACTTATTTGCCCAGAATTTTATCTGAAGAGTGGTCAACGCGGCATATACACCATGATTGAGAATTTTAAATAGCATTTTCAATAATTGTGGAACAATTAACATATAAAAAATTCTTATTTTGAGAGCATGTCAGAAAAATTCGTTTTATTAAAGTTGTAAATCCAGAATTTCAGCGCCTGCCGCCACATTTTTTACGGTCCATCATTTAGTGGGCGCCTCCAATCCCTTCTCGAGAAGTGGTTGTCAAATTTTTCAAACATTTCCTATAGAATAGGCAAAACTTGGCTTTTTTTGGCTTGGGATGCCTCAAAGTGAAGGAAATCTGGGATTTCTCCCCTCAAAAAAAAGAAAAAATAATAAATTAAAGAAAGGGACCAACTGATCAGTGAAGCTGTTGTTCTGTTCTGGATCCAGTACTTCCAGTAATGCTGCAGAGGGAGAACCATGCAGGCCGGAAAACTAAACAAAAGCACCTTAGAACGCCTCGGCCACTCCTATATGTATGTATAAGGTCCTCTGAATTTCTCTTGAAAAGTTTTTATTTTTTAATTTTTTTTTGATTTTTGAAAAATGCATGAAACCAACCAGCTTGTCGACCTCATCCAAAAGAATCAACGGGTTGTTGCTGCCGGCGTGTTTCATTGCCTGGATGATGCGACCACACATCGCGGCCACGTAGGTGCGGCGATGCCCTCGTATGTCACTTTCGTCTCGGATACCACCCAAGGAGATCCTGAAGGGAGCTTTGTCACTTCTTAGCTATTGCTTAGGCTCTTATGATCATTGACAGTGAAAAACCTTTCGAAATTGCGGCCAAGAGACTGTGCGATCGCCTTGGCGATACTTGTTTTTCCTATGCCAGGTGGTCCAGCAAAGCACAGGATTGGGCCGGTGATCTGAAATACAAAATTATATGCAATAATTTGTACTAGGTACTGCTCTGGCAGAAAAGGGCCTTTCCATTTAATTACAGATCAATCGAACCAGTTTTTATGAATTTTAGACTGAACGTGCAAATGCAGGCGGCGACAAAAACCCTCTGGCTGTATTTATACTCCGTCGTGCGATGAAGACGTCGCGATGCGTTATGTGCGACGCGCCAGGCCCATCAACCCGAGCACATTGACATATGTGTTCACAAGAAAATACCTAAAAGGAATAATTGTAGCTTCCTTTCAGCACCGTGGGCAAAATCGCTGCGATTTCATATGGTTGTGTTTACACCTACATCGCGAATCGCGGCGACTGTCACAACATGTGCGATGCGACGCTTGAAAACGATGTGACGTCATACTTGGCCCGCATGTAACGTCGATAAAATCATCGCGCTAGTGCTAGCGGGGTGCGAATTCGGTCCATTCGATTCCAGTCCATTCGCGCGATTTTTGAAAGAGAAATCGCTGCGATGGCGTAACGAGAGATCACTGCGATGGCGTAGAGGTGATCCGCGACGTCGCATCGCGAAAGTACTCGACTGTCACCACAGCGCAACCACTGCTTGCACAATCTTTCATACAGGGGCAACCACTTCAGAAAAGTCTGCATGTGCGCGACGGAGTATAAACACAGGTCACTCCCGCGACGTAAATTGGGCCTATTACGGAAGAAAAAGTATGAACAACATGGCGGTGAGTCGCGGGGAAAAATAGCTACCACAATGACAACAAATTTGGGTCAATATCGTGAAGCAGACACCAGTGAACAGCTCGCAATCGCGGTTGAGCCGCGACGAGGTATAAACATAGCCTCTGACGTTAGAGACGTACCATGAAGTAAAGAGAAATCTATGCTGAGTTGAATATTTTATGATTCATGTGAACAGAAAAAATAAAAATAAAAAATTATAAAAATAAAAAATAATAAAAATCTCCACCGAATTGCTCAATTTTCGGACAGCGAGGAATTCCAGCACTCTCTTCTTGACGTCTTCCATTCCACTATGAGACGCGTCTAGTAGTTCTCTTGCCTGAAAAGTTTGGTAAGAAATTTTGGAGAAACTAAAAGTAGCTGGAGAAATAATCAGTAGAAAATTGATAAAACAAAAACAAATAATAATAATGATAATGAAAATAACAAAATCAAAAAAAGAAAAGGTGAAAGCAAGCGAGTTGAAAAGGCTTCACCTTTTTGATATCAATGCTCTCTGGAGTGCTCTTATTCCATGGAAGACTGGCAACAAGTTCCAAGTATGAAGTCAGAACATGTTGCTCAGAGCTGTTCGGTCCCATTCCTTTCAAGCGTTCAAACTCAGCCCACACACGATCCTGAAGGTATAAACACTCACATCAAATGGTACGCATTTTATCCTGTGAAGGTAAGTTTGCTTACTTTGGACCATGGCTCTTTACTTGTCATATAATTGATTAAATATTTATTCATTATCCAATACTAGAAGGGTTATCATTATTATTAGTGGTTACTATTAATTATTTATTTATCATTAGATATCAAAGGAGTAATTTGTTTCCATAGAAGCCCAGTTTTTGTTTTGAAATTTAGCTGAACTGAAGTTTTTGCAAAATTCATAGAGGAATTCCAGGCTCAAAGCAGGCTACAGCTGGAAGAATCTCATGTCGTAATGCGCTCAACTTGGGCGGATGTAGCTGTGTTTATACTTCCTCGCGAGGCGATGACGTCGCGGCGGTGGCCACAATATGATCGACGCGACGGATGGCGAAATTTCTCAAATTAACGTACTACAACAAAACTCCATACATGACTCGATTTAGCGGACGCATCAACGACTATGCGTTCGAACGTCTCGTCGCGATAAAGTATAAACACAGCTTGTGCGACGGAATCCAAAAGGAATGACTCCAAACTAATCATGGTCTTAAATAGTTAGAATAATGTATGAACACTTCAAAGTACATATCGGTCCAAGTTGAACAATCCATATTCTTTCAAGTTCAACGTTATAAAAGTGATTTGCTAACCCACCTTGACGTTGTCGGGTAGCCCTGCATTTTGGAGTTTGCTCTCGAGCTCATCAATATTGTTCTTCGCAGGCTTGTGTGGAATTTGGCGGACTCCTCGTGGCAGATAGGGCTGCTCGATTCGGACATCTCGAGAGCCAATGGTGGATATGGTCTAAAGCTAGCTCAATCTTAACTTGTGTTTCTGGATTGTTTTGGATTTCGGACAAATTTTGGAAATTTTAAGTTTCAAATGGAAAGAAAAACTAAATTTTGGAAACTGCGCACGTCAACTAGAGCCACACGAGAACTGGTCCCCAAAATTTTAAAGCACTTTTTATCTTCGATTATTGCATACCGTTCACATGAAAGCCATAATTTTCTTGAAATCAGCTGCCTCCTGTGCAAATATATTTTACTAGGTGGTAGCAAGAACTAGTCCCGAGGTGTTTTAGGTTTTACTTTTAAGTATCAGAAGCAGTTCGCTATTCCAAAGTTACCTTCAGATGATCCTTCAGCCAATCGTTCGCAAGCTTCACCCTCTTAGGAATTTCCAATGTGGCCAGATAGTTCAGGAGCGATGGATATGGCACGTCATTCACCAGGGAAACACTGAAAACCTTTTCTAATAAAATTCCTTTCTTCCACTCATTAAATTCTTTTCTTTCTGGATAGGGTATATCTAATTCAAATGTAAGCCATATAAGGTAAGTACATTCAACAGCTAAAAGCAAAAGAAATACAGTGAGCGTCGATGGCGGTGTGTACTTCGGACAAGAAAAGCACGCGACGCGACCGCGTCGCTCGTATTGGAATTGCAGCATTAGTAACAAATCAGGGTTGTTTAGAGTTTTTTTTATCATACATATATGATGTTAGCTATCAAGAAAACTAAGTAACTCCCAATAGAACACTATAATTTGTTGTCGTTGCAAATATTCCGGCACAAGCAGCGCGGTCGCGTTGCGTGTCTTCCGAGTCTGCGAAAAATGTACCACCATTGATGTTCACTCAATGGTGGCACGTATTTTTCATTTCACATAACTCACGCTTTCTAACGACAAGGGCACCAGAGACCGCATACATCACTGAGATTACCCAGGGTAAACTTGTTAACACCATTCAAATTTACCCATCTTCAACACAGGCGTAAAAGCGCCTACCCTTGGTAATCACGATGATGCATCCAAGACCAGAACCCACCAGTAGTCCGCCAAATCCTCCATCCTGTCCTCATTCAGGAACTTCTTCAGCGTGAAGGAGTCTTCAATTCTGTCGAAAGACAGGGACAGCGAAAGCTCCCTGACCCTGTTCAGGAATTCTTTCCTCAGCTCAGCTGATATTTCACCTTAAAACAGTTGGGGCATATTATATCCTTCTTCCACTACATGCGCAATAGAGTTCATTTTTGCGGATCCATTCGCACGTGCCGCGCCACAGTATCGATCGGGAGCGAGGACGGTGATATGAACGAAATATGAGGATGCGCGGACAATCAGAGCGCCACGACGCAGATGGTGCGGCGCGGGCGAGTGGGTCCGGATCACTGAACTCTTTCAAGAATTCTGGATTTCACCTTCGATAGCATAAAGCTGTTGGACCGTGCTTATTGGAATGGCGAACTTCTCGATTTTCGCACGGGACACGCCCACAAGATGAATGGTGTACTGTACGAAGTTATTGTAACTCCAGCAAACCACTTGTTCGACGAGCGCTACAGTACCCGTTTCGAAGACTTTCTGGAAAGATCCACAAGTTTGGAGGCCATGCCGATTTTTTCCAATCTTGGGCTCGTAGCCAACTCGTTGAAACTATGGACTTTCCACCAAAAATTTATATTTAGGTTAACCTTTTCTTTCTCGACTCGATATGCAACCAGCACCAGAGATTTTCCAGGGATTCCTTTGTTTACAATGAAACGGTCCAGAGTGGCTAGACTGAAAAATAGCCAGTACTTGTCTGGAGGGTCCCAAGTCGTGAAATGAATAGACTCACTTCGTCTTGCTTTTTACTGGCACCTTCAATTTGGCGTTCGGGAGCAGTACACCGTTAGTGAGCAATAGAACTGGCAGTTCCATGAGCAATGGACCTGTGCTTGTGCCTGAAAAAATCCTTGCAAATGATCGAAGGAACACCTGTGTGTATAGACAAGTTCCGGGAAGAAATCTACGGCTGAACTCGAAAGAGCTGACGTTTTTCTCGACTTGCGTGGAAATGTTCACCAATAGCAAAGAAAACAAAGAAATAACACTAGGACCGATAGAAAAGACCAAATTCTGAGCCCGACTGTATATTTCTGCTTGGATATTTAGTCTATTCAAACTATCATGATTGTATTGCATTATTATCGATTGCATGTAAGTGAACTCCAAACGGCCGTAGACAAGAGGCGGGACCGCGCCGCGGCTTTCTTGAGCAGAGACGAAGGGGCTCTGCATGGTGGCTGTGGTTGTCCGCTGTGGCGTGACAATCGAGTTCTGTGCTGCTGGCAGAAGCAGACAACCAGAGCCAGCATGCAGAGCCCCTGCGTCTCTGCCCAAAAATGCCGCGCCGCGGTTTCGAGATGCAAGGCCTACGAATAAGACATGCATGCTCATGCAAAATACTGCTTTTTAACCAATAGTTCAGTAGCAGCTCTGGTTAAATCCATGCGTATCCATGTAAGCCCATGCATATCCTTGCAGAACCCATGCATTGGACTGAGAAAATTGTGGTTTTTCGTGGGTTCTGCATCGAATTTGCGTAGAATTTCGCAGAAGCATGGGTTCTACATGGGTATGCATGGGTTTTGCATGGATTTGACCACTGCTGGTATAGAACTACTGATTAGAAGAACCGTATTTTGCATGAGCACGCATGCCTTAATCGTAGAATTTGCAGCTTTCAGTCTCATGTAAAACACGGTTTTCAGGTTTCCTGAGTATGGCCTGAAATTTCCCAGGCGTATAACAGATAAATAAACAATAAATACTAACAATAAGTTTCAAGATGTATTAAAGATACTTCCAACGATCAAGGAAATCAGATCAGATTCGTGGACAAGCCGTGATATTCATATATACACAGGAATAACTGCAATAAGAGAAAGATTTTCAGGAAAAGATGCGGAGTCAAAGTACTTAAACATATTCAGACACCTGGAAAGTGAATAGAGTCCACTAAGAACAGGTTATCAAGCGATATGATGCGAAACTATGTACTAGACGTTTCTGGATAGTCAGATGACTGATAGGATAGCAGCGCCGCTCGCCCCGCTGTTATCAAAGACCATCGTATCTTTGATCATACATTGGAGTATGTAGTTGGATCAGGTGCACCACCTAATTATACTATTATATTTTTTAAAATTTTTTTAGTATCCATGGATAAATCAGGGCATATAAATGATCACTATTTCGTACCGGAAGATAGGTTTCCTAGGATTCGTTTCCATGTTAAATTTTTGACCATTTTGATACCAGTCGTACAGAACCCGTTCCACTTTCTGTTTGAATTGCGGAAATTCTCATCTCAGGAAAAAAAACCGACTGTGACTGGAATGTTGAAATTGCAGGAAAATTTCGCCGAAAGAACCGGTTAAAGGAGCTAACGGAGTGGCAATAAAATACCGCCAGCAAGTTCCTTTGCAAGGGGAACGGCGTAATTCCCACAGATCGTAGGAAACAAAGACCGGAGCATTAATCCTTGAAGAAATTAAGCGCTGTCTGGTTACTAACAGAGCCATCCACCCGAGATCTGGTTCAGATTTATGTGAATCAGCCTCGATCCAGGCCATTAACCAAAGCACTGGGTGGTTGGCTATTAGCTGGTCGTGAGGACCAGCAAAAGTACTACTAAGAGTAGTGCAGTAATTTCCTTCTATGAAGTGAAAAAGATGCAAATCGATTAATGTGCCGTGCCAAGAAAAACAACCAAATGAGTGCTAGAACAGACACACTACTACTGATAACCACATGGACTGACGTTGGTATTGATTAGTGGCGACATCCGGTAAAGTTGACCTCATTGATTGTGGAGATAGGAAGGCAATGGTTATAGGGTGAGCGTGGCATTCTGGAACATTCTGGATCATTCTGGCAGCAAAAATTGGTCCAGAAAGATCCGGGATACTACTATTCAAGGTGTTAACCATGTATTACTGTTGTACAGTCCATAAAAAAAATCGGCGGACTCCAGTTCGGCGGGAAAGGGGCGCGCGGCGCGGTCGCCATCCGATAGCAGCCTGAGATTCTGTGGAAAAACGGGTGATCTACGATATCGACCGACCTTGCGAAGCGGCGCCACGCCCAGTAGGAGTCCGCCGATTTTTTTTATAGACTATACTATTACTCATTTTTCTTTCCATTTACAAACTTACCTATTGTCATCCACTATTTCCCTCTTCCTGCAACTGGAGACCTTTTTCCAATCCAGAAAACGCTTTCCTAGATTCTTCAAACTTAACCTGTACAGTCAATGACGCGGTTGTCCCAAGAAGTCCAGCCCTTTTCTTCCTCCCAACGCATGAGCTACATTTTTTTGGTAAACGTGCAGCAGGAACGCCGCACAAACAGGGTAATACGCCGAGGGCACAGCCCGGAGGCATCTGCCCCTCCCCTACTTGCTGCCATCCTCCCCTCAATTGCTGCTAACAGGAATGTTTGAAAAGCAATTAAAGGGAGGATGGCAGCGAATGGGGGAGATGCCCCTGGGATGTTTTGGCTACGAGCTAAAGCCTGCTCCACATCTATAGTGCGCGTCGGTGGGGGTGACCCATCCATGGCCTCGACAAAGACGCCGCGCAACCGCGCCGCACGTGCCGGAATCGTTATCGTCGGTCGTAGAAGTGGTATTTCTAGGCGCTTCTCTTCCCAATTTGGTGATCTTTTCACTTTTTTCATGCTTCTTTACGAGAAGTAGCATAATAGCAGCATGCGACATCGATTCCGACGAGCGCGGCGCGGCTGCGCGGCGTGCTTGTCAAGACCGTGAGTGGGTCAGCTCATCGACGCTCACTATATTAGAGTTGGAATTGCAGAGGTATTTCAGTGCCCTATGCGAGGCAATGAGGATCAAAGTGGTACCCAACAAGTAAGTCACCCTGCAGAACGAATCCGGGGATCACACGTATCATTGAGGTTACCCGGGGTAAACATGTCAACATCTCCAAATTTACCCGTCGTTAATGCTGACGTCAATATGTTTATTCTGGGTAATCTCAATGGTGCATCCAGGGGCCGTATGCATCATCTAGTTTACCCATGGTGAACGTGCCTACCTGCCCAAATTTACCCTTTACCTGACACCCTCCGACATGTTTACCAAGACCTGGATGCCTCGTTCAGGTAACCCTGTGCGAGCGTGGTGACGCCCTCGTTAACGATGGGTTAATTTGAGAGGTGTTAACACGTTTACCCTGAGTAATCTCAATGATGCATGTGGCCCCAGGGGTGGAATTCATGGAAGGAGGTGGGGTTAAAGCTTTACTACGGAGTAAACGACCCCATGGTAAAGCTTGGGGTAAACGTGGAAAAGGCATTCATTACAGACTCTAACCCCGAGGCCTCGGTATCAACTTACCCTTACCGATGGGATAGCAGGAATATAGAGTTCTGCCGAGGTAAGGGGCAATCCGTTAATCGTATGTGGTGTAGCGCCGGCCCATGATCAAGCGTGTAACGATGAATTTTTAAGGGAAGGGACGTATTTCTGCTGACTGAAAGGGGAAGGGGGGGGGGGGGGCGTGGGGGAA
>JARK01001697.1:185224-209063 GCA_000688135.1 Ancylostoma ceylanicum
GGGGGGGGGGTCGTATTGGGGCTCACTTTCTATCATCACCACGCTTGACCCTGACTGTAATGGAAATGTGTCGCTGCGGCTCTGCCTTGCGCTTGCGGCGCGAAATCAGTGTGTTGTAGAGTGTTGCATTCGAAAAATTTTTTCGAATATTCGAATATTCGAATAAACGAATAATTTGATAACGCCGAATATTCGAATATTCGAATAAACGAATATTTTGAAAACGCCGAATATTCGAATATTCGAATAAACGAATATTTTGAAAACGCCGAATGTTCGAATATTCGAATAAACGAATATTTTGAAAACGCCGAATATTCGAATATTCGAATATCGAATATTTCCTAAACGCCGAATATTCGAATATTCGAATAATCGAATAATTTGAAAACATCGAATATTCGAATATTCGAATAATTATTCGAATATTATTCGAATCGATCAACTCTAATTAGCGGTGGCGAACTGGTGGTAGGGGAAATGCATTGAAATAAAGTGTGGTTCCCCCCAAATGGGGACATAGTGATCCAAAATCTCAAAAATGTGGTTACATAGGAATCAAATTTGAGTTTGAAAAACTAAGAACAAAGCATTAAGAGAACCAAAAGGTCAAAAACTCATCGGTTTTATCAAGCCTTGCCGTTTATTTTTGGAGAGGGGTCAGGATCTCCAGTGGTGCCCAGATATTCTTGGACGATTCGGTGCTTATAAAAACAGATCAACCGCCTACGGGAAACTTAGCGATGTGGGCTCTTCTTTATGCGTTGAGCAATTAGTGTGGACTACTAGATGGAACCAATTTTGACTGCTTCCTTTTCTCTCACTTACCCATGTTCTAAACAAAATACTATGAGTATATCGCTTAGCGGTGGGTGCAACGGAAGGGTAACCGTCTCATACATCGGTTACCACCATCGACAGTCATTTTTTACCTTCAAAATCAAGCAACAACCGTTCGATGGAAGTACGAACTACAGCAGCTGGTGGCCCTCTTGCCATTCTACTACAAAAGCTCGGTTCGTTGCATTAGAAACCAGTGCACTATAGGAAAATGTTGAAGAAGAAAGGCATCGTTGACACTCGTTTTACAACTTCGCAAATCAATTTTCAAGTGTGAAAAGCTTTGGCGATTCGGCAAGCCGGTCCCTATGACCAAATTGGGGCTATAGGGTGACAATTGAGAATTCCTCGGCAAGTTCTTTACCTTTCCTTAAAGTTTGTTCACCAAACTGAGCTTCTAAATTGGGGAGAACGCGTCTTTTTTCACAGAATTTTTCCGAGTTGCCAAAGAATTGTAGTCACTTGTAAATGGCAGCAGCTGATATTTCACATCGTAAAACAGTTCTCTCCATCATGAGCTCGTTCCAATAGCAAAGGGAAAATTTGGATCACCAGAGCCTTGGCCGTTCAATTAGGTGCTTGCTGAGGAGATTGCTCTAGAATGGCCATAAGATCGAAGCTGCCACTGAGAAACCTTAATATATTATTCGAATTATCAAGTGCCTCTACCTCGAATATTCGAATAATCGAATAAATGAGTGACCGAATATTCGAATATTCGAATAATCGAATAATTAAGAGTGATCGAATATTCGAATTATTCGAATAATCGAATATTTCGCTCATGCCGAATATTCGAATAATCGAATATTTCGAATATTCAGCTTTTTCGAATATTCGAATGTTTCGAATAATCGAATATTCGAATATTCGAATAATTATTCGAATATTATTCGATTCGGTCAACACTCTGGTGTGTTGGCGGCCCTGCGACTGGATAATGCGTCCAGGCGTCCAATCGCAGACTCAACTGGCACCGCCCACTGGCGGCGGCCTGTACCCCAGTAAAGAAGCCGAAGCTGAATCAGAATGACCACGACAACACACATTTTGAAAGACAAGGAAGTTGGCTATTTATGCAGTGAACGGACCGCTGAGGAAGGCACGTATGGCAGATGTCCCGGATTCCCGTGGATGCTCCGCCCTAACTCTCCTTAGACTAAAGGCTCAAGAAGAGTATTCCAACAAGTTCGAAAACTAGTTATGCTATTATGACTAGCACCTCCTGGCGAATCTATTCATATAGAGAAGAGAAACTGGGTGAAGTGCCTCAAACACTAATCCAGTATTTACAAAGGTAGATGAAGGGATAGACGGCTGAAGAAGTGGATTCTAACAGCAAACGATGCCAGTCACTCTTCGTGAATGATCAGTTTTGAAGGTGCCATTGCTGGAGTAATCACCTTTTTCTTCCTGTTTACGTGAATGTCCGCCCCCTCAACTATTGTGTGACCGTCTAATAAAACGTACTTCGACGTTTTGGTGAGTTTCAATAACACATTTATGAAGTGTTCATGCAGTTGATGAATAGTCCGTCGGGTGGAACCTCGCGGCTTTGGAAATGAAAACACGAACTTGGATTGGAAATCGGACACATGTCCTCGTGGTTTCAAGCATAAAGAGACATTTAAGCTGACGCGCTCTTTCCATGAGCAATGTGAATTGTACAAAGGAGCGCGGACATATCGTCCTGGATAAGAAAAAAACATATAGTCTTTTCAAAAAATACTTTTCTCCCGCTGCTACACTGCGCGTCGACTGAGCCACATTGCACCACGTATAATAATGCATAGGAGGCGCGGCGCTGCTTGGCAGACGGGCGGTGGATGCCGGAGGCAAGTATTTTTTGGAGCGACTGTAACTTTTGTTTCATGCTTGATTTGCCGAACTCATCACGTCATCGTGAGGTCCGTATATAGAGCGAGCGACCTCACCTCAACTGATTCGATGACACGCGACGAGTCTCTTTGCGGCACGGCAAGGCTTCTCTCTACAGTGCTTGTGTCTGCAACAGTGTTCGTATCATCATGAGGTCCTAGCCCATACATGTTTTCTACAGTTCTTACTATACTCAGGAGCAATGTGAGACCGCTCTGCTATTCGTGCGTGCGAAAGCATCGATCGAGCTTCTGGGTGGGCCATCGCACCGACGAAGGGCGTAGCGCGATCCTGTCATTGGCCAGTGCCCTCGACCAATAACAGAGCTCGCTTCACACCACAGCAGTGCGCTTCACTTTCGATGTCATAGGTGAATGTCACATTAGTCCGTCTTCTTAGAGTTCAACTTGCCCATACGCCATTTACTCATGTGTCCTAGTATCGTACTTGTAGGTTAAAAGTAAATTAATTTTGATATATGGAGCGTCAATCACGACTGTAGCCCACCGCTGTCCTGCTGTGTCGCACCATCCACGTTGTGCGGCAGACCAGCCGCTTCTTATGACTTTCAGGTGTTTCCGCAGCCTCAGTGGCTAGCTAGTCTACCGCGCCGCGTAGGCAGAGCAACGCGGCAGGCCAACGGAGTGGAGCAATCAAGATTGACGTTTCTCTCGAACTACTTAATCTCCAGCAGAAAAATAGCGCCTCAGTGTTGTTAAACTAGAAAAATATAGATAAAAACTTTATTTTACGGAAAAAAATCCATAAATTACGCCAGAGACATCAGTCCCTCTTCGCAGGGCTCAGCTTATTCCTCCGTTGTTTCCTCATGTGTCCAAGCAGTTTTCTACTTAGGAAAGGCATGGCGACAAATGCCAATGCGGCGAGAACGAAGGCGAAATTCAGCTGCACATCGGTGTTAGGGATTCGTAGTGCGTACTTTTCGGTTTCGTAGTAGTACTTCAGCGATGATACTTGACTGATCCCTGCAAAAATAGCTCTGCACGAGGTCTTTTGAGAGTGGTCATATCCAGAAAGTAAGTTTTGAAGAGTCATTTTGATTATTTACAGTGGGTGTCGACGACGATATCCTTTCCGCGACCTCGAAAAGCACGCGGCGCGACCGCACCGCTCGAGCATTAATTCTCTCCAGGACAACAAACTATGGAATTTTCCTGACAGTTAGTTATTTTCCTCATTGGTTAACATCGAATGTGATGAACAACTATCAAGAAAACCCAGATTCGCCACTGCGGCGGCAATTCCATCGTGAGCGACGCGGTCGCGCCGCGTGCTTTTCGAGGCCGCAAAAAGGCCACCGCCATCGACGTCCACTGCATGTGCGGATACACCTATGAAGGCTGGTAAAATTATCTTACATTCCATTGCCAATCCAAGCGGGTAAAGTGGAATCCATGCCGAATATCGCAACCACGCGAGGACGTTGACTTCGATATCCCACGCCCGGAACGCATAATATGGATACCTATAAGAATGATTTTCAGGATACCATCGTTTTTCGGGACCCTCTAGTTCACCTGAAGAGTTCTATCAGCACCCAAGCGAACAGCAAGATAGGTGTGCTGATTTGATTGTGGATGGTAGGATTACCTTCGACTATGTAGAGCATCGACAATCGTCCCAGGACCTAAAACTGTGGAAACTTTCGAGAGTTGAACTGATCAAGATGGGAGTGAGGCTTTACATCTGGAATGGGCGGGACGGGCGAAATGTGCCTATGACTGGTCAATCGGATGAGTTGACCAATCGCAAAGCTAGGCCACACCCACTTTTCAGGTACAACGCTTCATACTCGATCAAGATTTAAGTAATGCTCAATTAATTGATGATTTTTATCACCTTCTCATCGTGTGAAATAATTGGATGAATAAGTAATTGATAATTGGTTTTATCTTTTTAAACACTGGTTTTTCGAAAAAGGGTCAACATTAGAATTATCCAGAATGTAAATAAGAATCTCGCTGACGTGAAGTGTGAATGCTGGGCCCGTTCTCCAGAACATTCCCGCATGAAAAGAAGAAAAACAACAATACCTCGCAACCCCCACCTACCAGTAAACTCCAGACAGCCGTAATCAAGAGGCGGGTCCGCGACACGGTGTTCCTAGGCAGGGACACAGGCGCTCTGCATGCTGGCTCTGGTTGTCTGCTGCGGCATGGCACTCGAGCTTTCTACTGCTGGCAGGAGAAGACAACCAGAGCCAGGATCCCCTGTGTCTCTGCCCAAGAACGCCGCGCCGCGGTCCCATCCCTAGTGTATGGTCGTTTGGAGTTCACTGTATGTACTGATTGATTGGAGGGATTCCTTGATTGAAAGAGGAAAACCAACAAAATTGCCGCTCAAGCGACTTCGATTGGAGTGAGCATCGATCGATTATTGATTAGCCGCCAGCAGCTACGAGGGCGACGCCCCGCCCACGATCGATGTGGGCGGGAACCACTGTCGCGGGGCAACGGCGACGAAAGGCTTCATACTCCAAGTGGAGTATTTGTAACAGTTGCGTCACAATTGGATTTTATTTCGTGGAGCGGTAAGTTATAAATTGTATAATGAAACAAGTGTGAAATTGTTGGAACCAGCGAGAAATTACGATCCGTTGAAAAACGTTGTTGGTGAAATTCCTGGCTAAAGTTGATGAATTCCACTGGGCTAATTCTCTGGGTAATTCTATCCGCATCGGAAGATGGAGGGAAAGGGACAAAATTCTTGGGAAGATTTGGCCAAGTCTAGATGGTTTTCCTTTTGATTGATTCTACATTACTTTGACTGATCTTAATGTCATATTCAGGAATTTTTCTGTCATATTTAGGGGAGAAACACAGAAATTTCATTTCTTCATTTCTTGCGTCAGCAACGTTATGGTATACTTTACGGTTAATCATTTCGAAGCGTGAAGAATACCTCAGTAAAGAAATATGCTTATTTTCACAGTACAACATTCAAACCTGTATAATTCCCGCCGCAACACCTGTCGAAGTGATCCCCAGGATTCCGTGGAGAACATCCAGTAGCTGAGCGGCAGTACCAATACAGAACAGTGGAAAATGCTCAGCGTAAACGAAGTTGCCTTGAAGAATCACTAGCTAATAAGAGATTAAAGCAAAGATACGGGAAAAATTACCTGTTAACAGCGAGTTGACCAGTTTGATGAAAATCACGAGGTGAATAAGGAACAGTGTGACATTATAGAGGAAAATATAGAAACTGAGTAGTGGCGATCGCTTTGGCACTTTGCCCATTTGACAGCAGGTACTCTAACAACTCTCTGGAAAAGGAAGAAATGTACTTTGAAGTTTGAAATGGCTGCTAGGGAGAGCAGGTGACCTTTGCACGACGGTTGGAAAACACTATCATGCGCCGGAAAAGTTCCGTGAGACCGGCTGATAAGGAGGTCATGGTCGAGAGTGAAAATTGTGGGGGTTTATACGGCCAGAAATATCATTTAGATAAAGGTTACTGCGCTCTGTTACTCATAATTGGAGTTTTCGTGAGTAGAATATTATTTCTACCAGTGTTCTACAGGCTTTCAATGCAATAACTGCCTTATTTTTCCCTGTATTCTGCCGTTATCACATTTCCTTCATGAATAATATTGAGCAGTTGCAGATGCAGTAAAGAAAAGGTGCATCAACTAAAAAAAACCGCAGTTTGATCAGTGGTAGAATTGGTCCAGGAAAAATTGAAATGGAAAATAACAAGTAAAATAGGGGATCCAAACGAAGCTACTACTATACAAGATGAGCCAAAAGTACATATTTGCACAGGCATGAAACTTTTTTCAATATGGAGAAGTGGAATGTGGAAAAAGGTCCTTATCTGTTCTAGGTTTAGTTGTGAATATAAATAGCCTTTGTAGGTTGGACAATTCCCCTTCTTGTAACAGCTAAGACTTTGGGAAGCGGAAGTGAGAGATCGAGGGAGGCAGGCAGATACCTATCTATTATTACTATTATTATTATCGGTCGACAATTAAAACATAACATGATCGGATGGATAAACTTTGTTGCGATAGTGGAAATATGGGTGTATGGGGGAAGGGAGTGGGTAACTTGGCGTCAAAGGGCAGTGGTCCGTAGCACTGCAAGCCGATAGCGCATGTTCGACTCCGGATACTAACTTAGTAGGTCCGAAATCTGCCAAAACCACACAAGTCGATCCTGGACGAAGTACGGAAACTCGGAGATAGATTGGGCAAAACAGCAGAAAAGTTAGTAACACCACATAACAAAATGAAACAGCGTTAGTGAAACAATAACAAGGAGTTGTTATATATCTTGAGCTAACGAAGCTGATACCGGAACGTGATGATATAGCATGAATCTCTGGAAAAGGAGATGTAGGAAAAAGCAAGATAAAATTCCTGAGTTTCAAAAGAACGCCCTCTCTCTCTCTGAGATGTTTTTCCAGCTTGTCACAGAAAGTCTTCACCGACGATGACTGTACAATTGAAGCGGGAAGACTGTTCCAAGTCTTGACCACTCTCACCATATAGAAGGAATGGAATTGTTGAAGGCTTGCTTTAGGTTGAACCAATCTCAATGGGTGACCTCTAGTTCTTGCGTTGAATTCAGAAAAGGCCACGTGCGTGCTTATATCAAAGTTTATTTCGTTGTGTACAGCTTTGAAAAGGAAAACTTGGTCAAACCTATCGTTGACTTCCTCCTGCCATTTCCCCAACTCAAGGACCCTAAAATCATGAGAGAAGCAGGAGGGGCCCTTTAATATAAATTCATGAAGGAACTCAACAAACCTGGAGAATGCATTGAATACTATCAAGGTAACCATTAGTGATATTCTTTTTCGCCGTGGCCGAAATTATCCTGTTAGTTTCCTTGGTTGTAAAGCAATATCACATTTGCTTTTTCCATGCCCAATCCAGGTTACCTATGACCAATTCTGCTCCTCACAGGACAAATTACAATAAGTGGTTCCTATTATGTGATTGCTGAGAGCTAGCAGCGGACAAATCAATTATTTTATTTTTTGCCGTCTATGAGAAATGTGCTGACAAGTTCTCGTTGAAGCAAATTGCCAGTCGAGGGGAGGGAAGGTATAGAAAAACTCGGAGTGTTTATCGGGGCCTCAGGACTAATCTCAAGCTAGGAAACGTGTTCTTATGCACCTCCTCACTTCTAGCAAGCGATGGAAAAGCGATGTATTGGTTGAAATTGGCACAAAGCCTACTACAGCGGTGTCGCATCGCGGATGGATGGTGCGGATATCGCTGCGATGTCATCGCCTCGCGATAAACTATAGACTCAGCCATAGGTTTTTTGTGCAGGAAACGTGGAGTATTCATCGAGAAGAAATCCTAGCCAGGAGTTCAGGAACTATATCCAACATAGGAAAACACAGTGGGGATACACCCATTTCCACTGGTTTTTATCCACTCTGCCATCCAATACGACTCGTCCATCCACGTATTCATTTCTTGGCACCAGTGCAGTCTACTGACGAGTAACAACGCGAAGTGGAGAAGAAGTAGATCATGAAGGTTATCGAAAGGAAATTGATCGGATAAAAATAACCTGTAGTGAAATGAATCGATTCACATAATCTGCTGATCCATAGAACACCCTAATATATCCGCTATAGCGCGTTTATCCGACTGGATAAAGTATAGTGGATACGAGCCCACGAGTGGTTTATCAAGTCATATTTTTCAATGCTTAGAAAGTGAGTAACATAAGTAGTACTGAAATTGTGGAGTTGAAGCCATGGTAGCATAAATTTGTCTGCATGCTATTCAAATACTGTACTGCAGGACAAGAAAATCATTTTGCCATTTGCAATCCAGAAATTGAAATTATCAAGATGAAACGGAGAATCTTAGGTAGATCGATTTCACGAATCGATAGATGGTCTTGCAATTCAAAATAATACAAATACAGTTACGACCAAATGACCTAGCAGATGTATGGTGTGTATATTTCAGGGTGACGTGCGAGAGCAGGCGATCGATACTCAGCTGGTTGCCTCCTGAAGCGCTGCTGGCAGTACGCCACGCATCATGGAATGCGGTGCGCTCGTCGGCCACCTCGAAATATACACACTGCATGTGCCTTCATTTAAATATCTCGGAAAAGCTGAAAATTGAAATGAGTGAAAAATCAAGTGCAATTAATATCCGTGGAGGAAAAACCCGTGGAGGAAAAACTGAAAGGACCTTTCCACTGTGAATATTGGAACCCATTTCTGAGCCATTCAATGAGCTAATTGAATTAGTTGGTTTTCAGTCCGTGCAAGAGATAGATGAATAGCATTGGACATGGGCATCATTGAGATCACCCAGGGTAGATATGTGTGCATCCCACAAGTTTATCCATCTCTGCCACGAGCGTCACCATATCCACTTTGGGTAATCTTTAATAATGCATCCAGGCCCAGAGCGTGACAAAAAAGTTCTCTTGTTCGATAAGTGCTACTCGCAGAAAGTGCACAAAAACCACGTAGAATACATGAAAAAATGACTTGGATCGATTTTGAAAAGGTGGTGGATTGCGGCGGCGGAGAACAGTTGCTGGCGTGTGTTCATTTGACCTTGAACTGACCACCGCAGACTAGAGTGTTCCGACTGCATTGTATCCCACAACATTATTGTCATTTTATTGTCGCAAGGAAATCCAATTCCAGCTTGGGAATAATGGATTTTGGGTCGCGGTGCCTTATTCATCCTGGATCCCAAGAGATGTCAACAATCAATTTAATAGAATTGAAGCTACAATGGGTGTCGATTGCGGTGGCCCTTTCTCAGCATGAAAGAGCACGCAACGCGACAGCGCCGCTCGAGCACGAATCCTCTCCGGGACAACAAACTACGCGTTTTTCTTGATAGTTAGTATGTTTTCTCATTAGTTAACATCAAATGTGATGAACAACTACCAATAAAATGCAGATTCGCCACTGCTGGGACGATTCCATCGTGAGCGACGCGGTCGCGCAGCATGTTTTTCGATACCGCGAAAGGGTCACCACCATCGACGCCCACTTTATCTCCATCGGCCACTACTTATACACCACATATACCAAATTTCTCCCTGTAAACCATCTGATACAATAAAAGTAGTACTAGAAGATAAGAAGCCTGGGTCTAAAGAGGAACATCGACACATCCGAAAAAAAACTGCTTTATATAGAACACGAGCACATAATGTGAGCAATCGTATCAGATTAATTACATACAGAAATACTGACAGTAAAGCAGCTGCTAAAACTGCACTCGACGTAATTTACACGATGTTAATATAATAGTCTATGAGCTATATTGCACTCAAAATCACTTCATTAATGGGTGCTTATCCTTCGAGTCGCTTCTTCACCAGGCGTACGACTTTTCGGCATTTTTCTGCACCGTTTTCAGCTTGTCTAGCTTCCTGGAAAATGTGAATCCTTAAAAACTCGAGGCATCAAGGATTTCTGTATTGTTGGTTTTCACATGGACCTTGCTGTAAACTAGTAAACAAACGAATAAACAAAATGGGTAAAAAAAGTGAACGTGTGCTAAAGCTATCGGAGGAGTCACTATGCAGCAGTGGCGGACGCATGAAATGGCTGGGGGGGGGGGGGGAAAATTGGAGTCTCCGCCGTTTTGGGGCCCCGAATGGAAAATAGAATTGATAAAAATGTCATTACAATATTAAACAATTAATAAAAATTGTTCAAAAAATGGTAATAATAAATGAACAATTAAAGTATGCTAATACGCAGTTTTTATTCATATTGTAAAGTAATTTCGAAAACCCCGCCCCCCTCCCGTTTGTGTCCGCCACTTCTATACAGTAGTGTTGGTTTTTTTTTCATAAAGGAACTTTTACCAGTCTGCAATTGCGAAATTCGGGTGTGCTGCAATTGCGAAATTCGGGTGTGCAGCAATATACCGGAGGAGGGGGCGTGGCCAAGCACCGCCGTTCGTCAGGTCACACCATCGGCCAATCGCGGAGCTAAGCCACACCCCACATTCTAGGCATAACGCGCCGAACCCCAGAAAGTTGGAAAATAGCAAAAAAAGAACGTCAGCAGCGAATTTTCAGATAAGAAGGAGATTACTTTTTTCACTATTTTTATAGCCGTCAAATTGTGTTTGTTCCATGACCACTTATTGCAGCAAAACATATATAACTATTCGTCACACATTGTCGTGAAAAGGGGGCGGGACCTCTGCTATACGATTGACGCGTCCAAACACTTTCTCTCGGTCCTCAGTTGTCCACATAAAACCCCTTTGCACACTATTACATCACAAGCTCTTAATTTAAATGTGAATGGACAATAGGTGTGGAAGGTACTTGAATCCACCAATCGAGCACCAGAAGCGCCGCCCCCTTCCTTTCCAATGCAGTGTACCCATTCAAATGCGACTGCTTGCACGTATAAACACGATAAAGACGTGCAGAGCGGCGAATCGGTTCTATATAGCCGCACCTGTATCGTAATTCGTGCCGGGACCAATCGGAAGATGAATGTCGGATCGACAAACTGGCAGGCATAGTTGAGCAAGTTGACGCATGAGATTCGCTCTTGGATGAGACCAGTTCGACATTCGGATTCCTCACTGAAAATTGGAAAAACCTTAGGGGGAAAGTATGCATAGGGTAAAGAAAACAGAAAATAAATAAAAATAAAAATAATTAGAAGAGAAAAACCACCATTCTCTGAGGCTCTGAGGATGATGAAAAAAGTAACAATGGAAAAAATAGCCAAAAATGGAAGGGAAGTTCACTGGGAGCGCAAATAACCCCGCTCTGGTTTTTGTCACCCATTCCGCAGCTCCAAAATCCTCTGTTGCATGAACCGGTTAGCATTGTGTCGGTGTATTGGCATTAGAGCGCACAATCCCACCAGCTAATCTGGCTAGTCGTTGTAAGCCACTGTATGTTCCCCATTTTACAAACACGTAAACAGGGCGATGGTCGCCATACAGGATCTCACATGGAAGCTACGGGTCATTAGACAACTGGAACAGCATTTACATCTATTCCGGTCTTTTACGTCGATTGACCGTCCAGTTGGTTTCTAATGTGGACTGTAAGGCTCATTTTAGAATTTAGGTAATGACCATGAAATTCCGGAATACCCGTTTTTAGCCCGAAGAAGGTAACACAACTGGACAGGCGCATTTCCACAGGCCAAATCAGACCTCACTATTACCGTAAGTGTGCTTTTGTGTCAGAGAATCTCCAAGAGTTTTGAAACTCTCCGCAAAAAAACCCTTCAAAAACGTGGTCCCTATGGTTTTGAGACATGCCATGTATACCGTTGTTCTCGTAAGATCACGCAGATTCCATTACTATACAATTCTCAAGGAAGATTTCCAAGATGAGACGCTGATTCTGAGGAGACATGCGTTCAGGTATACACACGACCGTAAACGCGCCCCACTGCCAATATTCTGACCTAGAGGCGATGATGGGCGGTAAGGATCAGTTGCTTCCGACGAGACAAGGTGTTGACGCGCGTGATGGTGATGGGTGACTCTGTGGGGTTTGAACACATTTACCCTGGGTAATCTCCACCATGCATGTCACATAGCGTCACATATGGGTAAAAATGTTCATGAATGTCAGGTTAAGGGTAAATTCAAGTGCATTGACACGATTGCCATGGGTAATCTCAATTATATGCCAGGAACCATAGGTTACATGCTTCTTCCTCATAATTTGGTGGTGTTTCTCTTGAGAACCTTGAAAACAGCTCCCTCTCTTCTGCAGAACGCAAATCTTCGGGGTAATGTTTTACCCAGGGGTAATGTTTTACCCACGGGGTAATGTTTTACCCACGGGGTAATGTTTTACCCACAAACAATAGGAAAACAGATAGTAAATGGTTGAAAATAGGGAAATCCTCAACAAAACACCCGAAAAAGGCATGGATTGCATGGAAATTCTCCCAAAATTCCGGAGTTTCCCCGGAAAGTAGAGCGCTCACCTCTTGCTAAGAGAGATCTTTGCGAGCAGGCTGTCTACCTTGTCCCAGTGGCTGGCACTGGTTTTCCTCTCGCATTCGATTAGTCGCTGTTCAATGAGGTCAGCAAGTGCAGCATCCTGGAACAACATGTGGAGTAGGAATCGTACAGATCAGTTACTAAGAAAGTATTCTAAGATTAGTATGAATGCTCATGGTAGTAATTACCTAACAACACTTAAAATACAATAGATACATTATATTTTACTATAAGCAAAGGATTAACTCATTATGTCCCGGGAATCAGGACTGTGTGGCGCGTCGACCCCAAATGCACTGTCGATACTCAGCGCGCTAATTTCAAATTTTTAAAATGCGGGAAATTTGAACAGGCAGAAAGCCACGTTTAACCGGCTTAAAAAGTGGGTTTGCCTTGGACGGCAAGGTAATGTAGATATTATAAATTGAAAATCTGGACCTGGATGCATAATTGAGGTTACCCAGGGTAAGCGTGTTGACACCCTTGCTAATGTTGAGTAGATTTGTATAGCGTTAACGCGTTTACCCTAGGTAATCTAAGTATTGCATATGACCCCTGATAGGGTCACTATTTGAGGGCAGAGGGTAACAGGTTCTTCCTTTCAACGGGTATTATCAAGGGGACCTGAGGCTGCATGCACCATTGAGGTTACCCAGGGTAAAAGTGTTAAAACCACGCAAATTTGCCGATTGTTAACATAGGTGTCAGCACGTTCACCCTGGGTAACCTCAGTGATGCATCCGGGTCCTGTTAGCCCCTTTACCCCGGGTAATCTCAATGATGCATTTGATCCCTGATAGGGTTAATATTTGAGGGGAGAGGGTGACAGGTTTTTAGTTTCAACGGATTTCGTCAGAGGGACCTGGGGCCGAATAAATCACTAGGGTTACCCAGGGTAGACGTAATAACACAGATTTACCGATTGGCCACATGCGCGTCATCACATTTACCCTAGGTAATCTCAGTGATAAATGTGACCCTGGTAGGGTCAATATTTGAGGGCAGAGGGTAACAGGTTCTTACTTTCAACGGATTTCGTCAGAGGGACCTGGGGCCGCATGCAACATTGAGGTTAGCCAGGGTGAACGTGTTGAAATCACACAAATTTAACGATTATTAGCACATGCATCAACACGTTTACCCTGGGTAATCTCAGTGACGCATCCAGGCCCAGAATATGGTTAATGTCATGGATTCGGACGAGGGTTATGGATTCAGGTCAAGTCAGAGAGAATTTCCTCGAGGAAAAACTAGTGCACCATTGAATAGGAATAGTAGCAGTAAGGAACCAAAATAGTTGAAATAGCGATAAAAATATAAAAAGTTCGCAAATTTTCCGGACAACTCTCTTAAAATTCCAGCTGTATCCAAAATTTTTCCAAAATTCAGGTGAAAGGTGAAAAAAAACCATGGTAATCTGTTTATGTTTGACCAGGGAACTCCTGACCAGGGTTAATTATAGGGAAAGAGAAACTGGAAAAAGGACAGTTTCCCCTCATTGGTCTAGAAGGTCTACAGAAAACCCCGAAATTCAGTGAAGCTTTACTATCGAAAGAAATATTAGGGTGAGTCATAAGTTTTAGGAATTTTTCAAAAATTAGTAGCTCTTTATACACAAAGAGACAAGATGTTTTGCACAGACCAATAAGTACCACATGGCAAAGACTTGCTAGCAGTATGATCATTTTCCTGGATCACTCGGTCATTTGCTCAATGAGATGGCAGCAAGACAACACGCCCGTGTGCTCGTTCTCCACTACATCGAGAGAGGATTCACAGCCGCCCAAGCTTGCAAGGAGATCAATGCCAAAGAAGGAAAGCGTTGCATATCAGCATCCAACGTCTACTGCTAGTATGGAAGGTTTCGCTCCGGAAACCATTCGCTGTTAGATAGAAAGCGATCAGGAAGGCTATCCATTTGCGATACCGAGTTGGAGGCACAGAAGATGCTGAAAAACCCGCAGATGCACAGCAGGAGCCTTGCAATGCACGTTGAGTGTTTGCAGTGAACTGCAGTTCGACTCTTGCACAAAATGGACCTGACACCCAAAAAGCCCTCGATAATCCCCCATGTTTTGTCCGAAGCCGACAAAAAGCGAAGAGTAGCCTTTTGCCGCGACCTACTGAAGAAACATCACAGGGGAAGTTTCGTCATCCAGATCATCACCTGTGATGAAAAGTGGTGCCTATACGATAATCCTGACCATTCCTTGCAGCGGATGAAGTGTTCTGAGAAGCTTCATCCCGTCCATCGCAGGAACATCCATGGGGAAAAGAGTATGCTCACCGTTTTCTGATGCACCGATGAACCTATTCTGTGGAAATTAGACCCACAAGGAAAGCCTATTGATGCCGACTATGTCTACCAAGAACTCGAGGAATTGCTCTTCAATGCAGAATAATGTGGCAGAAAAAGTGATCAGATCTTGCTTCTATGGGACAATTGCCGCCCGCACTTTGCAAAGAAGACCCAAGAAAAACTGGGACAGTCACAATTGTTGGAAATTCTCCCACAGTCTGCATATAGCCCCGACCTTGCCTCTTTGGACTACCATTTGTTCAAAAGTCTTGAGTACTGGCTGAAAGGAAAACAGCTCAAAAGCGAGGACGACCTAAAACTCGAGTTCACCGCGTTCTTCGAGTTAAAGAAGCGCTCCTTCTATGGCTACTGCACCCGCAGTCGCTCGTTGTTGGCAGAGAGTCACCGATCACCATGGTTCATACTTCCAATAAACATATGGGTTCTTGATTCGAAACAAATTAATTTTGAAAATTCCTAAAACTTATGACTCACCCTAATAGTATAGTTTTTTTTGGAATAGTAATGCAGTGGGAGTATGTGCCATTTAGTTTACCCAGGGTAAGCGTGTTAACAGCGTACAAATTTAATCATAGTTAAAATGGGCGTCAGTATGTTTACTCTGGGTAACCTCAATGATGCACCTACATAGGTCCAGAATGAATTTCTTTCTTAAATAATAGCCTGCTTGCTACATGATTTGATTTAGAAGGAAATTTCACCACAGAAACGTTTTTGGTGCATTTTCCATGAAATTTTCCTAGGATTACTGTTATATCCATACCTCTCCAAATAGGAAAAATAAGGTAATTCAGGTACAGTAGTCAAAATAGCTAATTTGAGATGTGCTGGAGGTATTTAGTAAAAATCATAAAATCACTGAAATTCCACCTTTCCTCCTTTCTGCAGATAGACGGGGAACTTCGTGCGGAACTTCTGTGCGATGCTTGACAGGTTCTTCTGACAGGCTGAAATCGAACAATACACCCTGTGATTTTTTTTCTGCCGCTCTCTCCTGTCCCAAGTGAAGTGCGAGGGCGCACCGGCGCCCTCGCACTTCACTTTTCCCAAAAACGCGAGCAGCGTGTCATCGGCTGGGATATTCGAAACGCGCGCGCGCTCGTCTATGGATTAGGAGGATTTGCATGCGTCGAACACATCGCAACGCAGCGCTATGCGATCGCCGAGATCGCTATCGCGAACAGGAACAAAGCGAAATCGCGAACGGAAGCGGCGAGCGGAAGGATCGCTGGCCGCCCGGCCGTCTGATCCGATAGCGATCGAAAGTTGACATGGCTGTCAAAGTTCACAGCCGGTTTGGGCGGATGATCCGAATGGAATGCCCGGATTGTGCAAGTTTCTTATGCAGTGCCTCTCATAACTATGAGATCGCCATCAAATTTATGGCCTTCTAGGCTGTCATTGGTAAAATTACTCGAAGGAACAAAAATAAAAACAAAAGATAATTTTTTTCTGGAATGTACCACCATGTAGGACACACTGTATGGAACACACCTTCCGTTCTATTTCAAAGACTAATTCTTTAGCTTAAAGATGGATCAGTGAACGAGAGCGAGGAGTCAAGGAAGGATGCATAGGAACAGGCTTTAACTATTAACGGAGAAATCCATGAAATTTCTGCACATATTGCTGGAATACTTACGAAGAAATCAGAGGATTTTTCATGATTTTCACCTCATTATGCTTTCACAACCTCCCATATTAGGCTAATTCTTTTGGAGTATACGTAGATCCATAAAATCTTTGACACATCCACAAAGCAATCAAACAAACATTGCATTGGTTATGAAGGAAAAGGTTCTATTGCACGCTTCCGGGTAAAATCACTTAGCTGGTTAATTACCTAGGTATAGTATGTTTCTAAAGCGACAATAGTTGAGTATTCATGCATATTGTCTGTTTTTCTCTGCATCCTCCGCGATTCGCGTGAACTTCCCCGCGCCCTCTCTCACTCTGGCGTCATCGCAACTCTATTCCACAGTGGTACAGACTATACCTACTTAGGTAATTATCATAGTTAATATTAATTGGCATTTTATGTGTGTGTGTGTGTGTGTGCAAGAGAACGAGCCCCTGCCGAAAAAATCTAATTACACCACGATGTTCAGCGTCAAAAGTTATGTCTACAAAGTGTGCAAATTTTCATTTTTACCTGGATTGACAGGTGTTTCCTACCACTTTTAGTTGCTTGGAATACCACCAGTTGTTGACATCACAGTGAAAATGAATTAGGCTTGGTGTTTATTGTTCTCTGTTTGTCAGACCATATGCGAGATATGTTGGGTGGGTATGTTTCAGAGACAGGCGGAGGAAACAGAAGGGCAGGAGGGAGGAAATATGAATCGGTGTGAGATGGGTCCAACGGTGTGATAAGGACGCGCCGGCGTCCAAAAGTGGGGGAACACCTGGGGATGGGTCCAACGGTGTGATAAGAGTGCGCCGGCGTCCAAAAGCGAGGAAACACCTGGGGATGGGTCCAACTGTGTGATAAGAGTGCGCCGGCGTGCAAAAGCGGGGAAACACCTGGAGATGGGTCCAACGGTGTGATAAGAGTGCGCCGGCGCCCAAAAGCGGGGAAACACCTGGGGATGGGTCCAACGGTGTGATAAGAGTGCGCCGGCGTCCAAAGGGGGGAAACACCTGGAGATGGGTCAAACGGTGTGATAAGGGTGCGTCGGCGCTAAAAGGTGGAGCAACGCTTGCAGCCAAGTCCAGCGGTCCTGCACAAGGTTGAAAGACGGCATCCTACTGTTGCACAACTTCAAAGCCACAAAGCGCGAGGTCATTCTACATTTGTCAAGACTCCCGCGAGAAACGGGAGTTTTGACAAATGTAGAATGATCGGCGTGGTGTGAGGATGATGTCACATACTGGCAACGCGAGCGAAGCGAGCAAGAAAAGAAGCCTGGGAGTCCGGCGTTAGCCGGACGATCAGGCTGGTTATATGTTAAACGAGCTTTAAAACCTATTATCAACGGATATTTTGCAGAAAATGCAGTGGTTGGAGCTCGCACCACCTCTTTGAACAGGTTAGAACAGGTGCACGAAAAGATCACACGAAAGTGAGAACAGTGAAAGCAATGAAATGTGTGGATGCGCAGACAATCAGAGTGCCACGTTGCAGGGTGTGCGGGCCCACTGGCGGAAAAAGGCCAACAGGTGTCTCTTGTACGAACTTTTTTTTTGTCGCAACCATAACAAGGATTCCTTCTCATCTACGTAGCATCCTTCTCGAAAAGCTAGGCGGATTCCATCTACGGTTCCGTAGTATTGCAAAATCGTGCTGGGACCTAATTGTCCCTCTCATTACCAGCACGTTCGTACCGTTCTTCCTTCGTTGAGGTCTCAGCGCGATTCTGCAGCCATAGAATCCGTATGTTTTCGGGAAAGACACTACTTCCCTGCTGGAAATCTGCTTGAAAGGCTCAGCCCGAAATCGTTAAAATTTTTCTTTCTGGTGTCTTCCATGAGCGAAACTATAGAGATATATGACATAATGGTCCCAATTTTCAAAGGTAGAAGCTGGGTAGAAATATCGGGAAAATCACCATAGAAAACATCCAAAAATGGGGAAAATTTGAGGAGAGTTCACTCCAGAAAAAAAAACCATTTGAAGCTACTCGATTAATTGTGTGCGTGTTGCCTTGGGGATTATAATATGCTTGGATTCTCAGTTTACTATTCCAACAGAAGATTATTCACTTCAGTACGCGTCTGGAATGGAGTATAGACGGAATGGCGTTAACCAATAACCAGGCACCCTGAAAGGTAGCATGACGGCGGTAGAGAGTACAGTTGCTGGGATAAAAAGAAATTCATACATAGGCTGGTTAGAAAGTCCATTAATAGGTTGATTTGGTTTTATTTGCGGCATTTGTCTCATTATTTTAATGAAAGCGGTAAAAAAAATCTTGTAAAAACCACATCTGTTGTGTAGATGTCCCTTATCAAGCCTCCCTCCCCACTGTTGTCCTTAAAGAAATTTTCCCAACACCAGGATTCCCTCATGGATCGCCAATCCCAATAAGAACGTGAAAACTTCATGCGTGAACACCTCCCGATCAATAGCTGTTCTCTTTTCTTTTCTTCGGCCAGCGCTTCATTGCGCAAACTTGTCGGCGAATCCATAAATGTGGGATTATGACAAAAGAAAATCGTTGCGTCGCACTAGCCTGACCACCAGCTACACGACTTTGTCCGCGACATTACGCACACCATTGGCCGCGATACGCTGGCGGGCGCCAAAACGAAGTGGCCCGATTTCTGGGACACCTACGGGCGCCAGGTTGTTCAGGAATAAATGGGACGCTACTGACCAGTTGTGTCGAACTGCTCCTTGAACCATAGCGAAACTCGGTTCGGCGTTGAGCTGGACACTTTCTCAACTCGGCCTTCAGACACGGCTGCTGACTGGAATAATTCTCGTAAAAATGGGAAAATGCGGTTAGGGACAAGAAGCAGTGAAAACAAAAAAGAGTGTTGGATATCTAAAGAATCTAGAAAACTGCAAACAAGCTGTGAGGCTAGTAGCGCTACGAGAAGCTGTGATTTTACCTGCTTCCTTAGTTGATGAAATCGTACGAAGCGCTAAATGGATAGCAAGGTTAGTGGATAAACGTCGGCGAGCTTTTCAGGGATTGGTAAAAAATACCCAAAAAGGGCAGGGGAATGTTAATGATGGACACGTTGGACATCCGGGAAAAGATCTAAGGTGATGATGGCTCAGACTCTACTACTTCGTTTTTTTTTATGTTTTCGCCCTTGAAATGCATGCTTGTCGAGAAAAGATGCAAATTTTTTCCGGAACCGCCCTAGAAGCTTATTTTACATGGCATGATTTTTGGATAAAACAGGAAAAAAGCAAAAGCACCAGAAGCGCTAAGTATGGACACAATTCAGAATTTTCATCGGTCGAATTAATTTTCATTTTGGATCCAAAATAATAGCACTATGACTGTGAAGGTTGTTACCTGTGATGGTGGAACAGGCTGGACTATTTGTGCGCCTTCCTCGATCCGAAATAATAAGTGAACAGCACTACAATGTTTAAGGAAAGACAAAGGATCCACGCTGCTATTGGTCGATATAGGAAGGGGCGTGGTTTCTGTCCCACCATTGGTCCGTTTCAAAAAATGTCTGAGTAATTATGAAAAGGCTACGTTTTTGGGTTGTGTATATCCATGAAAACATAGCCTTTTCATAGCTACTTGGACATTTACCGAAAACCGAGATTGTACTGGAAAAAATGAAAAGTGAAAATTTCTGAACTGCATCAAGCCTATAGAAATCTGAGCTGGAATTCGTACCTAACTTGGGTGTGGGGCGATATGGCAGAGATAAAAAAGTAGAGTGATTTTTCAAAAATTTTCTCACTTAAATAAAGTAACTAGTACATTATTTTCGTTCATCTCTTGCGATTCATTGTTCCCAGACAAGAGGAATCCATGGGAATGGAGAAATCTAGGTAAGGATCCCATGGATGTTCCTAAGAACATTCCCCCAGGCTCATCTAGAATGGATGAGTTTTACGGAAGGAACCTGCCGTGAAGTCGCTACAATTTCTTACATGCCTAACGGATTGCAGTAAGGTATTTTCTGCTTCTTCTTGAATCGGATTTTAATTTTTTAAATCCGTAATTTTCGTTTTTTCCCAATCTGCCTTTCGTTAGTAAGTCTCTACCACATCGATTAACCAGCAGATTCACAGCATTCCCAGAAAAATCCCAGAATGTCAACACGGAACCCCTCCGTACCTGAGCGTTCACATTCGTCGGATTCGGTTGTTGCGCCAGTGTCTGAATCGGCTGCGACGGCGCCGCCACAACTCGTCCCTGACCGGCCGTGACCACCTGGAAGAATCGCGAGATCACGGCGAAGCTGTGGTGAATCACCAACACATGACTCGCATCTTAGGAATCCGATTTACGACACGAATGGATGTGTGCGCTGGATCGACTGGTCGGGAAATGGATTGATGAAGACGTGCAAGTGCTTAGGATCGAGCTTAGTCATTAAAAGAAAAGGTGTTTACTTATTGATTTGTTCATTCATTCATTCATTCATTCATTCATTCATTCATTCATTCATTCATTCATTCATTCATTCATTCATTCATTTTCATTCATTCATTCATTCATTCATTCATTCATTCATTCATTCATTCATTCATTCATTCATTCATCCATTCCTTTCATTCATTCATTCATTCATTCATTCATTCATTCATTCATTTTCATTCATTCATTCACATTCATTCATTCATATCATTCATTCATTCATTCATTCATTCATTCATTCATTCATTCATTCATTCATTCATTCATTCATCCATTCCTTTCATTCATTCATTCATTCATTCATTCATTCATTCATTCATTTTCATTCATTCATTCACATTCATTCATTCAACCATTCATTCGTTCATTCATTCATTCATTCATTCATTCATTCATTCATTCATTCATCCATTCATTCATTCACCATATTCATTCATTCATTCATTCATTCATTCATTCTTTCATTCATTCATTAACCATTCATTCGTTCATTCATTCATTCATTCATTCATTCATTCATTCATTCATTCATCCATTCATTCATTCACCATATTCATTCATTCATTCATTCATTCGTTCATTCATTCATTCATTCATTCATCCATTCATTCATTCATTCACTTCATTCATTCATTCATTCATTCATTCATTCATTCATTCATTCATTCATTCATTCATTCATTCATTCATTCATCCATTCATTCATTCATTCATTCATTCATTCATTCATTCATTCATTCATTCATTCATTCAATTCATCAATCATTGTTCAAACATTCATTCATTCATTCATTCATTCATAACGCAATAACTCGTTAATTCAGTCACTCTCCAGACGTAAGGAAGTGCAAGTGAAAGAAAAAAAAGTGAAGTCATTGTTTACCCTTAGATTCCTCAATTTTCTATAAGTATAATTTCCGAAATTTTACAACAAATTGCTGCCAAAAAATTCACTAGTTACAACCTACATACAGTGGGCGTCGATAGCAGTAGCCCTTCGCGGTCTCGTAAAGCACGCGACGCGACCGCGCCGCTCACAACGGAATCGCCGCCGCAGTGTCGAATCTTTGTTTATTTGATAGTTGTTCATCACATTTGATACTAATTATTGAGAAAAACTAACTAACTCTCAAGAAAAAACCATAATTGTTGTGCCGGATAGGATTGCTGCTCGAGCGGCGCGGTCGCGTCACGTGCATTTCGGGACCGCCATAAGGTCACCGCTATCGACGCCCACTGTATGCTTCAAGGCTGCCGTATTTTTGGAAATTCTAATGTGTAGACCATGCAAAAAAGGAGGAGAGTGGTTTTCTTGAAAAATTTAGCCTAACCTGGAAATATGAGAGAGATTAAGGGACATAAAGGTTTGGGTTGACTGTATCTTGAAAAAAAATATGAATATTTTCTCATTTAATTCCTGTTTCAAATAGTTTTCAGTTTCTGCTTTTTTGTCACGTCCTTATGGAAAAATTCTAATGGATGAATAAGAGACTAAAGAAGACAACTGAGAAGTAGAAAACAGTAGGGGAACGAGGTCAATAATATACAGTGCGCGTCGTATGGCATGGCCTCTGCAAGCACGCTGCGCAACCGCGCCGCACGCGCCGAAATCGTTGTCGTCCGCCGTAGGAATGCTACTTCTAGGCGCTTTTCTTTTCAATTTCATGATCTTTTCACTTTTTTTTTTCGCGTTTCATAAGGAGAAGTAGCATAATGGCAGCAAACGAGATCGATTCCGGCCGGCGCGGCGCGGTTGCGCTGCGTGCTTGTCGTGACCGTGGATAGATCACCGCCATCTACGCTCACTGTATGCATTCCATCAGAGACTTCAGAAAAAAGACACCCAAGGACAATTTTTCTAGGACAAAGAAATCCACTTTTCCTAAGAATAACCAAGAATAACTGGATAAACCCAAATAAAGTAAACAAAAAAAAAAACAACGAAAACAAACCGTCTCGAATCGTTGTTGTGGTACGCCTTGTTGTTGCGCTGGCGGCAATGTGGCGGCTGGTACGAGCTGTTGCTGAACTGCTTGTTGGAACTGCTGCGGAGGCTGAGGAAGTAGCTGCTGAGGTTGGAATTGTTGTTGTTGTTGTTGTTGTTGTTGTTGTGGCCTGGCGATTTGTTGTAGTTGTTGTGGTTGGAGTTGCAGCTGCTGTTGTTGTTGTTGTCGCGGTTGTTGTTGTTGTTGTTGTTGTTGTTGCTGCTGCTGCTGTTGCTGTTGGCCAAATTGTTGTTGTTGTTGTTGTCGCTGTTGTTGTTGCTGGAACGGTTGTTGTTGCAGTTGTTGTTGTTGTTGCTGTTGCTGCAGCCCATATTGTTGTTGTTGCGGTTGTTGTTGTTGTTGGAACTGGTAAGGTTGTTGCTGCTGTTGTTGGTAGTACTGCTGTCCATACTGCTGCTGTTGCACCACGTTATACTGTGGCTGCAGCTGAAGATGTTGTTGTTGTTGTTGTTGTTGTTGTTGTTGATGTTGTTGCGGCTGCTGCTGCTGCTGTCCGAACTGCACCTGTTGCTGTGGCTGTCCAAACTGGGCTCCTTGCTGCTGTTGCAGGCCAAATTGCTGTGTTTGTGTTCCAAACACCTGCTGATGTTGCTGCTGTTGTTGTTGTGCTGGCGGCTGAACCTGTAGCTGCTGCGATTGTGCTGCCGGCTGTTGTTGCTGCTGCGGTTGTGCTGCAACCTGTTGCTGCTGTTGCTGCTGCTGTTGTGGCGGTGGCTGTACTATCGGCTGCTGTACCTGTTGACCGTACTGTCCGTAGTACTGCTGTGTCTGTGGGCCC
>JARK01001698.1:6610-46543 GCA_000688135.1 Ancylostoma ceylanicum
ATCCGCACATGCCCATGGTGTATTCACGATAACACTGCTTTCCACGGTGGATACACGCTTGCGCCACGGTGGCTCCACACATGCTCACGGTGGATCCGCAGTAGAAATGATGAGATACATCACGAGCTCAAACGACACCACAAGTGTCGACACGTATGGCCTAGTGGATAAGAGGGCGGAATACCAATCGAGCATTCGAGAGGGCCGGTAAGGTTCAAATCCCATGGTAGAGGAAAGAAGGAAGGACGAAGTGGAAACCCATTGGAAATTTGCATTTTTCTTTCTTTGTGTAGAACAACACATATTCACTGTTTTAGCCAATTTCACGCAAGCAACACCTTCACAGGTAATGTTTGCTTTTGCTAGCATAAGTAAAGGCCTAATAGTGACCGCAAATGCCCTCAGTTAATCCGCACTATTCCCACGGTGGATTCACACATGCCCACGGTGGCCGACCGACTCCCCACCTCGGGTGAACCGCGGGTCCACCGTGGGCAGAAATTTCAGAGTAGTGTCCTTTCAATCCTGTTGAGAATTACTCGCGTGAAGAGTTTGTAGACTACGGACAGTAGCCAGATAGGGCGATAATTGCCGATGTCCTGCGGGTCTCCCTTCCTGTACAGCAGCACAGTCGCGCTGGTCTTCCACTGGCTAGGTACCTTGCATTCCGACAGGTACCGCGTAAGGTACCGTACCATTACATATCCGTCCTCGCTGAGATGACAGTAGAAGTCGTAGATGACCTTCTCCATTACCCTTCTAGATGAGATCATTCCGTCTGGGCCCACGAGGACAGTCATCTTGGTCTTACGGTTCGGTTATTTTGGTCTTACGGTTGGCGAAGTCTCGGCGGGTGTTGTGAATGCTTCTCCCTTCCTCTGCGGCTTCGTTCCAAACCACTGCTCGTCTCTCCTTGAGGTCTTCTTTTATCGCTTCTCTGCACTGTTTTGCGAGCTCCGACGTAAGCTGGTAGTTGCCCGCAGCTCTCGCAGTGCTGGCGTATCAGCTCGAGGGTAGCGTAAGACAGTCGCCTCCTGGTGGTTCTAGAACCCACAACCTCATTTGCACTGTCGCTAATTTGCATTGTTACACTACATTATATTTGCATGTTGGATGAGCCTGTCGTAATCTTCATCGATTCTATCTACAACGATATCTTCCCAAAAGCCAGCTAGCGTAGTGAAGAGATCCCAACTGATGAGGGGTTTGAGACTCGTCTCCTTGAACTTCGCAGTTTTTTCTCCTTTGCGTGAGAAGGAGAATTTTGCGCGCAGGAGGCGATGGCCTGATCTGGTGTAGAACTTCGGTACAACACCGATGTCGGTCAAGCAGAACCTTCGATTGACGAGGATGTGGTCAATTTCATTATGGTACTCACCACAGGGTGATTCCCACATCCATCGCAGAGAGGTTGGCATAGGCTTGGAGGTTTTGCAATCGACCTGTAAATTGAATTCATCAAAGATTACGTATCACTCCGTTCAGGCCCCTAGCACGGATCTTCCAAGCTGGGCTTCGTAAAAAGGTCGAAATGCAAAGGAGGATGGAATGTGTTAAAATTTGCAGAGTGTAGAGAAGAGACCTTGTACCAGGACAATTCGCAGAATCAGCATTAACTTTTGTACTTCACTTTACTTCAAGATATGCCGAATTTCGCTCCGCAAGAGATTTCAAAGAGCTCCTGTGAAGCCCAGACTTCATGAGTTCCATTGAAAATTGAAATTCGAGGAGGTCTGACGGGTCACTAATAGTGTTTGAGAAATCGACCAAACTTATCTACCGCGCAGAGAACACATGCGTGGAAGACCTCAGGTCTTTCCGAAGATCTTTCCTCCGGACAAATGCTACTTAATGAGCATACACTTTTTTAGTTTACATAAGTTAGAGCTGATTTTTTGAACACTTCTTCATCATGCCTGGCCTCATCATTTTTGGAATTTTTGGGACGATCCGTGAAGTGTGCGCTTCACAGGAGTTTTTCGAATATTGTTTGGCAGCAGCAGATTAGCCATTGCGCATATATTTTTCGTGCGACGCGTAAGTTGTGGCTGATATTTCAAACACTTCTAGCAACACCTTCCCCTTTGTCTCGTTAAAGATTCCAACTCAGTCGGTTGCATTTGAGCTGAGCAGGAATCCTTCGAATCCTCCGGATGCTCAAGTCTACAGAATATGCGCTCCAATCGAACGATGCCGTGGACTTGTTGGACGCGCGAAGCTTGCAATAAGAATCCTTTATCCGTTTTTACATCTAATCCGCTCTCGACATAGTACTGACTCGTGTTATTCGCACTACCAGCTCAAGAGCGACGATTTTGTGCCACTTTGCCTCGGGAGCTGGTAGTGCGAATAACACGAGTCAGTGTTATGCTGTTGAACCGACTGCACCGCAAGTTCCAATGCACTTTTTGACATCACACTAGCGCCGCTGCTACGGCGTACGCACTCTTAAAACGAATAGACTCTGTATTGTCTCGATTATGGTGGTAACTGTCAACTCGATTTCGGCTTGAACCTCGTCGTCGGGAAATTCGCCTCGACGATAATTTTACGGCTACGGCGATTTTTTTGTTCTTTTAATTTGAACTTTTCTGCTGATTTTAGAGTGGTTAGCTCCTTTTGCATATTCAAATGAAGCTTCTTAAAATGCTCGATATTCAAAGGTGGCTTCTCTTTGATTTTGCTTCAGGGTAGATTTCGTGGTGGGGCCTGACTCCGTTCACTGGCGAGGTTGCATAATGGTTCAATGAGTGACTCATTGAGTCGTTTGCACACCTCTTCCCAACTGCTCCCAACTGGGCAGCGGGGCTACCAGCTTGACTCCCTGGACGCAAACTATGTTGGCAACTGTGTGTGGGAGTTGGAATGACCCGCTCCCAACTTCCAACATGCTCTGCACACAGGGTGTTAAGCAAGCTTCCGCCGCCAACTTAGAAGCAGTTTATTGAGAAGAGGTATGCATATGGCTTATTGTGTGATACTACGTAGTTATTTGGCTTGGCGTGTATGTGTGTTTGTACATGAGAACCAGCCACAATAAAAATAACAATTATAATATTGGATGATTCTTTATTCTTTGTTACACCTCTATATAGCAACGGAACGATTATAGTCGATCTGCATTTGCGTAGAGTTCAGCAGCAGGCAATTCACCTCCAGTCGTCGGTCTCCAGCTTCATGTTACACGCTTCCTTCTTCTTTTGCACTTGGAGATGGAAACGAACTGCCGAATATGTGGGCGTAAGACCCGCTCCAGCCAACGGCTTGTTGGGTCGGAGTCTTTTCTCCTCACGCGTAGCATCTTATGGGAGCTGGTGGGGGGATGCTCGACCGCTCAGCGTGGCAGCGTGGCAAAGACTGTGTTGAATGATTGATAAACATTATTTGAAAAATAATAATCAAAGCAAACATCTGAGGATAATTTAATGTGACGTTTCCACTTCCTGTGAAGTAATTCCGAAGATTCGGCGACCCATTCTTTTAGGATAGGCGCTTTCCCCGGCACCCTGCGTGCGCCACTGCAGGATAGTTAGGATACTTTTTCGGAGCCCTTGTTTTTCGGGAATCGTCTAAGAATTGGGGAAAATTGCAATATATAGGTTGCAGGGAAGGCTCTCGCGGTTTTCGAAACACAATATTTTATTGACTTCTCAGAAATAATGAAACACATTAACATATAACGGACAATACGACCCACCGGTGGGTCGTATCTGTTTCAACCCCTTTTCTTCAACCGAATTTTCCCAAATTTCTTCCCTAGGCGTTATTCGACATGCTGATCACAAGTATAATATCCATTTTGTATCACAGTGCAGTTCTGTAGGGTTACTGTAGGCATGCTGTAGGTAATGTAAACGAATTTTTTGGCAAAATCCAGCGAAACTTTGCATTGTGGGTTTATTCAAGATGCTGTGCACGGAAATTATATCATTTTCATACTGCAAGGTCTTTTTGTATGATTACTGTAGGCCCTTTTGTATGGCTACTGTAAGTACAGTTTTTCTTCTAGAATCTACCAAAACTTCACAGAAAGGGATTGTTTCAAATGCTGATCACTAATATGGCATCCAATTTACATCACAAAATTTTTCTGGAAAGTTATGAGGCAAAGTCTGCTTAATGTATGGCAGTACCCTATATTTTGACTTGTACTGTATGCGTACCGTAACACTTCAGAAGGGTGTTTGGATACAAAATGAATGCCATATTCGTGATCAGCACGTGAAACAACCCCCTTTGCAAAGCTTGGCCAGTTCTTGAGGGAGACGGCTCCCTACAGTTTGTACAGTAGGAGTACCGTAACATTACAGAAATGCTTCAGCATGCAAAACAGACTTCAGATTCTTAATCAGCACACTAAATACACCTTTTCCACGGCTGTCTCCTTGATAACAAAGCAAAAATTCGCGTTGGTCCGAAGTGGCTCAAAACACAAAACGTGCATTGTCGCGAATGTGTTAAAAAATGAATAATTCATCACAACGCAATATCACTCTTTGCCAATTTTCGGGAAAGGTTTCGATGCCTTCGGCTTAGAACTGTACTAGCATTGACTCGGAAAGATTGCTCAAGCAGCAATCCAAGTCATCTTCATCACCGCACGCTTTCCCTTGCAAGTCGTTAGAGAGGGTTAGGATAAGTTGGCGATCTCTTGGCACAAGATCAGGCTTGTACGGCGGTGGGCTCTGCACTTCCCACCCAAAGTCAAGTAGCTTCTGGCGAGCCACTCTTATAGTGAGCGGACGAGCATTGTCGTGCACGAGTCGGACCGTGCCGTAAATCGGACCCTTTATTGCGATTTTTGCGGACATTATCTCCGGCCTCTGACACTACAGGTCCACCGTGAGTGCACTGTAGCATGGCAGTACCTCGCAGTGTATGATGCCTTTGCAGTCACACCAAGCACTGATCACAACCTTGATAGAGGAGAAGTGTCTGTCTTTGGCTGCGGCTCATTCTGCTAATCCTTGTCAACCCAAGGTGTGCTGTGCTTGGTGTTGATATAAAGACATCACTTCTCATCTACTGTGAAGACGGACTTCATTCATTTTTTCCCGCATCTGTGCGGAATCCAGTGGCCACCTTGGCACGTCGCTGGAGGTCGCGTTCTGCCGAATCACCACCACACACTGTGATAAGTTTTTTACCTTTTCCAATTGATGCAAAGTGAACATCCAAGACTTGTGTCCTTCCACACATTGTTTGCCTTGGATCTGATTCTACCAGCTGCCGCAATCGACTATTGTCGACTCCGGATGCGTGTCTCGACCATGAGGGGATATTGAGATTGAAGTCGCCAGCACGAAAGCGTCTGGACCGATCCTGCGCAGGGCCTTCGATCACTGCACCGTCCTCAAATGCAGCGTTAATACGGCGACTGGAGACGGTTGCTAATTCACCAAATTTGAAGTCGTATACTGAAAGGCTGCGAATGTACTGTTTTGAAAAATCTATCTTTCCGGCAGGGGTTGTCCAGGAAATTATAGTGAATGATAATAATAAACTTGCACATACCTGACCTCCCCATATATACAAAAGATGTGTCGTTGCAAGGCCACGTGGAGTTAAAAAGCACACTTTCGAAAACCACGAGATTTTTCCCTACAACCTAGTATTATATGTAGTTGTCGCTGTACCGAATGTGTCACACGGTTGTACAAGACACCATGGAAAGCTACAGTGGGCGTCAATGACGGTGACCCGTCTCCGGCCTCGAAAAGCACGCGGTGCGACCGCACCGCTCACGCTAGAATCGTCACCGCAGTGGCTTATCTGGGTTTTCTCGATAGTTGTTCATCATATTTGATGATAACTAACAAGAAAACTAATTGACTATCAAGAAAACCCCATAATTTGATGTCCAGGAGAGAGTTCTCGCTCGAGCGGCACGGTCGCGCCGCGTTCTGTATGAGGCCGCAGACGGGTCACCGCCATTGACGCCCACTGTAAATCGACAAACATGCTGTCACTCAGCGCCTCAACTCGCCTCAGTATCGTCATTTCCAAATCCATGCACGACTGCTGCAGGGTATTCATTTGTTCAACTGCTCCTATGCTCGAGATTTCACAGTGCGCTCTTCAAAGTTCTTGTATATCCCGAATTTCTATTCCTCCGGGCATAACGCCTCGCATTTTAGCAGCGTTTGGCAAACTTTTTGTTGCTCCCTCGAGTTTCGGAGCTTGTTTATATCAACTTGACTTCAATTCAAGCAGGGCGTGGTTTTTTTCATGAAGTAGTCTTTGCTCTGAAAATCTACCCCCTGATAGCAGTTGTTCGTTGTCACCTCGGGTCTTATCCACAGGCAAAAAAAACTATTTGTTTGATGTTGATAGGTGACATGCTGACCTCTGTTGCCACAGATTTTCCATGTAATGTTGCCCACTAGTTCAAGATGGGATTGAATTGGGAAAAGCAGGTAGGTTAGTTTATTGGAAGGCTTTGAGGGACCATGAGTTAGCAGTGAAGAGTGCGCCACGTCGTGATCCCGGCAAAAAAAATGAGGTTGTGGACCCAGCGCTGAAGGAGATGTGGAAGCAAGTGCTTTTGTAGAGCACTGTTCTGTATCGCTGAGGTAATCTAACTCCCACCTCCCCTATTCCAAGGCTAGGAAGTCCATGTATATCAGGAATTTTATCAAACCTCTGTGCATGACTGGCCAATGAATTTCAGGAAGCGACAGCTCTGTTTCGTGCTCGCAACGCCTGACTTGGAACCTCATGACTGCTCGTCCCGAAATCGCCGTAAGATTCCCTGTGCGTTGGCATGGTCCGGGAAATTCCCAGCCAAAATGCCGATCACGAATGCCATGCGTCTCGTGAATGGCGCTGCCATCTGTTTTGTGAACGCGTGCACGCTCAAGCGCGTGTAGATACCGGTAATCTACTCCTGCTATCGCTGACTCATCCCTGTCAAACAGGCGATCTGATGGAGTGGGACGCGTTCTACGCTCGTTTTTCACTCGTAAGCAGCAGTGCGCGAAAAGATGGCGCGAACACCTCCGAGGAAGCGACGGAACAGAAGAACGACACCTCCAAACAAGTATTTTTCAAAAGAAACGACCGCCTGCGGCTTTTTTGTGTGAACAGATTCGATGACGGACGCGCGGAGCAGGCGGCGAAATATGCGTGTCATAAAACGCTGGAATGCGGCTTCCTTGGCCGGCCACCAGGAGCCTAAAAACGACCCCAAGAGCAGCCTCTTTCATCCTGATTCAGCTTTGATTCCTTCACTAGAACCGCACCGCAACCGCTCAGCGGCTCGATTTCATTGTCAGTTTTGACAGGCTCTGATGCGCACTACACGCATTCTAATGGGTTTTTACGGTTTGCTTCCACCGTATCTCATTGTGCCCCATGGCACGTGTCAGAAGCAACGGATCAGCGTGGCAGAACCTCGTTGCGCTGCAACAAGTAGTGGTTGCGATGTGAAGGAATCGAAACTCAATCGTGATGACTGCGACTGTATACCTCACCGACTTCAAAAATCATAATTATGTCACATATTGGATGCTAGTGTGGATTTACTCGACAGCTAATCGTACCCTTCTCGGAAGGTGGATTCAACCAAACTACGCCAACTACGTCGCCTTTTAAATTAGCACTCTAGAATTAAAGGCAAGGACCCACCTCTTCCTTCATACCGACGATATCAGCAGATTCTTGACGTTCTCACCACGCTGACTCAAACAGTGTACGGCAGTGGTCACAGAACTGACGAAAACCACTCTTTTGGTAGGGTCAAAATACCCGCTCCTTGGAGCAGGAGTGGGATTCGCTCCAAGCTGTGCTGGCTGCCCACCACAGCAGCAACGTCGAGTGAACACGCCTTGGCCTGTCCAATCGATGAGATCAACGGTGATACACGTCTTTGCACGTAAATTTGCTCCATCGAACTGGTACAAACCCCGCCACGAAAAACGGGACTAGAGGCCATTTTGGAACATTTCGAGTACATTGCCGGAATCAGCGCATCGAGGAGGTTCGGAGTGTGTTAATAGCTCAGACACGAATGTGACGTGGGTCTCTGCGCAAGATCCTCGGAATCCGACCATATGTGACGATGTGCCTTGTAGACAGGCCCAGTGACAGTAGTGATCAAAGTTCAACAGTCAATACCCCAAGAACGGCTTAAACTTTCCGTGGTTTATACATTTTAGGAGCTAGGGTGTCGACCGAATTAAAATCGAATGAATTTAATTAATTTGAATAACAACTGAAATTCTCGGTTGGATAACAATTCAAATTCTCAGCTTTATTCACTCAACACACTATTAAATACCTGATTATCTCCCCACTCTCCTATGGCCTGTCATTATTTGTCGTCGACGGAAGAACGATTCCATGGCTCTCATTAGATAATCCTTCGAATATGAGAGTTAGATATAGGAAAACCAATAAATTTCAAATAATTCACAATTGTTCTATGTACGTACGCAAAGCACATCGTGAAAATGCATAATAATCGAAGAGATGAATTTACTAGGTGTGGCAGAAAGTTGAAGGGAATAAAACTGTATTCCAATACTAATGTCTATTCAAGGGCTTCAGTGGCCCAGACCCGCTCGCACTCGCTGCACCACAAGACCCACAGAAGATGAGAACGGTTGCATCAGTGAAATGTACGTATGCGCGCACAATAGGATTTTTGAGAAGCAGATGACACAGTGAGCGTGTCCGGATTAATGGAATCTTATAAATACGACCACTTCGTACAATAGTAAGTCCGATTCCGTTTCAAACGATTAGTTGCTCATTAGTACTTGCCAAACCATGTATAAGAACAAAACATAACGCTACAAGCAAATCAAAATCTTCTCTGTGATCTTTGAGAATGGTTCGTATGCTATCCATCTCCGCTGCTTCGGACCCTTCTCCTCCCGGGTTGTTAATTCAGAAAGGATATATCTAATTCTTGTAAATCACATCTACAGGACCTGTGCGGCTTCCTGTACACCACCTTTCAAAGAGTTTGGAGAAATGAGAGAGCTTCTGAGGAATCGGACAGTTTTGTTTTGTTTTGACTCGTCTTTTTTCTATCGTCATTGCTTTCGTGACGTCGCCTGAATCTAGGGAAACAACTTGAGCACGATCGAGAGCAATCCACAGAGGCTGTGTGATTACCATGCGTGGAACATAAAAACTTGTCGGAAAATTTCTGAGCTTGAAACCTAGGGGATTAGCATTTCGGCTGGGCAAACAAGCCAAAACAGTAAGGCTAACCAAAAGCTATGCATAGAAGATGAATAAATTGTCAAAGTTGGCTTGCTATCCTGAATTTACCCGTTGACTGGTGTGGAGCGTTATAACTAGAAAAGGTGGCGAGGCCGAGCTCTGCGATTGGCTGGCTGCGTGCACTGACCAATCGTCGAGCTTTTCCGCGCAACCCTACCCAGGTAAAACCCTAGACATTCGCGGTGGACGAATCTGAGAACGGTTATCCGCAAAAAGAAACGCACATCAACATCAACTCGCCATGTTAGGCGTGGCGGGATTCGGACACGTAAGATTTCCGATACTTTCTTTACGATTTCATTTCACACATTACGATTTAATTTCACACATTACCTATGGTTCGAAAGTCCTGCCCCAGCACTTATTTTTTGATCCAGTATACCTTAATCATGAAGTGAAATGCTTTGACAATAGAATGTGGTGGAATGTTTTACTGCTTCACAACTATGAAAATTGCCGAACCAGTTTTCACCAATGAAGAATAATGTTGGGACTGTTTGAAAAAAGTGTAAAATTTTGGTGCAGGACTTTCGAACCAGTCTAATACGTACACGCTGCTGTACAGGTAGTGGTTACTTTGATGTTAAAAGGAAGTCTTGTTATACTTTCATCCTCGAGCACACCGTAACGACATTCGTATGGAGTGGACCAGGACGCATGAAAGCGCTTCTCCCACACCCCCTGAAGTCCGCTCAAAGAACACTGGTGTACACATTTCGAGGACAAATTTTTGTAATAGCCGGAAGAGATTCGAACTACTTCGGCGATTTATTACCTTAGCAACTGGCTTCACGTTGCAGTTTTCTTCTGGTGTTTGTACGTGATGTCAGGTCGTATTACCCAGGAAATGTCTAGAACAGGGTTGGGAAACGACAACTATAGCTATACACCCATAGGTTACGTACAGTTGGTGCCGTACAAATCCGGCAGTCGCTGCTATGAAGCTTAGATCCTGATCACGTTCTGCGAAGTGCTTCGCAAGAACCAAGGACAGAGATGGGGGAAATCAAATCGCGTTCCAAAGTACATACGCATGAACTCCTTCTGGATAAAAATGGTTAACAGTGAGGCTCCATTATTGGAAATAACATCAGTCAATGATCTAATTTAATATAACTGAAACAACAAAGCATACGTGAAACTGTATTATAGGCTGGTCCGAAAGTGTTGCAACCAAATTTTACCCCTTTTTTTCAAAGAAGCATAACACTATTGCTCATGAATGAGAACTAGCCTGCAATTTTTATAGTTGAGAAGTACGTAGTTGAACATCCTGCCACGCTCTTATACTTTTAAACTGTTGGTACAAGATTTTTCGACCAACCTAATATATGCTGAAGGGTGGGCTTTACAGCTTGGACGAGAAACTTCGGACGTCAAGCTAGGCCGTATTAAACATGTCTAAATTCACCCTGCCGACATCTGGAGGAACCTGTAAGTTCTTCGCCCTTCTTCTGGTGGTTACCCTGAAAACCAGTCCCGTCCCAGGACATGTTTCCCCAGCTACATAGAGAGCAAAGACAGAGACATTCCGGAATAGGTTGATTCGACCAGCGCTCGGCGAATTTAGCTGATTGTGGTACCCACAGGGGAAATCGAGGAGCTTCTCGCATTGAACGTTTCTTTCCTACTAGAGAACCGTTTTGATAAATAGGCTTCCCCCATCACCGCCTGCCTACAACTGTAAGAATCAGAGCCCTTTTTCAGGGTATGCAGATTTTTTTGATATTGTTTACTCTTCTTGTACTTTTGGTTCGAAATCCAGCAAAATACAAACTTGTAGCAATACTTGAGAAGAGATGTTGCTATGCCTTATCGTCTCATTGAGCGAACTACACATCTTTGGTGAGCTTCTCCTTTGTTCCGTGGTCAACTGTTACCATACTACATACACTAAAAAACATTGATCTTAAGACGTTCGCTCTAACATCGATATAAATCATTCGCGGTAAGCTATATTCTACTGGCAAGGCATAAGTTTTGGCAAAAATCTCGAAATTCGAATCACATGAATACTGGGAATGCCCAGAATACTGGAAATCAATGAATCATTACTATCTATGTGAAGAAGGAAAACGAAGACATACCTTTTCTAAGGTTAATTCAGAATGGTCATTTCAGGTAGACATTGAGCCTCAACCAGTGTTTCCGACAGTTCCTTGAAGGTAACTCCCATAAAAATTTTAAAATTCTCAAGAATTTTTTCCGGAGTTTATTTTTTGTCATTCCTGAAAATCTGAGCTGTCTGTCGTAGGCCAAATCGTTTTCGTTGAATTCAAGGGATCAGGAACATTCGAAGCCTACACTTTTTCCTTTTCCGTAGTATGACACACGGTGATAAACTTCGAAATATCCTAAACCAACGGTCGCGTCTACAGGCGAGAATCAGTGGCGGACGCAGCCCTCTCCCTCCCGAGAATGGGTCGCCAAATTTTTGAAATTACTTTACAATACAAATAAAAATCTTGCATTAATTTATTTTTAAGATTTGTTTGTTTTTATTATTACTTCTAAAATATTGATTATTTATTGTTTATGATAAAAGTTAATTTTTTTATCAATTTCATTTTCGGTCTGGGTCCCCAAAACGGCGGAGACTAGCCTATTTCTGATTCCCTTTTTGTTTTTGTTTCTCAAATTTTCGTGATTATTCATTGGAATTTGTTGATCTAATAGGTTCTTAATATCTGTATTTCTGAAATTCCCAAAAGAAAAGGAATCGAATCGGAACTCATAACCCTTTCCGCGATCGCCAGTGCAGACCAACTGAGCTCAGTTGACTTTTGCGTCTGGAAAACTGAAGGAAACGTCAGGATGTGTCTAAAGAAGCCATCCACTTTTCCTCCCACTAGTTCATCGGTTGCTCTTCCGGCTTGGATTACTACCAAACTTGGTAAATTTGTGAATTTTATCTGATCCGAAGCACCCAATTCAAATAAAACGAAAAATCAAACCTCTAGTAAACTCCCTGATTCTGGTCCCTCCTCTCACAAAGATATAAACAATGAGTAATTCTTCGCTCGTTTGGGAAACAAACCATCGAGCCCTTACGATGCTCCTCCTCCACTTCCTGCACACTGGTGTCGCTGCTCGATGCTCCGAGTATCCATCCCTCCAGCTCGGTTCTTCCACTTAATTGAATTCTGTCCGTGCGACGCGAGGACATCGGCGGGTGAGTCACCGCGACGGTTGCGAAATCGCAGCTCAATGCGGCGCCACTAAGGCAAATATTCTCCGAAATTTCACAATGAAGCACTCACGCAGCGACCAGGCGTGGTCAACGTGTGGAAAACGCGTGTCACAGTGCTACTGGAGCTGTGAACTGGTCGTTTTTTTTTCCTGAGTAACTGTCCCTTTCCAGAATCTGTCAGAAACTGCCTTGTATTCTCCTGGGTTCCAGTCGAGCAAAGCCCTCTAGGAGCAACCCATGTCCTCACTTGGTCGCTCATAGGTAATGCATTGCAAATGCGGGACAAATGAGGTCCACCGGTCTAGGGGGGCACCTTAACATTTGTAGGATCATTCTTGATACTAAACGTGCAGCTGAATAAGGACTTACGAAAAAAGTTGACATTCGGTTGATGTGCAAAGTGCATTGTTATTAGGCAAATTTGAAGAACACTGCGAACACAAAATTTTTCGACGAAGTCCCATGGTTTCTTTGAGATGCTGGTGGAAAAGCCGCACTTCTTCTAGTGTCAACCTATTTTCAGTGCAAGTTCCAATATTTGAAAAATTCAGCACTTCTTCCAGCTGATTCCCTATCCAATTGTTTAGAGCGATCCGTGCCATCCTTTCGAGGTTCAGTATGCTCATCTCTTGCAGTGGATTTGCTGGAGATTCAAGGGCTGTTAATCCACTGTAATCACTAGACTCACTAGCGGAATTCTCGAAGGGATTTCTCCCTTCAGAGAGTTCATTTGCAGGGTGGTTCACTGCGCCTCCAATTCTATCGCGCGGGAATGCCACTGAAACAAAAAAACCCCCTCCTAAAACACCAGTCTCACCGAGCAGCATTTACAAAGGGACTAACCTGGGCCGAATCTTCTAAAGTGTACATAGCGACGGGCTAACATTCCTCACGCGGATGGTCAGGAGGACGAGGTACCGCTTACCTGCTAAACAACCATTAGAAACGATGAGCCAGTGGTCGAAAACGAGGCTCGACTACATTGCTAATTGCTAACCTCGAACGGGTCAACACCACGTAAATTGCGACTCCCTGCCCTGCGATCCGCGGCTCTGGCCGATTGGCCGCAGCTCCGAAGACGGTTGGTTCAGCAGACATATTTCCCTCACTGGCACAAAACCACGCTATCCCCTTGCTAAGTTTCGGTCGATGGAGTGATGGATGGACGACGAGAGAGCTGGTTCTCCACCGCGTCTATAAATTGCCCCTGATTTATACAACAAGTACCGTTATTAATTGCTTGTTTTCGCCCAAGTAAGTGCTCGGAGCGAGGTCGGAGGCGGAGCGGAGTCTGTGGCCTCCAAAAAAACCAGATGTGCTGAGTGATGGAGTTCGATGCTGTTTTTATGGGGGTGGAATTCGCAAAGAAGTTGACATTTACTGTCAAGTTTTCGGCCCTAACGTCATTGAGGTCTCCTAAGACGTCATTTTAGGATAGTCGCCTAGGGAGTTCTCGAGTCAGCTGTAAGGGGGAAAAAGTGTGATTGGCTGGATGTTTCGTCTTTTTCGTCATCCAAGGGAGCTGGAAGCTATGCTGAACCTGCACTCTTTGAGCATTGATGGGATTCATGAACGCTCTCGGAGGAGGACGAGGGGAGGGTGGGAGGAGGGCTAGGGAGGGGGTTGGTTTCAGGCTTCCTACTCATCCAGACTGGACCGGTTTCTGATTTCCGGAAATAATTTGATAGTTTCCACAAGAAGTTTCACTACCTGCCATCATTAACGCCCGTCGGTCCGTAAATGTCTCCTTTCTTAGTTAGGAAAACTCGTAAGTTTTGAGAAAACGAAGAAACGGCAAGGTTCTTAAGAACGTATTGAATCCAGGGCAGGTGGTGTATTAACGGCAGCCACATATTTTACTTGTAAGCTATATAAGGCTGAGTAGACAACTTAACCTAATCAATAATATGAGTTTTCGAACTAAATCCCCTACCACAGATAACTTTCCGGAACTCCGTAGAATGTCTCAAGATATGGAAAATAGGGTTTTGCCCAACGAATTGTTGCCTAGGTTCCTGCTGCTCTGACTTTTAGAAAAATCCGAGAAACAGTTTTTTCCAAGTTGCTTCTAGGTGGTCTATCAAATTGAGTATAATATTTGGTGAAAAATTAAACTTCCGAGCTTCATATTGAAAAACGCGATTTCTTTCCTCGCTGCAGTTGCGGAAGCAGGTGGGTGCGGGGAGGGGGAAGAATGGTCCCTACCACCTTGCGACCTGAATCGTCGGAATTTCAGGATTTCAGAGGTTACTACAGTCCATCCGAAACGATGGGGCCGATGACGAGACTGGTAAATCTAGATACGGCGGTCTCCGTTATATTCAATTTTTTTTTCTCGCGATTCCACGTTCCTTTCTACCTCTCCACCACTTTTACCGCCACAATTGAATTGGTGAATTTCTTCGTTAGTTTTACTCCAAACAACCAAATCGTCCCGCGCCGCGGCCGCGATGCCTCTAGACTTCCTGCAAGCCTCGTCGGGCCCATCGTTTCGAATGGATTGTATAAGCTTCATTCTGGACCCAAATGTTCAAAAATAAATAGGATCACATCCGAGCACTCGAATATTCAAGAAAGGGAAAGTCCTAGATCCATTCCTGACGAGTACACACATATTATGGTTTGCTTTGTCAGCTCGTAACTTTCAATTACGAGAGGGAGGTGCCACAGCCTCTAGACATATGTACGTAGGTCTTCCTAATCCAAGCCAGACAGCTCGTTATGTAGGTTTTGGATTCCATGGAACATGGAAGACACTAATGTGAAGCTCTGATATCTCGACTCTTCATCCAACGCTATTTACACGCTTTTCAAATTGTGCTTCATTTCCAAACACATGAACAGCATTCGCCCCTTTTCGAGATCAAGAAAAAGCCTTCCTCCTAGCAGTACCGGAAGGATTGCTGGAAATTTTGGTCGTTTCTGTGGGGAATTAGATCCGTGTTTCTGGATTTTGTCATTCATTCATTTGTTTAGCAAACAGCATTCCCGAAACATGAGGATGTTTTCGAATTCGTTTAACGCAGCACTGCTCATCGCCACAAACACCGAAGACATTCCTGGAAGATGACGCAGTGCGACGGGGTTCGTCGCTTCCGCTTAGAGTTTCTTCTTCGAATTCTGCATCGTGACATTTGCGGCGACATTTGCAAGCTTCCTCCTGCCTTAGCCCTTAAATCGGGCAATGTACGTGGTTCATCGCTTTTACCTAGCATTATTCTTTAGTTTTATTCTTATTAGACATGTGACACCTATGTCTCAAATGGAGTGAAACACTACAAAGTCAGTAGAACAAAAACGAACACGTCTACGAACTCTTTAACTCTCCTTCGAAATAGGTTGAGGTTCTTAGAAGAAAAAACGTCAACACCTTTCAAGTTCATAAAAACTGAAGCAGACTCCATAGCTATAGAATTTCGACCTGAGCTGAAGTCTGTCTGTAGTGACTTAATTCCGAGAGGAGCTTCCCTTATTTGAGATTTATTCGCATGGAAAAAAAATTAGGTAGTGGGTTTCTTATAAGTGCACTAATCATGTGTGTCAGTTCATATTTGTTCCAGCTAGGGCTGGGTGGTTGTGGGGGATTGAGGAGAATTGAGGAGGATCCTGGAAGAGGGGTGGGGTGGAGTACACGCTCTCCTTTATATCATCACCGCGCTTGTCCTTTGATGAACATTTTTGTTCGAGTACGATCCCCTTATTGTTTTAACACTTCCACTGCCATGGGTTTACGCTATTATTTCAAAGACAAAAAGGAAAGCCCACAGGTAAATTTACCATTTCCTATGTTGACTGTCACTAACAGGACAACAGTTTTACTATCCGCTAACAGCAGCCTCTGTACCATCCATAGGCTGCATGCATCATAGAGATTACCCAGGGTAAAAGTGTCAGCATCACCAGATCTACCCATCGTTAACACGGACATCACTCCGTTTATCCTGGGTAATCTCAATGACTCACACAGGGTCATCACTATGGAGTGGTCAGTACAGTAGCTGCAATAAGCGGAAAACGTTCCCAAAGCGACATAGGATGTGTGGTCTCGACGAGTTAACTCCGCGGTGCGTGCAGAGATCCCAATATTTGTTCTTCTATATTGTATAAATTAAAGGCATTTACACTATAGGATCATTTGGCCGCCCACCCTACAGGTTTGATCTCCCATGGCCCGCCAAAGAATTAGTTCTCTTTGCGTATTTAAATTTAATTTCTTCACACGTGTATTTCTGCTGCAAAGTCGGCGTTTCTTTTCATTTTGGCATGGATTGATCAAGCTGTTAGTAATTAGCTTCAGTTTTTACCTTATCCGCTTCTGTACATGCGCATAGGCGCCGAGTTAGAGTCTAAGACCTTCCCTTGGTGTCGCTTTGGAAAACACACCCCAATAAGCAGTGGCAGGGATAACGTTTACGGGAGTTGATGATTTATTTACCTATTCGCACAACGATGGTAAGCTGTCAAAAGAAGTTGGTGAGCTTTCCACGACTTCTAGGGGCACATGCATCAATGCATCAATGCCAAGGTTAACGCTGTCAACACCCCCAAATTCAACCATCTTCAACACTGGCGTCAACACATTTACCCTAGGTAATCTCAGTAATGCATCCCAGCCCAGCAATAGTACTCTTCTGTCCGTACTCGATCACGGATGGTTTTAGAGGTAGCAATCCCATGCGGTTGGCGCTGTAGAAATGTCCGGTAACAGCGATACGCTGTGCTCATACAGCGATTTTCTATGAAGTCACTTCAGTGGCGAGGAAAAAGAAACGGTTTATCACCTCCTACAAATTGCTCTGAAACCAGTTGGACACGATCTCTGTGTTCTCTTCAATGACAACAGGGGCTTTGAATTGAAAACAACGCTTGCTCGGGCTTCCTATAACCACAGCTTAAACGCAATTCAAGGCGCGCCCTCTCAGCTGTAAGAACAATTTATACTAGATGCGACTTGCGTGCGACTTTCAAACGCACGCATTCATTTGCGGAAGATTTCCTATGAAGACCGGTAAACGCGGCATGAAATTCTCAATGAAAAGAACGCGCGGCCGTCGCGAGGCCGCAAGCGCGTGCGAATGAGCTGCGACTGCGATGCGATTGGCCCCTATTCTTCATCATCTGGTCGCACGCGCGTCAGTTGCACGCATCCAGTATAAATTCCCCGTAGAGTTTATTTTGAATTCTTTTTCTTTCCCTTTGCCCTTTGTTGTTTTTTGAGTCCGAATGTTTTTTTTTGAGTCCGAACTTTACCTTTTCGAGGTTGCACAGATGAAGTTTTGGGTAGAATGATATGCCCTGCTTTTAAGTGAAAAACATGCACAACTTTTTGCTTTCAGGGGTTTTAATCCGTTCGTTTCTCATAGCTAGAAGGAAGAGGCGGACGGGAGGCGCACCCTCAGTCCCGGCTTTCACTGGTTTGCAAAAGTTACCACTACTCTAGTGTTAGAGAATCCCCGTTTGCTTGCAAGTTCTACATGCGTTTCGCGAGAGAGCGGCCCTATGTGCGACAAAAAACGCTTGAAATAAACGCAGATCGTATCTGTTTTCGGCAAAAAGCAAACATGGAAGAGGGGTAGCTATAAAAAACAATAGGGCTACCCGGCAGCTGGGCTTACTGGGACGAATCCAGCAGTAAAAAAGGTATGGCTGTACAGTAAATATAGTGAAGTTTCAGATTTGCCACAGTTTTCTTTTGTGTAGTGTGTTCTGCGTTCTGCGATGTCAGACCATCGCAGAAACACGGACGATTCCGGTGAGATTTGACGTGCTCATACCATCACGTAAGCGCTCCTTTTGATATTCATATGGGTGGAAACATAAGTTTCTTTTCCATCTGACAACTTCAACCTGACTTCATGATCTTTCCACATTTTGGGGACCTACCTAGCTGAATATTTATATCTAGGCATACGATGACCGGAAAAGGAGATACAAGACACCCCAGTGGTCCAAGCAGGCTCACACCGTCTTCATCGGTGTTGCAACTCCTACAGCCTATGGATTCCGCACTGTTCATGGGCTTGGGACAAAATTTTCTGTTCCCTTTCTATGTTTTTTGCATTCGCCAAATTTCGCTGTCGCCGCCGTCGCCGAAACGCGATCGGTGCGTGCCCAAAAACACGCTAAAAATTTGAAGGAAGTGGAAACGAAATGGCTCTGCGAGGGCCATCGTGTGGAATTTTAATTGCAGATATGTCGTGAAACACGGAATCGCGCTATGGTGACAACATTACATGCCTCACAGTACATGCATTATGCGCACGCTTTTCGCGTTTGCTTTATTGCAAATTTCATTCCGCTGACGACATTGGTACCCGGAAAATCAAGGGCTTTGTCGTTAAACCGTTTTTATATCCACTTGAGTGCACGCAACAACCATACATGAAATACTGGTCCTATTTTAACCACTGAAGATACCATACGAATTTAATGCAGAGTCGTGTGTAGAAACGAATTCCTCTTAGAATTTCACGTGAACTTAGACGGCGCTAGCCAGGCCCGACATGTGAGGTGTTTATACTTCGTCGCTGCGCGACCGCCACGCGCGACTAAACTTTTCGAAAGCGGTTGGTCAGGAATGGGCGCACATAGAAGAGGTGGTCGCGTTGTCGTAGTTGGTGTTTATCCTGGCGAGCCGACATCGCATCCTCTGTATACTATTTTTTTCGAATACTTAGAGCGAAGTCACGTCCCGCCTGCTAGCAGACGCGATGCGATGGTTTCGTCGACGTTATGGGCTAGAATGGTGTTGCTTTCTTCTTTTTCTTGCTGTTTCTGCCTAGAACCTACAGGACCGGACAGCAGTTCATAAAACTCACAATCGGTAACGCTCACGATGAATTTGGCACGTCAGCGCCTTTCGAAAAGTATAAACACAGCTATACTTCCCGCAAAGTTTGGCTCCCCAAATCTCCTTCGCAAGCGACATTGCTTCCAGTGCCTGGATGGAGCATCGCAAGACCGCACACATCAGCGGCAATCAATACGTATCGAAATGAATGAACGACAGTTCTGGAACTCCTCCGTTCTCCGTACCACCACAAAAATTCCTACTGCAGACCTTCTACGAGAAGTCACTACCCTACGTTTCTCCGGATTCAGCCCCCGATTCCGCAGCGATTCTGCGCCGCAACAATACATCCCTCGCTATTTCAGATGTAATGACGCCACCGCTGCTGGCATCTTCACCCAATGGAGCCGAGAGACATCAGATGACATGATGTACTTTCCTCTCATCAGCCACTCATTGCAGCACTGCTCTTCGCCATGGTAATCCAGCAATCGACGCTGAGCTGGTGCACGGGTACGGCAGCAAAAAGCCGTGCACTGTCGCTGCCCTGTGCACGAAACCCGAACGGCGCTTGCCATTGTGGCATCTCGCCGTTCGCATTTTGCTGCTATCGCGGTCAATAGCCACTTCGGCAAGGCAATCCAGCCGGAGGAAGCCTCTAATTAAGCGGGAGGCGGGAGGCGGCCCGGAATCACCTCATCTCCTGAAAAACGCGCATCACCAGCCGCATCGATCAGTGCCCATTGTTTTCGTATCAATTCGTGGGCTATCGAATATCGCCGAATTGGCTGCGGCCGAGGGGAATGCATACGGAATGAGCCGACCTCACCCGAACGGACGAGCTCCTGGCGCGGAAGTACAGCTGGAGCTAAGGGCAGGCGACGTAGTGGGACAAAGGGGTAGCCGTTCCTTGTCTGAAGTGCTCGCTCATTTATTCGACTATTCAAGTGCAGAAAGAGATCGCAGTTGGTCAGGGATAGATATATTTTCCTGAAATTTGAGCTAAATGATGTGTTCTGACGTGTCTACCTACGGATTCGAGGTCTTCGTATTAGGGCATCAGAGAAGGCTACCGTGCTTACTGATACCCTTGACACATTGCCATTCATGGTGGATAAAGGATAAAGCGGTCGGCACCACTCAATCCCATCCGTGTGACAAGCCATTCTGTCGACTTCGTCTGAAAGACGAGATGAAGTTCATATCATCGGAAAGGTTTTGAATGCGTATGTTGCCTTATACTGTGACTTGAGGAGGGGTGGGTGGTTGGGGCAGTGGGGCACACGGTGCATCAGGTCTGCGCTCTGTTCTCTCAGAATTAATGATAAATTACCTGCTCCAGGTTGTAATTCTAGCATGTCGCTAACGTCTTTCCCAAAAAATGAGGGGAAGTGGAGTGCTGTACCTGAAAAGAGCAGTGCGGCCGAGCCCTGCCATTGGACGATTCATCCAGTTAGCCAATCGCAAAGCTCGCCTGCACTGACTTTTCCAGGCGCACCGCTAAAAACCCAAGTGAAGTACTTGGCTGGCTTCTGAATATGTGGATAGCACTCTCTTCGACAACAAAAACTAATTTTTTTTCCAAGATAAGTGCGTTTTTCCAAGAATGGGCTACTCCTGGTCCTGGGCTTGGCTTCATTATCGAGATTATACAGGGTAAAGTGTTGACGCCAGTGTTAACCATGGTTAAATTTGTTTGATGTTGATACCTCTAACCTGGGTAATCTCAATGAAGTATGCTGCCCATTTGGCTGCATCATTGAGATTACCCTTGGTAAACGTGTTGACATACACAAGTTCGCCCTTTATCTGGCACCCAACCCAATCACATGTTTATCCATACAGCGTTGGCTGTACAGTTCACCCATCCTTCCATGGATGTACATATTTGGACCCTGTGCTCTAGGTGCAACAAACATGCAAGGAATTAAACGTGCGTTGTGAGACAGCAATTGGAGTATGTGCATAGGAGATGTCAACATAAGGTGGATATCGAATCAGCTGGCAATCCACAAAATTTTACGCTGCAAAACGCTGCTTCTGCAAACTCTGCTACTCTTTTTTCTTGTGTTGAAATAGTTGCTTGTGCAGTCACATCCTCTGCACTTTCTTTTTCAGACTCTTCCATGTTGGCGTCAGTTTTGCACGGTATGACGTTTTTGGATTTACTTGCTTGCAGATTGGAAAAGGGTCAACCTCTACTGTAGAAATTCCAAGAGCGAATTTCCGTCCACTGCGAGCATCGCTTTCGCTGCTGCGTTTCCCTGTCTCATCTGCATCTACCTTAAAGGCAGCACCCACGATAATTTTCATGTCAAAAATTTTGAATGTTTTGTGGTTTGAACGATAGTTCCAGTAGCTCGACGCAAGTTGCACAACCGAAGGCATCCAAATTCTCGAGATATAACAAGTTAAACATGGGATCCGCGGATCCCCAGGCGAGTTGTGGCGGATTGCGAATCGGCTGTTTTCTGCCCCAATCTGTCAACTTTCCAGAGGTAACGCCTGTTTCTAGTGCTCATTTCGAAAATTCCCCTGCTGTGATAATCTGTGTCCCTCTAATTAGGTCCTCTTAATTGTTATTCGACCATATCATCCCTTGTTTTACTCAGAATTGTCAAATTTTCCCGTATGGTATGAATTTCAGTTTTTTCGATATTTACACTTAACCTTGAGTTTTCTTTCTTTTCATGAGGAAGGTTTCTGCAGTGAACATTCTAATTCTTTATCGTTTCTGTTCTCATCTCATGTATCTCAAAGGGCTCACGTGTGTGAAATACGCGCGAACATGTTGGAGCTGGGAGAGTGCAAGAAATTCATAAATTTCCGGAGTTTCCGTGCGACTAGAATCCACGTTTTCCACTACTTGAATGCATTAGTATTCACAAATCAAATTTGCATAGAATTCCGATTACTGCCCTCCTTTTTCGTTTATACTCCCATTTCTCGAAAATACATTTGGCACTGAAACACTGGACTGGTCGCGCGCAACTACTGCACTTTCCATTGTATGCCATAGGGCTTGGATTTTCCCATTCTCCACCTTTCTAGCTTCGCTAACACTCTCCTTATTATACCTTTGCGTAGGCCCAGAGAGGCCTGTACATCTCGTCGAGGTCGCAAAGAACAAAAGACTTATCAGGCGTATCTGTGTATTTTCCGGGCCACATGCATTGCTTATCGCCTGTGGTGTGGAGCGTTATACCTGGAAATGGCGACACAAACAAGTTCTGCGATTGGCCAGTTCGACGGAGTGACCAATTACGGGCCTCAACCGCACCATCCTCTCCAGGTACAACGCGCCAGACCCATGTGGAGCGCCCAGTGCGCGACAATAGATGAGTATTTGTACGTAAATAGGCGTCTCCGACATTCCACGGGATAAACGCAGTGCATTCCAGAAGCGTCCTAAAGACGCACGTTACCACTGCTGCACTAATTTTCTGGAATACTGTTAACTCTTCGGGTAGCAGGGTTCTTTTTACCGTTGATTTCTCTCGGACTGTCGTCCCTGGTGAGGCGCACTCTGCCATACTTAGCAGCGATTGCGAACATTAATGGAAGTTCGAGTAAATATTTGTTTCCGAATAAGGTTCCAAATTCGAGTACTCAAGGAACAGAGACTCTTACACTCCTTGTCTCCTTTTGTCAAGGACTAATGGATCCCCACTTTTTCGGGTTTTCGGCACAGTTTTTGGCATGGCCCCAATACATGGATTTCTCTTTAGCGTAGTTTCTACTGTTCATGTCTGTTGTCTTTTCAAGCTACACTTCTTCAGGATATTATAATGGAATCATGGAAAACTACGCATTTACTGGTGAGTTAATTTCACATACGTAGTGCTGGAAGTTCCGCCCACTCCAGGCATAGAAGTTAGCGATTGCTCAGTTCCGGCTCAACTCGCGGGCATTTCTTTCCACTTTCTGAGCAAAGCTGCTCAAAATGGGGAATAAATGTTGCTTTTTGCTATTGGGTTGATTCATAAGTTCTGTCCCTATGAAAAATTTTGCTTGAAAATTAAATAACATCGCTTGAACCCAGTATCAGGCAATGGTATATTGATCGATATTGTCCACAAGCTTGCCCTAATTTTTGGGAAAGTCCCTGTCATCATGGCTTCAGAAACAGCCCAGCATGGGCTGCAGATGTTCCAGCACTGGTGTTTCCCAGTAATAAGTATCGATGGAATTTTATCCACGGGAAAGATCTTCCAATAAGGTTAATAGGCGGTATTCTGATTGGACTAGGCCTTGGTAGTAAAGCGCATAAGAAATGGCATCCCAGTGGTTCCTCCTCGTTTTTATTTTTACTCTCACCAAAACAGTGCCTGCCCACTGTTTGCGCAATCTGTGCAGGTATTTCTCAAGAGGTATGATCGGGAAGTCAGTTTCCACTGAAAATACTCGCTAGACCTTACTCTATCAGATTATTATCTGATTAGTTGACTAGAGAGCCTCCTGCCTGAAAAAGACGTTGCTGATCATGACTATATGGAACCAGCATTGTCGGTATTCTTTTGGTTGTAGCCAGCCTCCTTCTGAAGCTATGGAACCATTCAGCTACCTAGCACATAGTGCAAGGTTGGCTACATAACTGGTGAGTATATCAGTGGGTGAGGATGCATTGTGGTAGAGTTATTTGAATTTGAAACGAAAACCGCTGATAGGGACAGAACTTATGAATCAACCTAATACTACTGAACAGGTTTCGCTTTACTGTAGGAATGCTTCCAGGCGTCAACTGTTGCAAGAACTTCAAGTTTTAGAGAGGGGGACCCCCCTTTTATTTATTTATTGAAATTTATTTCGTTGTAATCAGCTGTGTCTCAATCAAACGAAGAAAAACTGGAGCAGTAATAAAGAAACTGGGCGGAATATTTCTTTAGGAATACCAACATACAGGGAACTCCAAAAGCCCAGTTGGGTGCGGATCAGTGCAGCGGTGCGCCAGCATTGGACAGAGGGTATCAGAGAACGCAATCAAACCATCATCGGTCGAGGAGTGCAGCAGACAGCCAGAGTGCTACGCCGCACCGCGGCACTGGCCCGTATCCAGCTGGCCGTTTGGAGTTCCTTGCAATTTGCCTTTACGTACATATCGAAACCAAATGCCCTTCAGGTCCTGAACTGAACATAGTCCCGCTTTGTACTCTTTTTCACCATGAGTAGCACCTCGATTATCCATTTCCTCTGCGTGTCCGTCCCGCCATTTTATGACGTCGTGGCAACTTTACTCAACGGTTTTCGATCTCCAGCTGCTTGCGAACGAGCAATGCAGCAAAGGTTTCACGAGTGGGATTAGTGCCGCTGAAAAGATGCCTGCTTTCTGCACTGCTATTAAGCTTCTCGAGTGCTCCAAAAGCGGCTGCTTTTGGGCCGCGAAGACTATGGTCTCATTTTTGGATTCCTGGGCAACTAAATGAGGAAGATCCTTGATAAATGAGGAAGTAACTCTGTGAAACTTTTTTCCAATACTATGTTCACGTGCTTCGATAGCTGTTACTACTGGCTATGAACGTTTATTCCTTGATCTACTAGCGAAAAGAACTATTTAGATTGTCCTTGGAATTGACATACTGGTAATGCTACCTATTCCAGGACCCTTGCCCACTGGATGGTGCTCACCGGTAGAGGTTGGAGGGTGGGTTGAGTACTGCATTACTGTATGGCTCATATCCAAGAGGCCATGGCCCCATCATCAAACTCCTGGTACTGCACTAGCACCCAGAACGTGAAATGACAACAGTTTTTGGAATCGGTAACCCTTATTACCATGAGCCAAGTTGTCGGACTTTTGTAACCACTGATTTCCGATTTTTCTCCCTTTAGGGGATAAATTGCCTAAACCTTTGTTTGGGCACGAAGTAAGGATGTTCCCTGTCCAAATGAGTGCAAGTCACACACTGAAAATCCAAAGTTCAGGATTTTGTCGCTAAGTCCTGTGACAGCGATTCTATATGCGTCAATGTGTGTATCACTTCATATATAAATAAAGTGTGGTATTTCTATGCTAGGTATCATTAGATGAATTTGACCATAGTTAGCCCACTACCCTACATTGAACGTGAAGAATAATGCCACTTTCCCAAATTTCTTTATTTTTCTATTTTTCTGTTTTGATAGGTCAGTCTTCCTACCTGGAATGAGGTCTTAAACAGGGCCTAGTGTGTATGCCAATGGATTTTCTAGTGGTTAAGAAGCAAAACGAGCTACAGTGGGCGTCAATAGCGGTGGAATTTCCACAGCCTCGAAAAGCACGCGACACGACCGCACCGCTCACGATGGAATCGTCGCCGCGGTGCTGAATCTGGGTTTTCTTGATAGTTGTTAATCACATTTGATGGTAACTAATAAGATAACTAACTCGCTATCAAGAAAACCCCATAACTTGATGTAATGGAGAGGATTCCTGCTAAAGCGGCGCGGTCGCGTCGCGTGCTTTTCGAGGCCGCAGACGGGTCACCGCCATCAACGCCCAGCGTATATGTTAAAGTATGCACTTTTTCACGACCTAGCCTTCCCTTTCATTTTTTTTCTGATCCATGGTAAGACATCTTTTACCAGTACTACAGATATTGAATTCAACAGACGCATTTGGAGGACCAGATGACTTTGACTGACGGTGCAGAGACTAAATGTATTAGGTTTTCCCATGAAACAGAGCCATAAAAATAATTGCATGTCCGGATGACATCGTTGAACAATGCACGTTCTGTTTGGATCAACACTCCAGTCGCACGAAAAACCTATGGTGTCCGAGAAGAACTGGAATGTAGACTTGTTGCAGAAATTATGTGGACATGGGTAGGAAGAGATTCCTGATTTCATCCTGGCGACGTCACGTCCATTTTGGACTGGCGAAGAGGCTACAATCTACTCCCATGCTCTCATAATTCCCGCTACAAAGCTCTTCAATTTATTCTCGGTAAAGCGTTTTGATCTCGGCATGCCTAACCCTCGAGCGTAAGGTTAGCGTATGAATTTAAAGACGTGACTCCTCTATGTAAGTTCTACATTATGTAAATGTATTGTTCTTCAGGATAAAGGGTGTGGAGCGTTATACCTGGAAAGGGCGGTGCGAGCGAGTTCTGCGAATGGTCGATTCTCCCAATCGCCCAGTCGCAGAGCACGTCCGCGCCGCCCATCCCAGGTGTAACGCTTCACACCCCAGGATAACGTTCGTCACAGATCTGCCGTAACTTTCACGGAACTGGTGCAATTCCGAACCAGGGTAGCATGATAAAGCGATATTGCCGTATTGCAGGGCTTCGAGGGACGCACGACTCGTAATCAATGATCGAATCATAGATAATGCTTAAAAATACCTAACAATAAGTGAAAAAGAGGAAAGTCGGGAAGTAGTAGTGTTTATACTTTTTTGCAAGGCGATGGCGTCGCAGCGACGGCTACAACACGCGCGACGCGACGTGTAGCGAAGCCGTCGCGTCGCGCGGTTGCGTTATGCCAATGTTCGCAAAATTGCGTACACGCAGAATTACACATTTAGCTTAATTTGGCGTGAGCGTCAACGTTTATGCGTTCTTATGATAAGTCGTCAAGTCCCGTAAGTTTTAGGCCAAAGCAGAAAGAAAATCAAACAATGAACACACCACCCCAAGCTCTGACATCGGCGAAATCATCGCGTCGCGTCGAAGGCGGAACGCGAATCCGGCCCATCGCGTCGTTTTTCAAGAAAAAAGTATAAACAGGGCGCGACGTCGCGACGGAAAACGCCAACTACCACATCGCGGCCATTGTTTGTGCACGCTTCCACTCGGGACCCATCGCATTGGAACAGTTTGCTTAGACGCGACGATCGCGTCGCGCCGAAGTATAAACACTCCTTATGAGAAGAAAATCTATGGCACAAAAAAATCCAGGGAATCTATGTACAGGGAGCTGCAAACGCTCGTAGACAAGGGGCGGGACCGCGCGCGGCTCACTCTGGTTTGCTGCTCCTCCCGAGGCAGCGGGAAATCACGATGTATTGGTTTCCCCGTGTCTGCCCAGCAGGTCCGCTGCCTCTATGCAGTAGACAACCAGAGAGGGCCGCGTGCACACCCGCCCCGTGTCTACGACCGTTTGGCAGTTTTTTACTCAGACATTCGTGGGGGTGATGGGCAGGTAGGACCCCCATCGCCCCACCCACTTTTTGAGTTGAGGGAGCGTATCTGGACGTCCAAGAAGAGTAGAGCGGCCCATAACCCCGGTCGTCCCCCCATCCGCCGGAACCCAATAATGCGCTCGTGGACAACTGCGAGGGCACGTGGGGGAACGTCTTTCGATCGTCGGGAGTAGGTGCCCCACGATTTTGGGTCCACCCCGAGGTACAATTGGGGGTGGACCCATTTCCACCTGCATCCCACCCCCACGAATGTCTGAGAAAGCATATGAGTTCGCGCACAAATTTTCGCATTAGATGTTCATGGGTCCCTCCCTAAACGCAGGACTGCTGCACGACGCGCGCTTGACCAGACGTGACTGAGTATGCGTAAACTGGTGTGTCGTAAGGCGCGAGCTCAAATAGGGCTGCTTGCTACATTCAGTGGGCGTCAATGGCGGTGACCCGTCTGCGGTCTCGGAAAACACGCGGCGCGACCGCGCCGCTCACGCTATAATCGTCGCCGCAGTGGCGTATCTGGGTTTTCTTGGTAGTTTCTCATCACGTTTGATGATAACTAGTAAGAAAACCAACTGACTATCAAGAAAACCCCATAATTTGATGTCTCGTAGGGGGCTCTCGCTCGAGCGGCGCGGTCGCGCCGGGTTCTGTTCGAGGCCGCAGACGGGTCGCCGCCATTGACGCCCACTGTAACTGTGGCAAGAGCATCTCCGCTGGTACAGTCCTTCTCAAAAAGATAGACGGATTGCGCGACTGCACCATCGCGGCGGGACCCGAACGAGGGATGCGGAGAGAGCACGCTTCAAGTGAGAGGGTCGAGTAGGTCCCACCGCGATGGTGCAGTCGCAACACTAGGAAACCGCACGCGCAATCTGTCTATCTTTTTGACAAGGACTGTAACTTGTGGTAACAATCATAGTGTTCCTACGAAATTTTTGACATGCTGACCTTTGATTTTGATTTGGAGAGGAAACTTTCGATGGATGCTCTCTTCAAACGCTTTGAAGGTTAACGAAACCACTGGAGAGTTATTTACTTGCAAGTACTTGGGAATCCCCTCCAGAAGAACATGCATTTGCAGCCAAAGGTCCTCATGATATTTCGTGCCAGTGCATTTCAGTGAATAGCCTCGCCAGCGCCGCCCCTATGCACAGACACTCGCACAATGCCGTAGCAACACCGTATCACTTTCGTCTTCGCCGGCGTACCGGTTTATGCGGCGGGCAGCCGGCGCAAAGTACTGTATGTGCATTTACTGGTACCCGTTCTCGTGTGTCATGGGGTATTACGAGCTGCACCGACGCACCGTCATCATCGCATTCCGGCGCCGATATAGGCCGATCATTAACACCCCGTCGTGAGTGACAGGCAGCCCGAAATAGACCGCGCGCCGCTCGGCAATCCACCATCATCCGGCGGCGCGTTGTCCTTCGGATGAGCGGGCGGTCCCTTTATGGGCCCTGGGCGTCTCATTTTTGCCGTTTCGACGGGTGCCTCATTCCGCGTCGTTCATACATAATACATGCTCGGCAGCATGTGTGATTAGCTGGCGACTCAGTGCGAGTGGACTGTATCGATCTCAGCCGATGGACGCCACATGGCGCCCCGTGGCCCCATCCCCCCCCGCGACCGATCCAGGAGCCACACATAATCCAGCCGATTGCGCAATCGGAGCAGACCTCCGCCGCGGGGGCGTGGCCTGGCTGCGCCGGGGGCGGGGCCGGCGTCGAGGCGGACTGGCGCGGCAATTTGCCAACGCGGACCGGGGCGGCGCGGTGCCGGCGCTGCGCCCTCTCCGTCTAGCGTGCTCTCTCGCCCGGACTGACCCCAGATGATGTTACTGACCGCTGGAGGTCATTCGCTCCCCTCACAGCCCTCCCCGTACCTCGTATTGCGCCACTGCCCCACTAATTCTGCGGCTCCGCTTTTTTTTTTCGTCGGGATTTGGGAGTTTTTTTTATTTCGCCACTACTCCCCTAAAGTACTTCTGCGACCTGTCCCTAAAAGTCCTGACCCAGTTCGAGGAGCCCTGGGCTTCTCCCTAATGGTCCAGGTTGCCCTGCCCACAGTGATTCCCTCACTCCTGCATGTCTGTCCTGTCCTGTACTTTCACAGTGCCCATTTCTGAAGCTGTGGATTTTTTGGATCCATTTTAGAGTTGAAGGACATTTTGCTGGATTTTGACCCACCCAAATTTTGAACGGCTCTCATCGATCGATATTGGCGGTATTTCTGACACGTTCAAACCTGTGCGGCGTCATTGTGCAAGTGCAGGAGTCAGAAGTCACTCTGTTTGTATCTTGAGCCGTTCATTCCTTATTCATTTTGATTTTATCCATAAATCTCCAAATTCCTTCCAATTTCTATCCTATTCTACTTATCTTCTCATCTGAAGCTGATTGCATCAGTTTTTTGGAACATTTTTTCAAAGAAAAGTTGCAAATTCCATTTCATTTTTTCGTCTCCCCCATTTTCGCTCCACTCACTCTGTGATATTTCCGGAGAAATGCTATGCTGTTTCCCCTCTGAATGGACAGGAATGTGTACTGACCATGTGCGAGGGTTCGACCTGAGTTCATCTGGCCGAATTTGTTTATTTGTTTTGTCGCCACTCCGCGTTCTGATACGCTATCAACAGTTGTCCTTCGCGATGACTCACCGACGGACACCTTGTCGTCCTCGCTGAGTCATCGTCTTCTTCACTACTTCTTCAGTTTTATAGTGATTCATCGAGATTTATGCGGAAATGCGTACGACAATTCTATTCCTGTCCCACTATTTCATAAATTCTAGACCAACTTGGTATTTAAGATCGCCAACAGTCACTAACCACTATACAACCACAACTGACAATGTCAGAAGAGCAGAAGATTGTGCAAGAAACCGTCGAGGAGGAGCAAGCTCCTGCCCTGCCCGCCACTGAACCTCCTAAAGAGGATGTGGGCAAACCTGCTGAGTCCGAGGTTCGTTTTACGCGTTTATGTTTCAGTGTTTGAGGAGATCCTTCCTGAAAAGGACTTCTCCTTGACTTACTGTTATCTCCATATTGGAATTTTGAAAAATTTCTTTCGTTCTTAAACGTACATGTATTGATCTGTACAACTTCTATTTTCTCGTTAATTGTAGGTCACCGAGGCGCCAAAAGCCGAGGAAAAGCCAGCTGAGGAGGCCCCGAAGGAGGAGAAGCCGGCATCGCGCATCTTCAAGCGTCCTACTTTGAAATGGGGAAAGAAACGTGACGAGCCTGCTGCTCCCAGAGAGCCCGAACAGGCCAAGGATATCCGCGAAGACGCTCTCGGATGGATTGCTCAGCAAATTCCTCCAGCTGTACACAAGGTGCGCTGTCTCCAGAGTATTTGTGTGCGACGACTAGTTCTATGTTGTTCAGGTGAACTACCATCTTCTGGACTGGGCCCAGCAGCTTGCTTACGAGGAATCGGAACGACCTGCACTTCCGGGAAAGGACTGCTCGATGACTCGCAATCAGTTCCTTGCTCATCTGCGCGATGGAAAGCTGCTTGCTGCATTAGCCAACAAACTGCAGGTGCTTTGCTACACTGTGTACTTCGACTTTTTGTTTCGTAATAGCCCGCATAATTTGCACAAGCATGTTTGATTCATCCTGTGTGACACCATATATTCCTAATTATAGCTCATTTTCGTTTGACTAACACCTGTGACAGTTACATTATGTGAGAATTTGCGCTGACGCATATTGAAACACCAATGGCGCCCTTGTCAGAAGAGAACCTCTAGAAATATTGTTCCTTGACTTCCAACGAGGGACTTCTTGAAATTTCGTGCATGCGCATCCATTTGATGTAGCATTAATTGTTTCAACTGTTAAATTTTCTGTGTTTACTTATTCTTATTTCAGCCTGGTGCAGTCCATGTGGAGCCTGAGGTCGCTGTAGTAGAAGCTGCACCGGTGACTGAGTCAGCTCCTGCGGCTGAAGCAGAGAAAGCTGCCGATGCTCCTGCGGAACCGGAAGCATCGAAAGATGCCGAAGAGAAGAAGGATGAACCAGCTGCTGAGCCAGCTAAGCCCGAAGAGAAGCCTGCTCCTGCTCAGAAGACCCAGAAAGAGAAACAGGCCGAACTTGTTGGCAAGTTCGCATCATGGGCTAAGGAAAGCCTTGGGCTGGAGGAAGGAAAGGTGAATATTTTGAAATAGTTGTGTTGCACATGTCGAGTAGTAGTAATTTGGTGTTCTCACTATCGTGGAATGTCGAGGCAGGCATCGTGGAATCCATTATGCATTAGATAGGTTTTGGTGGCAGCTAAATGGGGTGCTCCGTCCTCTCGTAGGCAATATCTGATTAGGCAGACGCTGATTCATTCCAAATGAGGCGCAGTTGCAGTCCGATGTTGGTCCGTGGATGATTTCTTAATTTTATGGCTATCCATCTGTTCGCTGATTTTTTTTGTCATAACAGTTCTACGCGAGCGTTTGCATACAGTAGCAAAACAACAGTCAAAATCAGTTCCGCGCAAGCTGCGTAAATCTTTGGTCTTGGTAGTTGTAACTGTAACCGGTGGAGTGACGGGTGATCGTTTTATGGTACATCGACAGCACATTCGGCCTCCTTGTGTGGGCGTAGTGACCTCTAACAGAAAAGATTGCCGAGGATCAGATATGAGCACAGCGTGGGTCAGCACCTGACAGATGATTGCGCGTAGAAAAGTTGACGCCTTCTGCGATGCAAGTGAGCCCTCCCTATTGAGGTGTTTGTGGCTGGGCTATTACTGGCGGCTAACCCCATAAAGAGGCGATGGTGTGGCTTAGTGCGGTGCGCATACTTGGCTTATGTGCCTTCCAAGGTCAATGAAGCGCGACATTTGTTTGGGCTACGGATAATCGTCAAGCTTGGCAGTTAGTTGTGGGTTCCAGTGCGCGTAGTTGTGTTCATCGTATGCGGGATAAGTCCTGATTCCCACCCGAAACTCGCCTGAAGCATGCATAGACGTTTTTCTTACTCTTGGAGTTGTGCGCATCCACAGTGGGGCTACCGCAAGGTTTTCGGATGTCATAAGGGTGGAATATTCCAAGCATTGCGGCTCAAATAGTCACATTCATCGTTTATTCGTTGGCTTACTTTGGATTGAGGTAGAGATCCCATTTTTCTTCGCGTGGGTATAGGCTTGGAATGACACAGAAGTGCATATGTTGACGCTAGCATCCGCATCTGTGCAAGTAGGAGTTAGAGGACATTTATTGCTGTGTGTCCCACTGCGTATGAACGTTGCTCGCATGAAATTCGATATGGGAACAGACATTACCGAGTGGGTCATCGCCGTTCCCCGATCGTCTGCTCTCGGTAGGTACGAGGAGATGCGCGACAGCCACAAATATGCAAATGGACTCGCGCAGTGATTGATGACGACATCGCCTCATCGACAGGTCGGCTGCTGTTGTAATGCAATACCCGTATGGGAGAAACCAAGCAAAGTACAAAGATCGTATAGGTATGATGCCAGGATCGGCACTAATGTCGGTGGATTTATGATCAGTCAAAGGGAAGATGCTCTTGAGCGTGTGACCTGTGAACATCATCCGATCCTCCAATTTCGGGTGAATTCCGAATTGATGTGTTGCGCAGAGTATTGCCGTGATTAGCGAGCAACAACGCCATTAGTGTTGCTCGTTCGTGTGCCGTTTTCGCTTGACTTAATTGTCTCTTCTGCCGCAAAGCCGTGGTCCTTCCGTTTCAATCAGGGACCAAGCGATTCGTGCGTTGACACTGTTGTGGCCTGTTGCACCTGTGTGCGATGGGATAATATTGATGACATGCTATCCGAAAGGCGAAAACCTCGAAAAATCCATTTGTGAGAGGTTCTGTTACAATCATGTTGGACAGTGATTGCCATCATGGTGTCATCTGGCTTGTCCTTTGTCTAATTGCTAGATTATCCGTATCGCTTCTTGAAATCGGCTTCGTTTTCATTTTTTCACAGGAATTACAAGCGAGAAAGAGGGTGTAAGCGCAATATGCAGATCTTGTTTTTTGAGAGAACAAAGTGAGGTGTTCCGGAAATGTACAAATGTTTTTATCGTTTAGGCTATGACAGCTGCAGATCTGTTGGAAAAGGGCAAGTCAGGATATCCAGCCGTGTTCGAAACACTCTGGCAACTCGCAATCAAGGCTCAGGAGAAATTCCAGCAAGCAGGCATTGATGTTGACGCAGTCTTAGCATCTGCCAGTCAGGTTGTACGCACGAACATCATTCAAACCTTCCTGAACTTCTTCAGGGTAAGTATATTTGCAGCCATAGGTTGCCCTTTCGATATGCTCTGTTAATGCTCGCTTCTTTTGCAGCGCCGTCCAGCACCCGTCGCTGACAAGAAAGACGAACCAGCGCAGCCTGCTCCTGAAGCTGGCGATGCTGCACCAAACGCTCCAGAGGGAGAGCAAGTGGCTGAAGAGGAATGCAAAAAAGTAGGATCCGTCACCCTTCAACAGATGGAGGAATATGCGCAATGCTCTGTTTCAGGTTGATGCCTTGACGTCACCAGCAGTGGCGGCGAACTAGGCTGTTCTTCATATGGTCCGTTATATATGGCGGGCGTTCATTCCCTCCAGATCTGCCGGTTGTTTCTTTCTCTCGTCCCCTCATTCTTCACTACTCCTTGTTGTTCTGCAGAATGCTGATCGTATGTGGTAAGTTTTCTCCTTCTTTCAAGTTCACTACACATTGCTTTCTCAACCCTACGCGGTGTAATGCTTTGCTCGGAATAGCGCCATAATCCGTTACCATCGTCGCTGACAGATAATTGCCGCGCGAACCCGAAAGTGGTGGGAACCTCGCAGCCGAGGAGCTTTTTTGCCCAGTATTTCGCGCTTCTCTCTTTTTGATGGTCGCAAATGAGCATAGCGTGAAATGGGCGATATCTGCTTAATGCGTAGGTGCACGGTAGTCGGCTGACAGAAAGCCGCCCAGTTGTCCTTGCCCAGCCTTTCTCTGCGAGGAGAGTAATTGCTTTCAGCTACCGCCACAATGATTCATTCGGGTTTGCGATATGAGTCCGCGATTCCGTCGTAGAATCTAACCTAAATATGAATATCTGATTTGGCCTAGTTACACTTTCTACGCACCAAACAAGTAAGAGGAACTCGGCGGAAGTTGCGCAGTTGACAAGTGTAGAGGAACCCGTGAGAGGTCGCATCGTTAGTGTATCGCTGTGTGCATTACGTGCGCGCTTTTGTTTTGCGCAGCAACACACACGACTGGTGTTTATCGTCTATGCAAATTAGTGCTGATTGTGGTGGCGGTTGAGACAGAGATAGTGCACTCAATGAGAGGTTGTGGGGCGGGAAGGCTGCGTCGCGGCGAAAGGTCCAGAACAGCGAGCGATCTACGAGCATCTGGCGATAGCTATCTGGACTTAATGTGTCCACCATAGCACCCGTCTGTAATGGCTCGGCCCTCCTCCTACAGTCGCACATGGGGTCGTGCCTGTAATGCGACACCGAACGCTGCGCGCTGCTCGCACGGTGAAGGTCGCTACCGGAAGTGATCAACTGAATTATTATGTCGGGGTTGGAGTGAGCGCTTGGCCGACCTTCGAGCCTGCCTGCGGAACAAGGTCGTGCCTCAAATGGTTATGTGGGTAGGCCCCGTGTTCGATGACAATTAGGTCTAGGTTGGATGTCTTGACAGGTCCATGGTTGAAATGATGTAAGGTGAAAATGTAAAGAGTTCGCAGGGGGCCATGGCTGGCATGCCTTTTGTGGATAGTTATTTAAAAAAAAGGCTATTAAATTCCTGCGGGATGCGCATAACGAACTTGAGTGGAGCTAGTTGCGGTGATTGTTGTACTTTCTTTGATTTCTTTAACATTTCAGATCTGCTTCCAATGCGTCACGACTTGTCGTTTGCGGTTCTCAGAGCTTCAGTTTCCCGTTTTCATTAGTCCTTTTCACCTTCACCACCATCAGTCATTGTTCCATTGTAATTGATGAATTGTTCCCTAGAATTATTTCGTGATGCTCTCCTGCCGCATTTCTTCATGTGCTCTACAGTTTCTCTTCTGCGAGAAATCGGTTCGAGGAGCATATTTGATAGCTGTTAGCTTGATATTTTGTCATAATCATCATTTCGTTCGATTGCTGTTTTGCGGCGATGTGGTGCTCGACAGTAGTGGACAGTTTTCTGAGAGGTTTTTAGTGCCCTGAAGCGCCACATCTTCGCCGTCGTTGTTTGTTGTATATGTATTCTCCATATCCGCGAGAGATTTCTTGTTTGGATCGACCTCGATCGGGCGATCATCATGCGTATGTCCTATAGCATATTATGCCTCTATTATATAATTATTTTGGAGGTTCACAACATCCTTCCACTATTTCGACGCTGCAAGCACTTAAGTGCGTTGTTCATTTAGTTGACACTGCTTGGTCTTCATCAGCTTGCTGTGTGTTGACGTGCGAATTGACCGAGGTAATAAAAGTCGCCTTCTACCTGTTCTTTCCAGCATCTCATGATGTGCTCTGCCGACGGCTTGATTATTCCATTAATGGCGTTCGTGCTGCACCGGTGAATGTTAATCAAGCGAATTGTTTTGCTCGATTTCGTCTCAGCTCCACGCGAAAGGCGAAGCTGCGTGCATCTGGGAGCCTCTTCTTACTGAGGGAAGGGGTGCAGGAGCGATTTCATAGTAGTTTGCGACAGTGGTTTAGGAGTGAGTGGTGGTGCTGTCTGAGTTTCGGTTGAGCGTTTCTTTGGACCAGATAGGTGGAAATTTCGTTCTTCTTTTGACCAGATGGCTGGAAATTTCGTTCTGTTAAAGGACGCGCCCAATCTCCCATTTTTCAAATCCTGAGGGTTAGGCGGATGAGGGATTTTCTTTTCCAGGAATGCAAGTTGATTTATGAAATTCTACAGAGGGAGGGACGTTGGACTGGGCTGTGCAGCTGAATGTTGGGCACTGAACTCGAAAATATGACCGACCAAGCCTGGACCTGGCACCTTTCAAGTTGTTGTTTCGGAGGGAATAGTCTCATGAGTATCTAGTGAATACGTACTTTCTATTTGGCTTGCTGTGTCTCAATCCGCTGAGTGACGGGCTGCGGAGCGTCGAGGCTATTTCGGCTCATTGCTGCACTCTGCTCGCCTCGTCCTGTCCTGGTAGCGCATTCTTTCAGCGGCAGCAATCCCCCCGGGAAGGCCATTCATATGGCATACTGCGACATTTGCAATGAGCTCATTTGGCTTTGGGACCGCGAATTGCGCGCAAAAAATGGGCGAAAAAGAAAATAGGTAGACCTAACTGGAGGGGAGGAAATGCAGCAGCGAGTGGATTGCATGAGGCGGTGCTGGGAATGGTATCACTATGGATGCAGAGCTTTGAGGAGTGTGAACAAGGCTATTCGCAAGTATATTCAGAAACACTTAAACAAGGATCTCTAGTACAGGGTTTAGGATTACGGAGTACTCATCCTCGAAAACAAAGGAAAGGGGGAGGCTAATCTCTCATGGAGATACCCGTTACTTCTACTTGGCGACCTTGTTCTGGATGCTTTATGAGGCTTATGGTCCAGACTTATAGGCGCCCAGTGCCTGTGTTCAGGAGAGCTCCCGGAAAGGTTATGGTCTACCAGCTCTCCTAAGGTGGACGAGTTTTCCGAGTTAAAATGGGCGAATTTTATAGAAATGGGCTAGTCTCAGCCATCAATGAAAGGTAATGGTAAATATAGCGAGATATAGCTTACTTTCTTTTGAAACTCGCCTACTCTGTATGACCGGGGAGGGAAAAAAGATCCCGGGAACCTTCACGAATATCTGCACAGGGTCGACTTCGTCGTATTCTGCTGATGAAAATCGAAAAGTCGGAATTTCTGGTTGGGTTAATGCTAGTATTCTGAAGCACTTGGAAATTGGTCAGGGTTAGAAGGCAACTGGGGCGTTCTGAGCCTCGATCTGGATGCATCATTGAGGTTACCCGGGGTAAACGCGTTCACGCCTGTGCTAGCGACCCTAACCCATTTTCGAGTGCATTTCTCCACTGCTGCTCTAACTTCAGCAGCGATAGTTGAATTTGTGTGATACGGACACGTTTACCCTGGCTATTCTCAAAGATGCATGCCGCCTCTGGGTGGATCATAGAGATTACCCAGGGTAGACATATTGACGGCTGGGTAGGAGACGTGTACATTTATGTGCTGCTAACAAACCTACCTTGGGTAATCTTATCTACGCATGCGGTCTCTGTTGTGGGACTCATCACCGTTCCCAGAGGTGTTCGAACCCACGAGTCTTTGTAAAGTGGACAGGTTCTCCGAGGAAAATGGGTACCCTTTGTCCAATCGAATTGCCTCAGTCAGCAATGACAATGGTTGTAAAATATGTCTCGTTTAGCTCGGGAAACTTGTCCACTACTGATGAACTGAGCCTTAAAACCATTCCTTTTGATGTGCCAGTCCTGACTGCCAATAAACAGGTTACGCCTCTATCACATTAAAACTACATGCCTTGGTCTATATCAATAGGATGTGTCGCAGAGATGGGCTATTAACCCCTCAAACTCAGATTTCACGAGTTGTGTCTACCTTGGACGGGATTGGAATCTTGTTCAAGGATACACGTGCACTCCACGGCTTGAGACCCGCTCATACGCTCTACACCACATGCAGCGTATCGGTCTCGTTGTCTGCGCATCCACACATTGCGTTGACACCACCGTTCTCTTTCTTGTTCGATACTCCTGCCTCCTGTTCTAACCTGTCCAAACAGATGTTGAAGCGAGTGCACATAGCTTCCTACCAGTGGCGTTCATGAAGTTTTCTGCAAAATGGCCGGTTCTAAGCCAGATGCTTGCGTTTAGTCTGCACGGATTCTCCTGTGTTGTCATGCGGAACTTCCACTTCTGTGGTCGTTGAGACACGACTGCTTGAAGAAGTAGACTCGTCTGCGAAGGCTTGCCATGCGATTTCTGTCGCAGAGATGGAGGCGGCTAGTAAAAATTGGGCATAACTGTTAATTCGACACGAATTGGCCGTTTTCCTCACGAGAATGTGCGCTGTAAAATTATCAATGAGACACGCAACATCATAACTAACCAATCCCATAAGAATTCATATGTTAGCACTTGGCTTTTGTGAAAGCCCGAGTGTATTTGAGGAAATCGTTGAAGAGCATTGCCATCAGGAGTGTTAGTGAACATTTCAGCAACGCCCTAAGCGTCCTGAAGGTTCCAGCAAAAATCGCCATTCATTCGTGATCATTTGAAATGCGGGTCAAGTACGATATTACTGCTTCTTTTGAAATGTTCCTCCTGCCGCAGCGCCACCTCCATTTCCCATTCATAAAACTTTTCCTACTGGATTACCTTTTTGTCTGTAATAATGGAGCAGTTTTGGGAGCTTTGACAAGTTATTGAGAGAGAAAATGTGCAACCGAACAATGTCCCACACTATTGGTCCAAAATTCCTTGGTCGGAGTAGCCATGCGTACGTAGAAATGGCTCATGCAGACAGGGGGCACTGAGAACAAGAACTGGTGTTTCCTCCTATTCCGGCTTTCAAATTTTAGAAATCGAAAAATAAAACATTGTGAAGTTCAAATGTTAAGAATGAACTATTCAAAGAATAATTATGAAGATATTGAATTGAAAAAAGCTAGTACAAATTTTTTTACTACTTTATAAATCTTTTTTGAAAGTGCGGTTATATTTTCGGACATTCACGTTTACCCTGAGTAATCTCAATCATGCATTCATGCTCAGTATTCGTGAACAAGAAGGAGTACGTGTGCGGGAATTTCGCTATCGGATTTCCTTCCAGGGGCTGCCTACACCACTGGAATTACCCAGGGTAACCGTGCTCACACTCCACAAACTCACGCATCATTAACACGTGTGTGGACACGTTCACCCTGGGTAATCTCAATTATGCATCCATACCCAAGATTCGTGACTGTGGAGGAGTACGTATGAGGGACTTCTCTCACCTGTATGTAAGCTTTAAAAAATTACATTATTTTTATTAATTACTCAAACTTTATTTCTACTTTATTTTTATTAATTACTCAAAATTACTCTTAGTTAGTTTTGAGGGCCTTTGAACATGATTTTTTTAAAATCATTGTGCTTAGGTTTGCTTAGCGAACATAATTAGGCCAAAACAATCATTTGAATCCTTATTCCACTGTACATAGATGCTCTACATCAAAGTTGATGGAAGTGCCATGAACAGTTTTGAGATCTTGACACTAGAGGAATCTGCAGACGGTCACAATGGTTAACATGCTGACTTATAAAAGTGCCAAAAAAACTCCTTTTTGAACCATTCAATTACCTCGGGTACCTCAAACTCTCAAGAAATAAATAGTCTTGGAAAAATGTATTTAGGCACTTTTACAAGGCAGTCTAAGACAATTGGTATACCATTGTGATCAGCATCCTGCAGGTTTTTCCGATATTAAAAACTTGGCCCTCAAGTGATCGTTTGAGCCACGAGTAGCTCAAATGACATGACATCGGTAGCGGGATTCATGAACGTTCCCGGAGCTGTCCTCAGGTATCCAATGTTCCCTATTGGACGAGTTTCTCGAGCAAAATTTGATATAACCCCCCCCCCCCCATCTCCACGCTAATTTATCGTATCT
>JARK01001698.1:46651-63694 GCA_000688135.1 Ancylostoma ceylanicum
CCCCCCCCCCCCCATCTCCACGCTAATTTATCGTATCTGATTGTGATGAATCGCTCAAATAGAACACGTTCAATTTTGTCGGAACAGCTGGTCCAATCCAGAAGAGCAGCTAAGTCACAACCTTCCCGGGAATGTTCATCATTCTCACCACGGAAGGGTAAGGGCCGCTGACCACTCCTCCGGCCAGACAAATCGTCGCGTCGAGGTTGCTGTGGTTACTGCATCGCCTTGTTTCACAATAGAAAACGAACGCTCATCTAGGTCGTATCTCATTCACTGAAAGCGTTGCAGCACAGGAGCGCCAGGCGAATCTTCCGCGTGCAACGACCTGAAATGGAATTTGCAGCAAAAATGAGGGCGGAACGAGGACAAACAGCGTTCGGCTATCAAATTAGAAGCGCGTTTCCGTTGGAATGCATAGCAACGAATTTTTAGCCGGCAATGATGACACGCACATCTATGGGGACGCTGGATTTTTGCTACAATGCACTATGGATACTAAAATTTTGCGCGAAAACCTTCAAAATTTTTGTACTACTATGCGGGAACAATACCTGATCTTGAGTATTATTTGGAGATTCAAATGTTTGAGGTAGAGAGATTGAGAGAGAGAGGGTGCCCTGAAGCCCTACTTACCTTTTTCTTAGGACTCTGGAAACTGCTATGTTAATTTCGGATTTTCGGCTGTTCAAAATCGAGTATTTATTTGAAATCCCATTCCTATACGCCGTTTTACATAAATGTGTTTTTAACCGAACCAATTTTTTTCATTTCCTGAGCACTCAAAATTAGGGTCTTAACCGGAACCAGTGCAGTTGTTTCGAAGATGGCCCTGATTCAGGTTTGAAAATGTTATAGCCCGAAGTCACCCTGTGTTCACAGTGACCACACTCTCGTAAATCCAGAAATATTGTAATGCAAATGTTCCTCCCTATACTGATCTCCAGTGACCTCGTCACTCTCCACTAAACAAGGAGGTCCATTTGAAATGATGGAAAAAGGATTTAATTTCGCGAAGCTGCTTCGTTTATCCTATGTTCTACTGCTCTAATAAGTATTTTACCAGTTTTATCTTTATCTTTATCCAGTTTTAACCAGTTTTACCACAGTCTCCATCGCCGCCGAAGGAGGCAGCAGAAAACAACCCTACAAAACCTATAGGTGATAAGCGTTTTTATGCCTTTTTATGTTGTTTACTGTCCACCACCAGTACAGACTCCTCACTATCAGTATTTGAACTTCCCCAATCTTCGGGGTCAGATGCCGTTATCCAGAGTACTGTGGCGATTTTAGACCGGCAGTTTTTGCTCAAATTTCGTGCAAGTCAGAAAGTCCGTGCTAACTACGAAATTCTATGTGAATTTCTATTAAACTGTAGTTTTTTTTTTCGAAGAATTGTTGACAAATTTTTAGTAAATTTCTCTTAGCCTCCATGCTAGTTCCTCTTTTTTTGATAAAATGTATAGATGAGATGTGCAGAGTAACCACGAGGTTGAGCGAATGATTCTCCTGAAGAGTGAAGGCTTCCCGGACAGGAAAGCCCAGGCATACTATATCGGCGTAGAATGGCTTGAAAGGTCAGCGATATCTTTTCGAACAATCTCGGTTCCACTCGCTGAAACCGGTACGACAACATTTTGAGCGTTTGTCCCGGCGGCCTTCCGCCTTTCATCCGGCACTCCATCTGTCGCGTACAGGTGCTTTGCACAGCTCATTTCGACTAATTGTGTGGGCAATTTGTATGCCGAGTCGCCCCAAACACTGCGAACAACGAGACGCTGGCGCAAGTGAAGCTAAGTGAATTAGTGTACTCAGAAAACTGCTCGTGTCCTTGCACCCGACGCCCATTTAAAATTCCAGCCAGGACCACAGCACATCTGGATATTGCCGAGGGCTGGTAGCGTCTATTAGCTGCACGCGAGGTCAATGCATTGAGGCGAGCGGCTAAACACGTCGACGAGGAGACCATATTGTGTGCTATAATTGGCACCACCGGGGGATTACGAGAAGCTGGAGGGAGCCGGAGGTCGTGCGCGGCGCTGATACGATCTGACGAGAGGCTCTAGATCCGAATCGCGCCGGGGAATTCATTGCGGCCGAATGACACTGTCTGTTTCTGGAGGAATCCCCGCGAGAACGGGGATCATTTCGCTTTTGGAGCCGAAAATGTTGATGGGAATGCGGACTTGCGAGTGCAAAAAACGCCGGAAATGATTCCCCTGTGGGTAGGGAACGAGGGCGTGTGCAGGCGCTCGCCTTTAGAAGCCATGGCATGCGGGACGAGCAGAGATCGACCGCTCAGAGGGGTTTTCTCTGGATTCAGCAATCTCTCGAAACAGTACACTTCATTGTTCTTGTGGAAATTCAATTGAGATTTCGTTGTTTCCCACCTACTCCTCCTGTGTCTGCCCCTTATGAATGATTTCGTTCTCTTTTTCTTTTATTCTTACTGCTTCAACGTTTCAAGGTGGTGATGTTTTCAACAGTTTCAGAAGAATTCTATAGAATCATTCCATCTGTAGTAGGTTTAGGAAGGAATGTAATAGGTATTAATTAATTTGATGTTAGATTAAAAAACCACGAGACATGCTGGCATTCGAAAAAAAGTGAAAAAAGCGGCTGAATGCAGAATCAAGATCGAAATTACAGGATAATTCTGATGTATAGTTACTGTAGGAAATTTTCGATCAGTCTGCAGCAAGTTGTGCAAGATCAAACGGTGCTTGTTTCTTAGGAGGGGTACTAACAAGTTTACCCTGGGTAGCCGGGTGCTACTACCCAGGGTAAAGTTTTTGGCGCACATATCAGGGATGGGTAAGTGTGGGGTGTTGGACGATTAACCTGGATAACCTCAAAAATGCATGCAACCTCTTGCCACAGCGTGAACTCAAGAAAGAACGCGACCCCAAAAGTTTCATCATTGAGTTCAATTCTGAATTAATAGGTAATCCAGAGGTCGTGTATATGTATCATCGCTATTACCCAGATGGTAGACGTGCTAACACCACACAGAGTTACCCTTGCTTGTCACGAGCGCCAGTGCGTTTACCCTGGGTAATTTCAACGATGCGTGCTGGCTCTGAATGATTACTACCAGACCACGGAAATAACAACGAGTTTCCAGTGCGGTAACTCTTGAGATGCACGGATCGTTACTCAACAGACATTTGGATCATCACATTTGGATTCAGGCCACTGCCTTCCGAGGGAAATCCATGATCCTTCACAGCAGACAACGTCTCCGCAGCACGCGGCAGCCATTGTCTGAACCACCACGCCGGCTCGACGGGCTCATTTGGCATTCCCGGTGTAGGCGACGGGACCGGCGTGCAGATGAGCCTTGACGGGGTTCGTTGCGCCTTCTGCCGCTCTCCTCCTCGTCGTGCTCGCCGCTGTGTCACTCGTTCCGCACTCTGTCTTCATTCGCTTCGCCTCTGTTCGGCCTCTGATTGATGTTCAGGCTTCGGCGACCATTTTAATTGGTAAACGCCGAGTCGGTTTCGTTCTACCGCACTAATCGCCGACAGAGGGCAAGCACGGTAATGAAAACGAGGAAGTGAGCGGCCTCGTCGAGCAATCCACGCAAACGCCTGGGGAGACAGCCTGAAAAAAGCCGATTACAAGTTACAAAGAGCTCTGTAAGGTGTACTTGAGAACTACTGCAATACGATCAGGGCCGTGCGCTACTAACGTAACGAATCAACGCATTAAGACGTAACGGATATTTTTGGTCTAATGTAACGAATTAACCGATTAACGAATTTCGAAATTTTCCTGGCGCACAGCGCTGATAACGACTAATGGAACAGGAGTGGTGGGGAAGATGAAGGTGACAACGCCTGAAAAGGAATCGGCTATTTCAAGAACTCGTGCACTGGCTACCTGAATGAGATTTTTTTCCACTCTTTCCTTATCTCATTGTTGTTCACTGGGTTTTGGTAAGACCCCCCTGCCTGTGGGCACGTTTCACAGTGTATAACAAAGTTTACACATCCTCTACTTGTCAACACTGTAAATAGAGTTACTTTGTAGACAATATTTTGTTCGAACACAGTGCACACTCTTGGATAGGTGAGTGGATGCTGTACATAATATGCAAGTGCTCTATTTTGTGTTTGTTTAGGCTTAGCATGTCAAAGATTTGCCTTAACTCTGGTCAACTGACCGTACAGTGGAGGAAGAATTGCAACTAGTGGACACTGATATCTCTCTTGTATTAGGTTGTCGGGAAATGATTGAGACACTCCAGATTTTTAGCACTTTTTAAACTTTTTCTTTTTAATTAGGGAACCTCGGGACCTGTTGTGGGCACAATGTATACCCATCACCTTAGGCCACCCTTCAGGGTCAGACTTGTCTTCACAGGTTCAAAAATCAAGAAGCCACAGGTCGAAGAATCCATCAGTCAATGCTCAAAAATCCTCAAAATTGGCGAAGTATTGCTTGGCCAAGGAGTGCCTGAGCGACCGAACAAGATGTTAGTTGGAGAGTGCAAGATTGGGCAAAGGTATCGAGTATGGCAGAGCAGTCCATGCCTGCTCCTCCTGCTGAGGACGAATTGACAAAGCCATTTGAGGGTGATTTTTGTCAAAGAAAAAGTGCATTTCGACACTTCGTTGTCCCTTTTATCGGCATTTGCCGGCCATCGCCCTGAATTGAATACTGTACAAGTTGGTGTTACCCACTCCGTTGCTTGCCAACAAATCTGGAGGAGCATGCCCAGCTCCTAAGCTCAGGAGGTTGCCTAGTTGGTAAATGTCTTTGAGAAGACATATCTTCCGAAACGAAATACCAGAGCCGACGGTTCATGGTTGCATGACTGACGAGCACCGGGCCAAATGCCATGGTGGTATAGTCACTCCCCCTGCTATCACTGGCGCGCAACAGAAGCTCGTGAAAGAGAATCACTTGAATTAGTTGGCCGTGCATTCTCGCTCCTACTTGCCCCAAGGCGTAACGCTACGCCATGTCATACCCATGGTGTAATTGCTCAGGGACCAGGCTATCACATACTCACATATCCTGGGCCCAAGCCATGTGTTAGGGAAGCAAGGGAGAATTTTCAGTGGAGTGTCTTAATCATTTCCCGACAACCTAATATATGTACAAGCCGCTGACAAGAATTTGGAACCTGAAAAATGGCCTCCAGAAGAAACTAGGACGGCAGACGAGGATAGGCAACAGATGCTATCCTTCAATGCAACTTCCCTCTCCTTGAAAATTTCTCATACTTGAAACGCCTGTCTGTTCTAAGGAAGCATGTCCCTGGTTTCATGTGAGTTACCGAAAAGGATTGGAGCTTCCCGTCCATACAGAATGGACGAGGTATGTCAGCAAGTTGTGATCTATGTTTAGCAAGTTGTGACCTATGTATCTTACTATTGTACTACGTATCTTACTACAAAATTTTCCACGGACAACTTGCCCACTTCTGAAGGTCGGAAGGTCGTACCCTTTCCAGGAACTTTCATGATCTCACCATCATATTTCAATCCCGTTAGGTTCCTTAGAACAGTATAGTTTTGGTGCATCTTGAGCGCAATAAATAAATAAATAAATAAATAAATAAGTAAATAAATATAGAGGACATGTTACAAGCAGCGTGTCCTTTGGAAGGTAAGGAACCATGCATTAAAATTATCCTCAGATTTTTCCCCAATTAAGTCGAAATTAATTATTCAAGCGCATCAAAGTCGAAGCATCTTTATTTAATACTACCAGACTAGTAAGAGATAGTAATGCACTACTAGCGCTGCTGGTGCAATTTGCAAGGAGAGGGCGACAGCAGAGCGGCAGCGTGCTGATGAAAAAAAGCGCATAAAAAGAGTAAGATGCACTTTTCATTGGAAAAAAGGGAAGTCTCTTAATTGGAAGCAAAGATTATTTGGAGAAATTTGTAGGAACAATGTCAACAAACTCTGAAGCTCCATTGAATAAGTACACTAAGCCTGATTTCGATCAAGATTCGATGCATTTTAGCTACATGCATGTAGTGAAACCCTGAGAAAGTATTAGGTCCGTGCAAAAGTTCTGGGGCAGTTGCACCTAATTTCTTTGACGCGCCATAACTCAACTCAAAGTCAACCATTTGATCCGAACCAAAAAGCATTGGCATCTGTGTAATGTTGTCAACAGGGTGCGCTAACGATTTTTTCCAGAAGCACAAAATTTGACAGGTCCATACTCGAAAGAGCAGCACACGTCGTTTTTGATTAGGGTCTGTTCACGAGATGTTTTACAGCGGATATAAAGTCGTAAAGGCTTGTAAAGAAGACTCTCTCCTGTAGGCTGGTCCTGAGAATATACATGCTGAGTTAGAACTTCGGGGACCAATTGGTCTTCTTTTTAGACGGTTGACACTGCAACACGTTAGTGTGTGCTATACCGCAGCAGAGATGGCGGGATCACACAAAATCCATCTCGTCATATTCCCTTTCATACTAATTCGCTCCAAGTCACGTGGCATGAGTGGCTATTTTCTTCGCAAAGTCCTGCACACTTTCCACTAGGTCTGATTCAACCCACCCTTTCCGGGAGCCTTTGTGCAGGTCAAATTGCTGATCCACTTGTGGGGCATTTTGCAAGCTCTCATCTCCGCTCGGAAATCATAAGCGCCTACGAACTGTTCCCATTTCGGAGAAGATAGCCTACACAAACATAATCTTTATTGCGGGAGTCGCCTTCCCTGCGAATCGGCCGAATTTGAATTCATAAAGCAAAATTTCGCGAAATTGCTGATTGCACATAGCATTGCTTTTATACCAGAAATGCAGCGACGCTGTGACGTAGATCAAAGCCAAAAGTGGTAAGGGTAGCAGATGTTCCAGGCTACCAGCGCACATGAAAAGGATTGCTGAAAATTGCATCAGTAAGAAACAAAACTATGTTAAACAACGAATCACCACCAACTGCCCCGGAACTTTTGCACGCACCTAAGACATATGTAAGTACAACGCTGCCTCGTTCCTGTTCATTCTCAAACTAGCCAAGAAAAATTATTACAGAAACTCGACCATGGAGTTAAAGCTCTCCGGCGAAGTAGCCTTTTCACAAATCTATATTTCTTTCACAGAATGCGGATGCATCTCACTAATTTGGCAGGTTCAAAAACGGGCCTAGGGTCTAGCTATTAGAATCCAAAAGGAAATTTGAAGCTACACTTTGACGGAATGAGAAAACGAAAAAAAAGCTTAGGCCTGCTGTTTGTTTTTCATATGATTAAACTCCTTATAGGATCGGTTAAGTTCAATGAAATTGTAAAATAAAGAAGGATATATTAAGATGGCAAATTGGGAAATGCGCGTCTTTGCATAAAAGAAAATGTTTTCCAAAGACGAAGCTACTACACCTCCATGCAAATATTATCCAGAATTACATAGTAGCGCTGAACCTCCATCATTTTCCTCACACAGAGAGTACGAAAATACACATTGTTTTACGAAGTGCTATCAACAAACGATCTCATCTTCAGGAAACGCCTAAATCAACTTTATCAAACCCACTGAAACGTCTTCGTACTTTTTAACTAGTACTTCCGTTACTCACGATTACTTTCGAAGATAAATCACTCAGAACTTCATCTCCTTCCTGATCTTCTATTTGTTCCTTGTTCCTTGATTTCACCAATTTCTAAACTAATGGGAAGAACACAGTGTTTTCAGAGAGTCTAGAAATAGTTCTGATACGCTACGGATGCGCCAAACATCTTGGGTAACTGAGTGCTGGCTTCCGTCCTTTTCATAGGCTTTATTCGTAGACTGAACACAAGTGCGGTGGCTCTCATTTTCAGCATAAAACATGGGATTGCCTATTATTATTCTCAGCAACATGATACAATATTTATTTACAAGAGCACACATAAGAAAGTTACTGAGCAGTGAGTTCTTCTCGAATTTCGTCCGGAACACTTTGCATGATCTCGCGGATCATGTGCTCCTCTTCCAGCACCGTGAAATCGTCGTTTGACCGAACTGCCTGGAATGATTCAAGGATAGCGATAGAATACAAGCAAACGATCCGTAGACGAAGTACTGAGCCTGGATGCATAATTGAGATTACCCAGGGTGGACGTGTTGACGTCCTTGTTAACGATTGGTAAATTTCCGCGACGTTCGCACGTTTACCATGGGCAAACTCAATGGTGCATGCTGCCCCTGGAAACTCCTGTGGTCGCAGGCCGCACGCTCCGCTCGCTAGATTATCAATCCGGGATGAGAACAGTGATATCAGTGAAATATGTGGGTGCGCAGGCAATCAGAGTGCCAAGACGCACATGGCGCGGCGCGTGCGAGCGGATCCTGACCGCTGAAGCCTCCTACATATCAACGGCTATGAACCTCGATCCTGTCCGCGATTTGCCTTGCTAACGGACTCAGCCTGGTAACTCTTTGAGCTCGCAGATCTCGTTCAACAGCAAACATCCTCTGTCTCTCAGCTTCGCTTTCCTCATATTTAGTCTAAAAATAATTTCATTAAGAAGAGCTAAAATGTGGGAAAATGGTAAACATGAACAGATGAAGGAGGGACTTACCAGCAAGTAAGGAGGAAGCGAAGCTTTCCAGAGCTCCAGTGCACATTTCAGTTCGCGCTTGGTTAGCTTTTCATCCATCGTAATCTGCAAAAAAGCTAAACGTTCTAGATAATTATGGAAGAGAAATCCATCTCGAAGACACCTTGAAGTACTCCGCGACGATATCGTCCGAAGCTTCCAGGAGGAACGGCGGTCTGTCAAATGGGAGTGGCACTGGCGGAGCGGCAGGAGCAGGAGGATGAAAGGAATGCAGCGCCGGAGCAATCCCGGCGGCAGTTCCATCATTTGGAACACCGGCGTCTTCTCTGTTTTCCACGTCGTAGATCCAGTGTACGAGCACTTCGAGAGGAACAGGGGGAGGCGCAGCTACAGCGGGGACAGGAACGGCCACATTGTTGTCGGGAATGCCGACCGGATTCGGAACAACATTCCATGATTCTTGTGGATCCTGTGGAGCACAGGTGACTGTGGGCGGAGTTGTTAGAATCTCGTCACGCTCTGCGTGGTGGATGAAGACGGTGGGGGACAATTCTGTAATTAAGGGTATGCAAGGAAATACAGGAGAAGTGCAAGAAATATTAAGTTCTGTTTACTTTTTTTTCGAAAATGTGGAGTAGTAGCAACTGATCCTTCACGAAACTGTGCAAGTCGACGTTCAGTAGAGGAGTTTAGCGAAATTTGATAGATCAAAATTTTACTGTCACTCTCAGTCCCCCCCCCCTTTCCATATCGAGATCATGTGTTCTGCGCAACCATCAATAATACATCCTCTTCTAATCTGGTGCCAAACCCTGAGGTTCACCTGTGTGTCATAACTCACCCTTCTAGGCCGGAGGAGAATCGGAAAAATCGTACTCTATTGCCCCAAGTCGTCCGACCGCAATGAAGTTACGTGAAGGATTAAAGTGGTTAAAGTAGCCCGAGAGTGGAACTCTTTTCGAATTTCCGTTCTCTTACGGATCCATCCACCTTTGCTAGGTTGGCCCCAAGACTTTTAAAACTTTTTTCACGCAATCGTAATAATATTATTGATGGATAGAAGCTGGTTTGCCAATTTTTGCAGTTGAGGAGTAATAGAACATCCTACCACGTTCTATTACAAAAGGATTTCAATTCAAGTCCAAGAAATTCTGGACAGAAACATACAGTCCTTCTCAAACAGATAGACTGATTGCGCGACTGCACCATCGCGGCGGAACCTGAACGAGGGATGCGGAGAGAGCATGCTCTAAGTGAGAGGGTCGAGTAGGTCCCGCCGCGATTCTGCAGCCGCAACGCTATGAAACCGCACGCACATTCCGTCTATCTTTTTGAGAAGGACTGTGAATGTTGGTGCACAAGACTTTTGGGCCATCCACTATGTGCTTTTTCGAGGCTGACTCGAAGTGAACTGTAGCGTAAAAGTTTGCCAAGATTCGTTTCAAACTGTATTGTTTTGCTATATTACTAGGTAACAATTCAGCTATAGGAAGGAGGATGATACCCATGTACCCGGGAAGGAACGTTTAACAAATGTGTAGCTCAAGACTGTTTCGAGTGATTCAATTGTGAGACATGTGTCTCACAATTATGGATTCAAACTCGATGGCGTTCTGAGAAGACTGTTGGAAGATGTCACCAGAAGATCTCCGCTAGATTACGAAGATGGCGTTGGTTCCTATTAATTCACCGTTTTTGACCGCGTGGAAAAGTGAACACGAATGGTAGAAAATTTGTGGGAAAGAGTTCCCCTCTAGATACCCGCAGGTGCTGCACGACAACGCATCCGCACACGTCGAATTTCAGGTGATCCGGAAAAAGACGCACTGGAGGATCAAGACTCCCTTACAAACGTTACTTCGTCAGTAGACGTTTCCCTTACGTATAATCACAAATTCAAGCGCCTCGATCTTTTTCTCAGAGCAAGAATCTCCCGGGAACGATCTTTACTCAGAACACTTTCGTTGACTTAATAGCATCCAAACAGCCCAGTATCAAAACTCATATGATCATATCTGAAATGAAAAATGTAATGATCTCAATGGTTACTCAGTCGTTTGGCAGGGTTTTTTGTTTTACCCTAGTTATGATAATTCAAATTCGAGTTCGAGTCAACAAAGATTCCCCTCCCCTACTACATCCTCTAGCTTTCATAGACCTCATTGTCCCAGCAGTACAAGTGAAAAGTGTAAGTGAAATTTTTTGTAAATGAAACTGAAAAAGTAAATAGGAAAGTCATAAATTTCCGTGGATTGAAGGTCAGTGGAGCAATGCTTTTTACCTGCATTTCAGAGCTTGTCATCCGTCAGCTGCGAAATGTGTAAACAAATTTTTAGTGGTGGTCCCTGGATGTGAATTCAAACGAAAGAAGAGGAAAGTCGTCATAGCATACCTGGTTTCTTAGTTATGTTGCTGATTGGGCTAGGTTCGACGGGTTTCGGCTCTTTGAGGCGCCTCCGGAATTCCAGCACCGCCTGCGGATCAGGCCAGAAGCCGTTGGCAGGAGGGGCTTCGAATGCCGCGTTGATCGGCCTGTTCTCTGCCGTGATGAAAGTCGCTAGATTTGAAGAAAATTAAAAATAGGACGCAAACACTGAAAGAATTACAAAAGAGAGGTCAAAATGAGAGCAAAAATAGGTTGAAGGTTTAGGTTAAAACAACAAATTTAAAAAATTGGGTTGAATCAAGTTGAAGTGATGAAAACGTTGACAATTTCCAGACCAACCTATTTGTTGATTTCCCACAGTGGGGAGCGAATCAGAGCTGCTGGGATCTTCCTGTCGAGTTCCTGCCGTCCAGAATGACGAGGGCGCTCTGGCACGACCGCCCACATAGAAACTGTTTAGAGCGCAGTGTATTCGTAAGACACCAAGGAGAACTAGCAAAGCTTGGATCTGAAAATACCATCGGTTCTGGGCGGATCTACAAATATCTCATTCTACATATAAATAATAGAAATCAAACGTGCTGTTTCGATGAGAAAGCGTTCATTTCTTGAGAATCACTTTTCCTGAAATTTTTATGCAGAGGCTTAGTGCTACATTTATGATGTTTGAGCTTATCTGCACTCATTTTTGCTAGTGACAAAGAAGTCAATGGAGGAAAAGAAACCCAGAAATTCTGGACTTCGAGTAGAAAAACCGGAGGAATATGGAAAAACTGTGAAATTCAGTAAAAAAAGACAATGCAGAATGCAGAAACGCTAGAATGTGCTCCTACCTTGCCTGAAGACTTCACTAACATATTGTGTCCGTTAGCTGCAGGCTGGATCAGCAGTTGCTGGCGGCTGAATCACTCCGAATCCACGCAGAGCCGTGGGAGCGGTGTGTTTGTCCATCTGCGTCAGCATAACACGTACGGGCTTTACTGCGCGGAGCCACCAATACAACAGCCAGCTGCGTTGACGTAACGCTGTCACGAAAATAGGCATGCCTTCTGCTCATTTGGTAAGGTGTTGAGTGCCATGAAGTCAGTTACAGCCGGAGTTCCTGTCAAGAATGGTGACTCATGCATTGTGGAACTGTAGTATTAAAGAAAAGAAATAAATCAGAAATGGGAGCTTAAAAATTGCGGAAAAAACCTTCCGACAACCAAGCACCCATCTGATGACTGATTCACCCTGCAGCATCCAGATTCTCGTGCACATGGCTTCGAGTCTGCTTGTGATAGACACATAGATACGGATTTCAGTTACAGTGATTACAGCGCATCTTAGAGGCTTCTCATGGAAGAGAAATGCTCCATGTAGTGGCAATGCAATTCCACCAAACATTGAGCGCATCCGAGCCATTCACACTTCTTCGTTTAATTTACCTGGGGAACCTACATACTTCCCCAAACTGGTGTCCAAGTTGTCGCATCAAACGGAACACTGTAGAGGAGTGAAAATATTTAGGCATGCACCTGTCAGCACTTGGAGCTGGTGATGACATTACAAATCATGACGAACAGATGCTCCGTATTTCCCAGTTTTTTTTAGGAATCACAACAATACAAGCAATGCAGAAAAGATATATTTCGTAAGATAGGCCTTTCCACAGTCCTTCACTACAAAGCGAACGTTTGGCACCACTAGTTTGCATATGGCGTTTTTGATTTGAAACAGACCATAATCTCGCCGAACGGTCAAGTCGGCAAGTGCCTCCTGCCAAGAGAAACTGCGGTGTGCTAGCACTGAAGTTCCACTACAATACCGGCCGTAATTATTGTCCCAAAATCCGTTTCCGACGGATTAATCCCTCAAAAACCGTCAGAATCCATGACAGTTCTTATCACCATTCGAAAGCTCTCAAGCTTATGAGTCTGAATATCTATACCAAAATTTTGTTTGACATCAAACTAACGAGAACAAAAGGGTCCCCGCTAATTACATTACCTGCGGGCAAATCGAGTGTAGATGAACCAAAATTCCACTCGGGCTTAAAATTCTTGCGAATAAACGTTAAATTTGCATTCTCCACTTCACTGCGATCACTTTAATACCCCATTTGGGTATGATCGATGCTGGTGAAACGGACTTCAATTTTTTTTCATTTTTGCGAAAATACAAATTTTGGACCACTATAAAAAGGGAAAGCAAGTGGCCTACTGAAAATCAAGCATATATCATAAAGAGAAAGTGTTTGGATGCCTGTTAAACACTGAAAACGCCACTGGCCTGGGTTTTTCACAAGTTACAAGCCTCTGAATATCACTTGCCGTGCAAAAAAAATTTTTTCCACTTTTCCATACTCATCAGAGCGACTTTTCTGACAGGTGATTTACTAGCTTATGAACCAAATACTGCAGCACAATTGACTCTGGCGATCGTTCTAGGCTGTTCTGCAGAAAATCGTTTGAGGCCTCTTTCATTTGGATGTGAAAATGTACCAAACCTACAAAATGACCGCATTTTTCTTCATCAATTTACAGTTGAACAGTAGTTTTCATGCAGATATTCAGAATCACAAGCTTGAGAGCTTTCGAATGGTGATATGAACTGTCATTTTAGTCCATTCCGAACGATTCTGACGGGTTTTGACGGATTACTCCGTCGGAAACGGATTTTGGGACAATAATTATGGCCGGTATTGTACCAGTTCATGGCAGTAAAACTTCTGGTCTCTCAATATGGACCATACCACCATCGCCTCGAGAAAAAAAGTTGCAAAAAGTATGGAAATTGGCTGAATGAATTCACACCCAAGTACCCCCGGACAACAACAAAACCGAATGTGCCCGAAGGACGTAGAGTGCGTGCGTGAGACTACATTCAATTTTCACAAATTCCTTTTATTCATTCTTATAATGATCTATGGTTCTGTTCAAATCCTTTTCATTTTTTTGTGTTCAATTGGTTAAGGCATTCTTTCACTGTTGAATTATGATCATCACTAAGATTGTAACGTCTGATACGTCAAAAACGAAGCAATGAATCCAGGGCGGAGTCTGGCTTTCCACTAAACTTCAAGAAAATTCTTTCTGAATCGCTCTTTCTCCTTAAGCTTGACTTTGGAAGGTAACTGCGCTTTGACACGATGTATCTAATGAATAAATCCAAAAAAAAAGAAAAGAAAAATCGTCAAGCGGAAAATCTTTGTAGTTCAAAAGTGCATAGCTTGAAATTACTCTCTTTATTCATTGTGATGTTCTATGATGAACTAATAATTGGACACCCTTCGGTAGTGAATGGAGAGTGAAGAGGATCTACTTTTTTATCCCACATGGACGGTGTAAACTAGCGAACCAGTACACAGTGAAAGCTATACATTTGTTTCATTTCGCTCTTTAACGAGTACTGGAAAAAATTGTAGTATACGTATGTAACTTCAATCTTTGTTGTAGTACTCCTTATGAGGAAAAAAGCCAACGACTGTTGGGAATATCACTTACTCTATTGACGATCGCCTGGCTCGACAGTGAGCCTCGCCTTTTCTCGAATGGTGCAGTTCGAGAAATGATCTCGGTAATCTCAGCGGTTTCACAACGAAGCAATAATTCCGAGTCAGCGTGACTATAAGATCTACACCGGAACTTTTATAGAAGTTCCGGGACAGAGAAAATAGCCAAGTTTTGAGAAAATGTGGAAAAGCGCGAAAAAGTACGCAGTTGTCGGTGAGTTAAATCGAGTAAGTGATTTGTTATCCTAGATGAGGTGGAAAAAGGTGAAAATGATGGCAAAATACAACTGTTGTTTTCTTTATCTTGAGTATGTATAGACTGGAACTCTTTCCTGTTCGCCTCCGAAACCCAGCGTAGAAGAATTTCTCCTATACGACTGCTTTTGAAGTTGTATTGACATGAGAGAGGCTAAGGCCAGAACACACAGAAACATAAATGGCGCAAGGGCAAAAGTAACAATCACAGAATCACAGAGGATGGAATCACAGAGCAGTCGTCGGCGAATCCCCGCATCTTCAGCCATGTCTCGAGACGATCAAATGTTGTTGGAAGGCGACGCGATCCTGGCATACGGTACCGCACGCGACGCACTGGAACGACCGGCCCAGCGCGTGCGTGCCGACGTGCATACGGTAGAGCAACGGGTCGGCGAACACCAGCAGGCAAGCGGAGCACGCCTGGAAATTGTAAGGATGGCAATATGACGTTCGTTGTGGTCTTTGTAAAGGTTCTTATAGCTCACATCCCTGAAACGGGGGACTGCATTGCAAAGGATGCCCAGAAACACATGCAATATGGGTAACGACACTGCTTTTGAGCAGCTTTTGAGCTGCATCCATGTTTCAAGCCTGTGATCAAGCTCATTCATTCAAAAAATTCCAAAGATGCATCTCCGAGCGACACAATACCGTGTTGAACAAGTTCTATGAATTGACGAGAAGAGGAAGAAAATATAATAGATTAGTTTCTCCTACACTTCGTTTACTCTTGCTTGTACTAGTGTTCTGATGATGTTAATGATCACTATTAAGCAAAAGATTAAGAGGTAGAGATTTTTTAAAATTTTCCTCCAATGTCCCAACAATCCATTCCCTGTGACCGTTAAAGTTTGTGGAAAATGTCATGGAATAACCAATGAGACTCAGAAAAAAATGGAAAAAACTACTCAACTTGATAGTAGCCTTGAGCTTTCCAAGTTGGTAAAACCTGAACCCAGACTCTACAATTGTGCCACACGGAGATTAAGAAAAGAATCCAAGCTTTGACTAGTCGAGTTATTCCTAGTTAAAGACTCAATCGAACCGGGAACTTTCTAGGCTTCTGCAGCAAGCAAGCCTATGTATGATAAACAAGTTTCCCAATCGGAATGTGCTATAATTTGTGATGGGTATTTTTCTGATTGTCGGAATATTATTATTCATGACGGAATGTGATAAAATTTAGTATCCCTACTACCAATTCTCATCTCTAAAAGATACCGATTATCCGTGTTGAAAGGAGCACGCACGGAAAATTTCGTGTCTGGGATTTTGATGGTTTTGGACACTTAGCAACGGTGTCAATCCTAGGAAAGTTGCACCGTCGTAGCTATTAGCGTTGGCAAGAAGTGAGAGGCTGAACGTATTCCAACATTTCAACGGGATGAGTTGTAGCATGAAAGAGATAGGTGCTTTTGTGGTAGGTTTTGTCACGATCGATCATCACTTTCGTCTTCGCTACAGTGCCGAACATAGGAATACTGTGGAATCTAAGAGAGCGAAATTTCCGTTGGTGCTGTCTTTAAGAACATCCACTTCTGCCCCGAGAACTGGTCTATAGTCCTTCTCAAAAAGATAGACGGATTGCGCGTGCGGTTTCTTATCGTCGCGGCTGGAGAATCGCGGCGGGACCTGCTCGACCCTCTCACCTGGAGCATGCTCTCTCCGCTTCCCTCGTTCAGGTCCCGCCGTGATGGTGCAGACGCGCAATCCGTCTATCTTTTTGAAAAGGGCTATAGTTTAGGAGGACGAATGAGTCACAACACTCTCAGGAATGTTCGTGGACCTTGTTAGCATGTAGTTGTGCCAATGATGTCTTTTGACGGCGGCAAAACAATAGGTAGAAGGTAGAGGTTCGTGGTCGACCATAGAAAGTTGAATCTCCCCTTGTTATGGATGATAACCAAGAAAAGAATGGTTTTTTCCCACAATTCCTCCGAATCTCATACGGAAATGGCGACAACCTTGAAGAATCTGTATTCTCTTATCGTGAAAAGTGGGCATATCGTTATTTCTTCCATTGTTTCGCCGCACTGGTTGTCATGAAACATTTCTATGGAAATAAACCAAATAAAATATAGTGAAAAACAATTCAAATCTTATGTTAGTTTGATATGCTCTTGAGTTTACTGCATTTACAGGCGTAACTGTATGACCACCAACACCCCACACCATTCTTTCCAAGTTTCAGCTGAGAGACTGATGTCGCCAATAAATCACCAACCAGTACGATCTCGCCACTCCTTTTCTTGCGCTCAACAAAGTTCCAGAAATTTGTCCTCGAGTTTCTCTCAGATGCAGAGAGACTCAGATCCTCGGGCTCTTCCTGAAAAAAGAAAAGTGGAACAGAGAGAAGTTTTCTGATGTTGGACAACACTCTGACTACCCCCCCCCCCC
>JARK01001698.1:63869-80823 GCA_000688135.1 Ancylostoma ceylanicum
GCCCCACCAAATACACATCACGCAAGAATCAAGTGTTTAGGAAGAGAACAGAAGTGTGTATAAATGCGAAGAAACAGAGTGGCTCACCTGCATCTTCTTAGAAGGAACTTCCGGTTTCTTGAACGAGTTCTGAAAATACAAGCTCTTTACTTCTAGGGTTAGAACGGCTAAGTTGTTGCTTATCATTTCTCAGGGATGGCTGACGCCAGAGATAACGTCAGATTCTGTCTCTCTGAAAACAGGAAAAGGAGTAGTAGAAGGAAAGAAAAATGTCTAGAGTGGAAAAATTGTGTAGGAAAGCCTTGTCAATACTTTCTTTCGTAACAGAAAAGACAGCATTTGAGGTTCAGGCCTACATAATAGGGAGTTCTCACATCTCTGACTGATCTCTATTCTCTTCAACTATATAAGTGATGATGAGTTCTGAATTCGAAAGCGTTTTCTTTTCTGGCAACATTCCTGGATTTTGTGGAGTTCTCCAAACAGCTGACTTTTGATTAATTCGAAATTTATTTTATAATTTTGAGCTAAATACCTACATTCCTGCTGCCAAGTAGACATCTGACTCTGCGGGGTCGAATTTGAATCGAGTTTCGCATGTTCCAAAAAAGAACTCAAACTCTGATTTTCCGAAAAAGCTTGTGAATCAAGTTGATTTGGAATATTTGCAGTGAGCAAGATATTTTCTCCACTTCTTGCTTAAAAATCGAGCTTTTGAATGCTGAAATTTCGAAATTTCGAGAGAAAAAAACTAGAAAAATTTGTTCGTTAAAACCGTAAGCCTATTCACAGAAATTGGTGAAATTGGGATGGAGATTTGCCCCTCTGAGAAAGCTCTGTCGAGACAATTATCGCCTACAGAACAGAACGAAGGTAGGACACAGTTCAAAAAGAGCAAAATGTCAAGAAGAACATGGGTAACCTGTAGTGATAAATTAGACCTTGAAGTCACTGCAGCTTGCAACACTTCTCGTCGTAATCGATACGGTCGAGCTTGTCGGTTACTATGATAATAATTGGTCATGCTCATTGAAGCGCTCACCTGCAGAGCCAGAGGGAGTCGAATGGACATCGCTTCATGGTCACTCCACGTGCTACTGCTTGTACCGTCACCGAAACAAGCACCACTCGGCAGAAGCCAAGAGTTCGCACCCCAATCTGGGATGTTGTGTTCTGGAACATCAGAATTAGTTGGGAGCACACACACGCATGCAGTGGGTTTTACGTGGGGTTTAATTACCCAGGTTTAAGTAGCTTACTTTTTCTTTCTTTTGCTTTTAATATGCTACTATTCCGGACGCACGGCGGAAAAACGGGGGTTTTCCATGCTGATGAGTTCTACCCCGGAGTTATTTTCTCTGAGCTTGGGGCACCCTAATTGACAAGTACTAGGAGAAGTCCTATAGTTTTAGTCTAGTTTCCTTATAAAGGATGTAGCACGAAACGGAAACCAGGTTAATTTCTTTTGTTAAAATACTAAATAATGTCTCGTTGATCGTAGTTATAACACTCTAAATCATGAGTTCTTAGGAACAGCAGCGATCATTCCCCATCCTCGCGAGGAGATTCCATAACACACTACTGCCAAAAGCTGATTGTCGTTCGTTTTAAACTCGGTTTCTTTTACATAATTTATTTCTTTTTAAGCCAAGCCTATCATAAAATTGCTCCAACGAAACAAACAATTTGTCCGTGAATTTGGGAGATTTTATGTCACGACATGCCTGCACAAGTGACATTACACATTTGTTGTCTGCAGTATTCTGAAACGCTTTTCTTGGAGAATAAGGAGTCGGGAGTAACTATGATTAGGCATACTTGTAATAACGAAGAGAACTGCATTGAGCCTTACCGCTAGAACTTGAGCATATTCCGTGGTCGTTTGCCATCGACTCGATTGAATCCTGAATGCTTGGATCATGTTGTCGTGCTACGTATATGCTCAACCAAAATGCCTGTTTTGGATTAAGGATAGTTTTTACAAGCTATAAAGTACGTAATGTTAAGACCGAATAATGTACGTTCTTCGAAATTGTACACGCAGCCATGAAGAAGTCGAAATTTCGAGTGAATTGAATACTCGAGGAAAAAAGGGGCAGCCATCGGGGAAAGACAGGAAGCGCTTCAAAAGCACAGTCCCACCTCAGAGTCGTTTTTGAGTTTTCCGCATCAGATGAATCTCCAGTGACTGCTGATCAGAATGGTATAGATGATTCCGTTCAAAACCACCAAAAACCTCTGCTTTCGGTACCCGACTCTGGAGGAGCCGTTGGGCGAAGTTGGCGGGCGGAGCCAAACTTCCTTCTGATTATTTCACCCCCCGGAGTGCACTTTCTGATGATAAGCTTACTCATCGGAAGAGTTCCTCATCCACTTCCTATTAGGATGGAACTGCGTTTCACATGTTGCCAGCAATGGAGTACAGGGTAAGGAAACCCTGTAAATCCGCCTTGCCTCCCCCATCTTACTCGAGATTGCATGGCTGGTGGTTCCTCCATAGTCGGGTATCGAAAACAGAGGTTTTTGGTGGTTTTGAATAAAATCACCTATACCATTCCTATCAGCAGTCACTGGAGATTCATGTGATGCGGAAATCTCAAGAGCGATTCTGAGGTGGGACTGTGCCTTTAAAGCTCCTTTTTCGAACATTCAAATCCACGAAGTGATTCATAAATTTGCTGATCAGACCTGTTTTCATTCTATATATCCTGAGAATACTAACGTACACAGGGTATTTAAACCTAACCATAAGATGCAAAGTTGTATAACTTTATCTAGGGCCCATTAATTCAGCTTTTCTTGCGAGCATGCCCTTCGTGTGTAGCTATTGTAATCGGAACGCAGCTTATCGTTAGCAGCTTGAGTGGATGTGAGCATAGGGCAAAAGGCTGCTTTCCGGACTAGGTAAAACCGGTAGCAGAGAAGCATATACTGCCATACCAAAGTAGTATACCTATACCAAAGTAGTCAGCCCAAGAAACTCTGCCCGCACCCCGTCACTAGTTGTTGGTAAGGGTTTTGACGGCTCCAAATCTATGGAGCTGATGGTTAAAGCCAGGGTAAAGGCAAGATAGCGAGAAGCACAGTGTTGGTGTGATTTGGCCATTGGCGCGTGCCTATCTGACGACAGCATCAAAACATTAAATGTCCAACCGTCGACGCTGCACGCGGCAAAAACTCCACAAATTCCCCGTATCAACCCGAGAGGGATTTGATGTTCATGAGTCCATGAAGCCATAGTCGACAGATGAGCACTTGATAAAACTCGATATTTCGACTTGCGGCTGAATTCCTGTTAGTCCATCTCGGTCAAAGTTTCCTCTGAAATTTATCCATTAAGCAGATATTTGACAAAGTTTGACCCTATTCAGCGGCGCCAATCAAGCCCTGAAAAAACGCAAGTATTAGCTAAATACAGTGCCGGCCAGAATTATATAGCCTTTTCAACTTTCCTCCATAACTTAACGTGAAGCCTTGAAGTTCAAATTTTCATGATAGTTATAGAGACTCAAAATTCGTTGAAGTTAAAAATTTGAATTTTTAGGCTTTACGTTAAGCCGAGCATTGCGTTAACGAAGGTAATGGAGGAAAATTGAAAAGGCTATATTGGTTTGGCCGGCACTGTAGCTTCGAATGAAGTTCTATTACATGGATGTTGGTGTATTTTTGTGAACATTTCATTGCAGGATCACTCCTGAAAGCGCAAGGCCATGTTGAACATGCAAGAATTCGGCACCTGGTAGCAATGAATCCACCTCCTCATGGAGAAGAGGGGTGCGGTGAACAAAAATGAATGAAAGCTTCTTCTCCTAAGGTGGATATTCCTGAACAATGACTAATTGCAGTAGTGGCTTCTTGGAACGCGTTCTCGTCACCAAAACGGTAAACTGACTTCTGTCTAAGTTCAGAAGCAAGTTTAATTTTCGTGAATACTATGCTTCACATCATCATATTTTAGTAGTAATGTATTCGAAATGTCATAGCAGGTCACTAAACTGTAAAAATCACGATTTAGTGGAGATAAAGGCAATTTATAGTGGATGCGTGCGACTGACGCGCGTGCGACTATATGATGAAGAATAGGGGCTAGTCGCACGCGCTTGCGGCCTCGCGACGGCCGCGCGTTCTTTTCATTGAGAATTCCATGCCGCGTTGACCAGCCTTTACAGAAAATCTTTCGCGAATGGATGCTTGCGTCCGACAATTCACATCTGGTATAAACTGCCCTATACTTAACGAGCAAAACGAGCTGAGTTGTGAAGAAAAAACGAGAAAAGAAACGCAAATTCGCGTTTTTTCGTTTCCTGTCGAACAGTTGCCGTGGCTACTGTTGTGCTTGACCTAGGAATTCGGTTAAATCTGTGAGCGCGAAATTTCCGTGTGTGCTGCCTTTTACTCATACTGGGGTAGGGCATTCGATAACGTCTTTGATAATTTCTGTTTAGAGTTGCCTGCTACCAATCATTGCTTATAAAAGACCAGCGAAAGGGTGGTGATCTTCATTTCGTCTATGGCCAAAGGCAAGAAGAAGGAAGAAAACACTAACGACGACAGAGTCAGCTAGCTGCTCCGGTCACCGTCTTCACGTCCAACTTGGGTATTTCAGCAAACATCACAGCAAGACGACGCCGTCTCCATCACGGACGATGTTCGAGGAGCCGAGTACTACCACGGGCTTATACCTAGGTCAGTCTCCTAACGAGTACGTGCATCCAGAGTGTTGGAACATCGCTTCTATGCAGGATGGACGCAGAGCCTTTACTCAAAAAAGAGGGTGACTTTCTACTTCGGAAAACAGAGCATTCTCCAGGTGAGCTGATAATATGACATACGTGACTATTTCGCTCGCAGAAAAGGTTCACGGAGTTCTTAGGATAACCTCGGATTGTTCCAACAGTCGATACGACCGCCGCAATCGCCACAATTCAAAGCAGTTCTAGCAATGCAACGTGACGATCGATATGCATCCTTTCTCCTAACTTCTAGCGTCTCCTCACTTCGATCCACTTTGAAATGGTGGGGTCTGTAGATACTCTCACGTGCTCCTTTCGGCCCCATAATCCCGTTATAGCTGATGGCATACTCCACAGCAACAGTGTCGTCGCTCCCATAGAATCCATAGACTTCGCCAGATCGCCACTACAGCCGGCTGTCGTGTTCGCAGCGACCGCCGGCGGTCGTTACATGGATAAGGCGAATGCGGATGTCCTGCCGATAAGGGCAATTTATACTAGAAGTATGCGTTTCACGCGCGTGCGTCTATATGATGAAAGATAGTGCTGGTCGCATCGCTGACGCAGCTCAGACACACGCGCTTACGGCCTCGCGACGCCCGCTCCTTCTATTCACTGAGAACTTTCTGACGCAAACGCGCGAACGTCGCGATGCCGTAAACGCGTGCGACTGAGCTGCGACTGCGATGCGACTAGCCCCTATTCTTCACCATGTAGTCGCACGCATCTGGTATCATTTGCCCCATAGGCATCGTTTCCATTATCTCCTTCTTCTCCCTAGCGTTTGCCTCACGCAGGGTCCGCTGAAAAGGGATTAGAGTATCCCCAGACCTCGCCAGTTCAAAATGAATCAAAATGAACCAGCGATATAAGAAATAAGGATCGCGGAAATGATACGTATCGATTGCCACGTTATCCGCCTAGGATCGCTGCCAGACGGAGCTCATCGCCGGTACTTCTCAAAATTGCCCAAAATGAAACGGCGATGTTGGTGTTAGCAACAGTGAAAACGATGCCTATCGATTGCCACGCCCCTTTGATTATCATCACTCTTTCGTCGGGAGTCTCCTCTTTCAATTTATCCATGTGGCGACCGCCGGCGGTCGTGGCGATCGCCACGATCGCTGGCAAAGTCTGGGGATACTCTTAAAGGCCAGTAAGAAAAGTGACCCATTGCAGGCATGATTGTGCTAGCGCTCTCCTGTAAAACAGAAAACGGTGTCAAGCATTTCATGATAAATCAAGACCCATCTGGTACATTTTATCTCGAACACCACCATGAAAAAAGTATTGCCGATCTCATCGCTTGGCATCTGTGAGTGCTGTTCTCCTGTTTGTAAAAATCAATCGAAGGAGTTTTTTTTTTGGAGAATGTAGACTACTTATTTCAGAGCAACAAAAACACCGCTGTCGGCAGCATCGAACGCTCGCTTGCGGCGTCCTGTCGAGAGGACACAATGGCTTCTCAATCACGACTCAATTGTACTCGTTAAGGTACTCAGCCAACACTCATAAATAATAAAATTTGATTTTCTGAATTCTTCAGAAACTTGGGGAAGGGGCTTTTGGTGAAGTGTATCTAGCAGAATACGGCAGCGGAAAAACAAAGCAAGAAGTTGCTGTTAAAACAATGAGGAACGAGGTAAAAAATTGACGTCGAGTTGAAGGCGAGCACAAAGAAGGCACACTACAGGCGACGAGGGATGCGCGCTTGAAGTTCATGAAAGAGGCTCGACTAATGAGGAAGTACAACCACAAACATGTTGTGAAAATCCTCGGAGTTGCAGTACACGAACATCCACTCATGCTTGTTATGGAAGTTTGCCCCAGTGAGTGAAATTCATAATTTCCTTGGCTTATCTGTTGGAATCGCTCACAGCTGACACTGGTGCAGCCAACGTTGCCCGTATTCAGATGGCTCCTTGGTGTCGTACTTACGGAAAAATAAAGGAAATATACCATTATCGGAGAAGTTGCGGTTCGCTACAGAGGCCGCCGATGGACTTGCCTACTTGGAAAAGAAGTTATGTATTCACAGGGATATTGCAGCAAGGAACTGTCTGCTTAGCGCAAAAAATGTAAGTCAGCGCCTCCGACTTACACAGACCTGCTAAAGGTTGGATCTTTCTAGGAAATCAAAATTTCCGATTTTGGCATGTCAGACGATAAAGTTATTGTTCACGATGACACACTTGAAAAGGTAACTAACTTTTCAGTCAATTCATGAAGAGTATTACGGACACATAAAAATCGCGTGACCGCATAGAACAACTATTTTAAAAATTCTGGATCACCACCTCCTAGAACGTTTTCTCCTCCGATATAATAAAACTCGCATTGGATTCAGATACCAAAATAGGGTGGGCACTGATGATTAAAAGACAACCACAAACATTAACCCCTAAGCGGAAGATGGGTTTTATGTTCACCTTACAAATGAATTAGAATGCTACTCTGTTTGCAGCAGCAAATGGACAATTAAAACTGAATTAAATGAAGTAATCGAAAGATTTGCTAGGACAAAAACGTCATTCCAGGTCCCCGTGAAATGGTTGGCCCCAGAAACTCTTCAAGATAAAATTTATTCACTTAAAACAGATGTGTGGTCTTATGGTAAGAAATAATTAGTTTGTTCAATCACTCAAGACAAAAAAAAACCTCGCCTTGAACGTTGCAGGGGTACTGGTTTGGGAGATATACGCAGACGGTGCGGAACCGTATCCAGGGTTAACAAGGCTTCAAACAAGAGCGAAGATTGTAGTTCAAAATTACAGGATGGAAATGCCGAAGGTATGTAATCTTTTAAACTGAAGTGTGAGTTATATTAATGTGAGATTTCAGGATACGCCGAAGAACGTTGCGGATATAGTATATTCGTGCTGGGAAAAGGATCCGGCACGACGGCCGGAGATGTCCAAAATTCACAGAATGTTAAGAGACATCAGCGCGAAGAGCTGAGATTAGACATTGTTTCTAGAAAACGCAGACCCAAGGGCTGACTGATTGTGCATATTGACTATTGTGACTTTCAATAGTAAATTTGGTGATTGCTTGTTCCTAACACACAAGAAGCAGAGTCAATGGAACCATTTATTGTACAGAATCTCAGGCAATACCACCGGGCAAACCGAGGGAAGTTTACCGAGTGGCCACACGCTATCCAGCAGTTTTCCTTGGGTAACTCGGTATACTCCGTTGGATGCCTCCATAAACGCACTTTTTCGCCCCAAAGTTCATGGTTCTCATCATACTCAGAGGCAGTATGGTGGGCTCATGTTTGGCTTAGGGATATCCTTCAGGATAGAGTGGATATAGTCACAGAACAAAGATGAGCGGCACGGTTGTATTCTATCAAACACGCTTGATATTGTATTAAAACAACCGCGTCTCAGTACATGCTCCTATCAATAACTACAATATACAGTGAATCCGCGCCGACGAGGCCGCCACAGCGGTCGGCGGCGCGTATGCTATTAGCTGCCAAGTCGTCCACGTCACAGCCAGATCATTGGCTGATACCGTGAAGATAACGATGAAACGTGATACGCAGATTAGAGATGGTGACGTGGAATGCTGGCAAGCGTGGCCGCCTCTGGACCGCCGACCGCTGTGGCGGCCTCGTCGGCGCGGATTTTTCACTGTACATATATCCTGCTTATGGGATGTCGAAAACCGACGGTTGCTGCGTGAAATCACTGCCGGTCACAGTCGCTTTACTAATTGTGCCAATCAAAACGATTATTTCACCATTTGACTTCTCTCGAGGAGACCTTTCGAATGGCCTACTAATTGTTGAGGTAAACCACGGTTTACTGGCTGCCTCCAAGTAATCGATATATCGATCGATGCCGCACACAACAAAGGTCTGTATAGGGCCTTTCATACATTTGCCGCGGCGGCGGCGGCGTCACCGCGGCAAAAGTGGCTGCGCGGCAAATGTTGTCGCCGGGCGACAAAATACCCCCATGACCAATCATTGCCGCACGTCGCTGGGCGACGTCGCCGAGCGTCGCCGCGGCAAAAAAGTATGCAAGCTCTTGCCGCCGGACCCTTGCCGCGGCGACGCCGCCGCGACGTCGCTGGCCTATGCTTAACCATGGGCGACTGCCGCCGCGGCAAAAGTATGAAACCCACTTATTTTGGATATGCAAGACATCGAGACATGTGGACCTACGTACAGCACCCACATTGGCGCAGCGTCAAGTAGGCGAAGAGTTCTCTTGAGTCAGGAATGCTTCGTTAAGCAAGTCCGCTAGATCTGCATGGTCTAAAGGCGGTTTCACACTTTTGCCGCGGCGGCGTCGCCCAGCGACGTGCGGCAATGAGTGGTTGTGCATGTAGAGCCTTTCATTCATTTGCCACGGCGACGGCGGCGTCACCGCGGCAAAAGTGGGTGCGCGGCAAAAGATGTCACTGGGCGGCGAATTACCTCCATGACTAATCATTGCCGCACGTCGTTGGGCGATGTCGCCAAGCGCCGCCGCGGCAAAAAAGTATGCAAGCCCTTGTCGCCGGACCATTGTCGCGGCGACACAGCTACGACGTCGCCGGCCCATGCTTAACCATGGGCGAGCGCCGCCGCGCGGTTACATTCAATTATTCATACTCATCAGGATTAAATAAAGGGTATTTCAATCGTTACTTATAGTCAACTCCAAATGTACGCGGGCATGAGTTGGGACCGCGGCGCGGTTTTCCTCCGTGAATCTGCCCTGCAGGGCCCGCTGCCTCCGTGCAGCAGACGGCGAGAGAACCGCGCCACGGTCCCAACTCTTGCCTGCGTACTTTTGGAGTTGACTATATTTTCATTTATTTCACCGAGAGGGAAGAAGGATACCGCTGACAGGTTCGAGGGGTTTTCAGGGCAGCATTGGAGCTACGTAAGGAGAGTTAGGTTCCTATGCCCGCAAAATCTTCATTGAAACCATCGGTATCATTTTTCTTTGCATTTAATGTAAAGTATGCGAGCGAGGCTAGAATCACTAAAAGTCTGGAAATCCAGCCGGACGGCCAGACTGGTACGGCTATAACATGCTACACGTAAAAGGGCTGTTGTGTTTGAGCGAAGACGGATCTACGACCAACGCCTCCATCTTTAGCAATCTGCCAAGGAGCCGAATTAAATATGTACGGATACTCTCCACTCCTAGGGAGATGAGAGTAGGACGCGTGTTAGCGTTTGAGACTTTTCGGCGAATATTGACGTTAGAATCGCACTTCCGTAGATCACCAGTGGACAGTATAATTTGTCCAAATACCCTCAAACACCAACAAAGGCGCATCCTTGCATGCAAGGCTGCAGTCTTATCGGCAGTGACAACAAATCCAACGCACAACGTTGAAAGGATTGCCTGCTCCGTTCAAACAGCCGCGCTCCACGGTGATATGTGACGAACGAACGAACGAGGGGTGCGAGGTCCGCTCTTGTTATTACATACATACTACCAGTGTTTCGATCATTCTAGCATTAGCTCCTCTGGGTTTGTGGCTTATCAAAATCATAGATGAGTTCTTCAATTTAAATCTATCGACTCATCTATTGTATTGTCTTTTCTTTGTGATCATCAACGAAACAGACAAGGAAGGAAGTGTTTTAACGTCTTGATTTGTTCCTTTTACATTGTTCTGATACCTGCGCATTTCTTTTCACTTTATTTCTCTCGAGCTCTTTCTTATTCTCCCGAATGCCTCAAACAACCGAGAACAGTGCATGTCGCATTTTTTATCGATCGCCACCCCGAAATTTTTAAAACTGTGTTTAAGGCTTCTTCGTTCGTCCCTAATGGCTTTCGATCAGTAGCGCATTACGAGCCTTCACCGCTCAACGCCATGGAGATTGTTTCGATGCATTACAATGCTCAGCTCGGGCTTTATGACGACAACGAGGTTTGTATCACATTTCGATTTGCTTACATATTTTTTATGCAGTCGCTTTCCTGCATTGCATGGGAAGAATATGGACATTCTGTGGTTTTCATCATTTCATTGCTATCTTATGATTTCCAGACTAGCAGGTTTTTGTTTTCTGGGCACATACTTTTGTTATGTTGAATCAAATGTGTGCAAACCGATGATCTGCGCTTTTACCCGCACGCACCACACTTGAATATGTACCCTCCCAGGTTAAGGTATAATTCTACCTTTGCAATACACCTCTCACCCTTAACAGTGACCCAGACTTCGCTTTGTAGTGCTGTTGCATTTTTGAAATATCGAAGGTGATATTTTGAGAAAACTTTAGTTTACTTCAAGATTCCAAGTTACTTAGTAGAGGTTTCACAGTTTTATGGCCGTTCTCCATTCCTGGTTGTGATTTGCAACAGCAAAAAATTAAGTCTGCAAGTTGTGTTTAAACTTCGCCGCGCACGAGCGAACTGTTCAAAAGCGTATGGTCCCGAGTGCATGCATGTGCGAGCACTTGTGGTGCTGTAATCGTTGGAATTATGTAGCAGATCGATGTATAGACGCGATGTAGGAGACCCTCGTCGCATTCTACATATTTATGCTATTCCCATCGAAAACTACCCGATGGACTGAATTCGGGTCACGCCTGCTAGCAGATTTCATCGACGTTGTGAACAGGAAATGTCAGTTAAGGTCTTGTTTTTCTTGCTGTTTCGGTCTAAAATCTTCACAAGATCGGGCTATTTGGACTTCCTGAATTCACCTGAATCCATCTTTTAGTTTGGTTTCTGCTGTTTTTTTTTCTTCACCAAAAAATTTCGTTAAGATCGAGAAATGACTACTGCCTTCTAACCTTTCTCGAAGTGTTAGAGTATACAGTGGCGAATACGAATACGGTTTTTGTTACGCATTTTTCACTAATTAAAAAACGGATTACTTCTTATGTTTCTTTTTTCGAAAAAAAAAACTCATCAGTTTTCAACGTAGAAGAAAGTAGCAATAACAGCCGCAATAATTATTCACTGACCCAAATAGAAGGGAGAGAGAGGGAAGGAGGGAAAGAGAGAGAGAGAGAGAAATTTGTGGGTGGAAGAATAATCAGTCGTCTTTCCAAGTAAAACCTGCTACTAGTGTTGAACGAAGGGATGCCGCCATATTTTGCAGATACTCAGCTAGACATCCTGCACACTCAGGAAATGATGTGATGATATGCGTTTCGTTGGTTCTGTCAGATGGGCGAACTATGAGTGTGCATTTCTGCATTTAATTTCATTTCAAGGTTTACCCAAGTTAATTAGCATCAGTGACCTTTTGCTGTCTTTCACGGTAACGAGTGCCCTTTCAAGTGGTGTGGTGAATGGACCATGCATTGTACTGCTTTTGGTAGTGTTTCTGAACATTCATACGCCAACGAAAGTTTACTCGACAGAAAAGGTGAGATTCTGACACTATTGAGTGGCAGGAACTAATGCCCCTGGATATTGGTGGGTAATTTTGACCGCGTGCGGACTGGTATTCCTGTAAATGTTTTTTAGTTGTTTTGACAAGATGGCGAGGTGGTGCGTGTTTTATGCGTCCTCGATGTTGTACGCAGAGATCCGCAGTAATCACCTGTCTAACACCCCCAAATAAAGCGAGCATCACCTTCATTACGTAAATATTCGGGTTTACGGACGGATTAGCTTGCGTATATTCAAAGTTGGGAACCACGATAGGCTCCGTCCACCTTCATTGTCACGCCGAACCTAGAGGGAACTTAGGGAAGGCAAGAGCGAGGCGAATGCGTAAGGATCACCCTAGAAGTATTGATGAGAATACGATTCACTGGTACATCAGCTTCAGATATAACATGACCTAGTAAGCTCGTTCCTGAGGAAAAGATCGATTCTGAGCCGCAGCAATGGGAAGGGGAAGTAGGGTAGAATCTCGTCATGGACGGAAGTATGAACAGGGAAGGAGAGATCGGTTCCGACTTCATAGGCCAAGGTTTGCTCTTCAAAATGAAATATAGCTGGAATCCTGCATCGCCGTGCTATTTTCATCAAACTAGACAGACTTTTTGATACATTGGTATCTGTCGCTCTGGCATCGGCTCCAGGAGCGTGCTGTCGCAAATGAGAACCATGCTCGAAATTCTCCTTCTGGAGTTCTTCTAGATAATATATAATGTCCCTAGAAAGGTTTTCTTCCGCAGGCTGGAGATCCACGGGAATTGCAGAAAAATCCAAGGTATGCCTAGATTGCACCCCTACCGTGCTTAGGCGAAGCAGTCTGGCAGGAGAGCATGATTGTTAAGCGTACTGAATCCATGCATAATCTCGAGCTGGGTACGAGTAAGACCGTATCATTTCACGAGCTTCCCGTAGAATCCTGAAAAATTACTACAAATTTCGCGTGTTTTGGAAAGATACCTGCTCACATCGCATATGAAAATTGTCTAAGAAAACTTACACAAAACAAAAAAAAAATGGTATGGCGAAGGATTTTGAAACAAAAAAATGGTATGGCGAAGAGTTTCGATTGTTATGCTGTTATAATAGTGATCTCTGTGATTAGAGGAGTGCTTCAACCTTCTCAGTGTAGGTTTCCGCTAAAACTTTCTGTTCCAGCTGCATTGAATTATATGGAATTCCAGAATGCACTTTTGCTCACAGAATCACTCTTTCGCTTCCATATGTTTGGCAACGTACAATAATTAGGAATAAGAGTTAGAAAAAATAATGGAAGCTTCAATACATTCTGGAATATGTCAGATGATAATATGTTGTGTTGTTTACCCATAACGGTGAATTCACATGCTGTAATTATAGCCGTATGATTTCTTCTCGTGTTCTATTTTGAGATTCCTCTCTCAGGCGTGCAGGTGTCCAACCTTGGTCAACAAAATCGACCCATGGTCCGTTTGTTGGAGCTGCTGGTACATCCGCACTCGTCATGCATGCATGACTCCGTCAGTTGAGGGGGCGAGCTGTAGCGTGCATGCTGCTCAAAACATTTGAATTATAGGTGCATGCTTGCGTTCCGTGTGCACTGCATCTTTCGAGGACTTTTTTGAATATTTATTCGGAGCGGGCACCATTTATTTCCTGCTACACGAGTATTTCTCAGCTTCTACGAGAAGTAATCTGTGCGCCTCCGAGCAAGATAAATTCAGATTCATCCTTGGCGTTAATGAGAAATGCAACACTCGAAATTTCTCGTCATCCAGTGTATCGCGTTACACACAAAATTATGTTCATTCTTAGCTGGAATCTTAGCTCAAGTATTATGCAGCCCACTTCAATTTTTCGAAGAATTCGATAATATGTAACTACATGCTCGTTGAAATTGTCTTCCAAAGAAACTCCTCAAGCACAGGTGCGATAGTCGGAGCCGAGACTTTTCCAGCATACAAATGAATGATTTTTCAGTCTAAAGTAATCCTAGTAGGGCCTAATGTTATTCATATATTTGGAGTTTATTTAGAACTATTCGCTTTAGCCAACAACATTATTTTTGTGTCATTGTTTTTCTCACATGAATATTGGAAGTAGTTGTACTGTTTCCTGATCAGTGAGGAAGTTTGGATGAGGCGGGGGAGAGGGGCGTTATAAATTGGTTCGGGCCATCTGCTGTCATGTTCATGTTTCTAGGCTCCTCGCCTTTCAGTTCCCACATTATACGTATAATCGGTGTCTATTACACGTTTCTTAATTTTTCTATCAAAACAATGGTTCTTCAGTGCTCACTTTGAAAGGTGTCGCCTTTGTTTAGAAAAAAACCTTGCCATAAAGATAACGTTCTGATGACATTGGTATTATTCAACCTCCTTAGCAGAAGCGGAGTTATTTCTATCACAGTTTTTCCAAATTGTTTGTAACAGTGCTCTGCAGTGAAATCAACATCTCTTTGCACATTTGCATTGCCCTTTTACACTGCTGCGGAGCCAACTGTTGCCTTGTCGTATTAAGTGTCAGAGACATGTACTCTGTTGAGGTCGCCGCTTCTATTGTATTTGATTCTTCTCCAGTTTCTTCCTGGATATGAAATACATTTTTTTTGCAACGATACATATTTGCATGGGAGAGCGTTCATATTTGAGTTTCACAACCATGGCGCTCTTTCATCTACTTATCAATCCCATTTGAATCGAATGCATTTTTGAAGGTGGTGTTCTCCCCAAGTCCCTTTGAATTGCTCTCATTTGAAAACCATTCAAGTGGCGGCTCTCACGCCCTTCAAATAAGTGAGAAATCCGCATTCAACTCAACGCCTACTGCGCCTCTAATGCCAGTGCTCCTCTTGCCAGTCGAATTTCCATGCTCTGAATGGGTGCCTTTGTACCTGGCCAACTGCTTTCAGTGTTGCCAGCGACACAAGTGAAATGCCTTGGGAACTTTGTTAGCAGCAAAAACGACGTATCCAGCACATAGCTGCTGAATTCGACTCCATTTGCTCAAAAGCGCCACTTTCTTTGGTGGCCAACCTTTATTACGAGCAAGTTCTCGCCGATTTCTCTTTAGCGATTTTGCTAGCTATAAGAACGACAGTCTTAGCATAGAAATCTTTTTTTTTTTCGAGGAGAAATTTTCCCACTTGCATTCAACCCAAAGAATCTTCAAATGTTGCAAATATCCTCCTAAGCATACGATCAAATTCTCTTGATTTTTTTGTGCGGTTATCTCACAGAAGTTATCTCTCGATTGCAACACCTTATGATTATTTCGTTTCCGCGAAGATTGTATTGCGAGTGAATTTGCTATAGTTAGTCGATGGAGCGGTATACATATATCTTTTTGGTTTGTGGGAAATTCTCGCAGATTCTCGTCACACATGCATGTTACGTGTGCTCTTTAGCTTACCCCCGCTTTGTTCGTTCGATTGCGATAATTTTTTCGGTGAATTGGATTTAAAGCAATGTTGACGCGATTGATCTAGCGGTCAGCCTTCAAAATTATCTACTCTTACATCTTTGTTTTCATTTCTCTTTGTTGGGTGTGTGCATTGTTTCTTTCAACGTTGACCGCATGTCTGAAAAAGTTATCAGCGATATTGTCATCTGTGTCGCTTTCCTTAACTCGACTGCATCTTCACATTGCAAGCGGTACACTCCATTCGACTATGTATTCAAGACACTACAGCAGAAGCTTTCGGAGGATGGTACCATTGCATGGCGTAAGTTCCACTCTGCAAACCTTTTCGTTTTCAGCGCAGCGTTTTCAGCTCTCTTGTTTAGCAATCATCTCTGAATTACTGAACTTTGTATGTACTTTTATATCTATGAATTGCTATAATTGCAAACATTGTGCAATCATATGTTTTCTTGTCAATGAAAAAAAGCTGCTCGCGTTCTATGGTCGTACTTCTCATTTCGTTCACATGTAGCATTGACTCGATGCGATGCTCCGAAACTGTTGGGCTGCAGTTTTTCCCATTGTATGAGGTATCGATCGCCTCATTGAATTTACAACTTTGCCAGAACACGGCCCCACAGCGCTGTTGGCGTTTTAGATTTTCGGAACGAACATTCTGTTTGAGGGAAAGCAGACGAGAATTGAGCGATAAAGCTAATATTATATATGAGGAACTGAAGTGAATGGATGAATAAGCAATGTAATTGAATCACATTAAAGTTTCCAAAAATATTAGAAGTGAAATGTTAAAAATTCTGTTACACAGGGGCAGTCACTAGCTTGTCTGTGTAGTTCAATTCATTTTCGAGTAGTTTTAAATAGATTTGCTTCATTTTGACCTGCTATAAACCATAAAAGAATTTTTTAGTCTATTATTTTTTTCGTGGATCTATACTTTTCACGAGATTTGTGTGGTTCATAACATAATTCCTCAACGGTTGAATTATTTTCGCTATTTCCCAAGTTTTCACAGAGATTGCCGATAAACACAGTTGCATGCAAAAGTATAGCAACAAATAGTTTTTTTTTGCCCATAGGTTTCTTCAATATAGATTTGATTAAATCCAACTTTTATGTTTCTTGCAGCTGCACACGATTTAAGTGTTTTGCACCTACACATTACTTGGCGAAATTTCTTGTGTTTTTGATAATTACAGTGCTTTTGGTAATTGTATTAACCGAATGGAAATCTCGACTGATCTACTTATAGCCGAATTTGCATGCAGGCCTCCAGTTGCCGGCGGATCAGTGGTTCAGAGAAGTGTTCAGGAATGTTTAAGAACAAACAGTTATCCTTTCAAAAAACTGTTTCCACTCACGTGAGTGGCGGAGGTCAAGGAGAACTAGCAGTCACATGGAGCTTGAATTTCTTAGACATCCAGTATATCCGCTTAGTTTGACTCCCCCCCCCCCCCCCCCCCCCCC
>JARK01001698.1:81018-102651 GCA_000688135.1 Ancylostoma ceylanicum
CTTTACCCCAAACCTCCAAACCCAGATCTTTAACGTCTTTTAGTTGCAAGATTTCGATCGATCAAGGTAGATTGTGAGACATATTTCGAGGATGTTGAATATTGTCTCCTCCGGAAAGGAATTGAGGACTTGAAGGAATTTTGGGCCGAAGGCACTGAGCTCCAAGTGGATTAGTTGAAATATAAGGTTTTGCTAGGATCGGATGTGTTTGGATGCCGCTGTAGCTTCACATACTTTCCAAACCATTATCATCGTTACGAGTATTATGCTATGCGCTGTTGTTCGGAAGGTGCTCATCGTTCTGTAGGGAGAACTGCGCATATAATACATAAGTAGTAATGCACAGCGCCACAAGTTGGTAAAGTAGCTTCAAGCACTCTTCAGCGTATAATAACTGCGCGGTCTTTTTGCGCGTTCTCGAAGGTCTCTAAATTTCTACAGTAAGATTCTGAAAATTCCTAAGTAATTTGTAAGGACCTCAATATTCTATCACCACTTATTCTTTTCATTGTTTAGGTAAATGCTCGTGCTTCTGAGTCGGACTGGACGGAAGATGACGAGGACTGCAGAAAAAGGTTAGTTGCGCAAGCGATGTTTCCGTGTTGCTTTGGAATTATTTTACGGCAGTGAGGGAGGCCTAGATGCAGATGTGGTTATCGGTTTCCATGCATGAATTTCGTGTTGAGCGTGGAAATTTGAGTCATGTTTAAACATTTCCTTCGTCCCGTTCTCATGCAGTCGTTGCTAGATATCTGGAGACCTTCAAGATCTATCTGTTGCTTCTTTACTACGTGTTCCTGCTGTTGCTGACCGTTTCCATGAAGTCATTTCATTCTTTTCAGCTCCTTATTTTCTGTAGTAGTTTCCTCAGTAGGAGGGATTGATTCGATTCTGCAGAAAGGTGGAAATACCTTATTCATGACGACGTTTCGCTGTTGTGAAGGCCTAAATGAAATATGGGCTTGAATTGCTAGTGTATTTTAAAAATAAAAAAGACTAGACGGTATACCCGGCTTCGCTCGGGAGTTCTCTACCCCCGGCTTTTCACACTGATGCGGATAGTTATTGATACTTATACATTCACTCGAACTGCCCGCGAACATTTCGATGACCATCATGTTGAGTATTCTCGGTAGCCTTTCGTCACCCCCGCACAGAAACAAAATAACCGGTATAAAAAATTAATCAAATTGGTGCAAAATGATTGTCATATTCGTTCTCAGCGTATTCGATAACCCCAGTAGAGATGTCCTCACCGACCCGTGGGCAAAAATTGCGAAAAATCAATAAAATCGATTAATCGATAATTGACGCAAAATGGTTGTCATATTCGTGCTCAGCGTATTCGATAACCCCAGTAGACATGTCCTCACCAACCCGTGGGCGAAAATTGCGAAAAATCAATAAAATCGATAAATCGATACTTGGCGCAAAACGGTTGTCATATTCGTGCTCAGCGTATTCGATAACCCTAGTAGACATGTTCTCACCGACCCTTGGGCGAAAATTGCGAAAAATCAATAAAATCGATAAATCGATACTTGGCGCAAAACGGTTGTCATATTCGTGCTCAGCGTATTCGATAACCCTAGTAGACATGTTCTCACCGACCCTTGGGCGAAAATTGCTAAAAATCAATAAAATCGATAAATCAATATTTGGCGCAAAACGGTTGCCATATTCGTGCTCAGCGTATTCGATAACCCCAGTAGACATGTCCTCACCGACCCTTGGGCGAAAATTGCGAAAAATCAATAAAATCGATAAATCGATAATCAATCGATAACCTAAGGTAGCCTAAAACCTCCGCCGGCCCGAGTTGTTTATGTGTGCAAAGTTTGGTCCCGATTGGTTAACTCTCCGCGATTTCTATTCGGAACATACATACACACACACACACACACACGCACACACACACACACACATACACACATACATACGGACATTCATTTTTATATATACAGATGAGAGCATACGGGCAGCAATCCTCATTCGGTAAAACGATATGGGATTCTATAGATGAACTCAGAAATCGGAACATGTGTCGAGAGCTCAGAGTGAATTGCTCATGCCGCATGAAGGAGTGGGCTCTGGCAGGGCTGCGGAGCTGCTAAGTCCGTTTGGGCGAGTTACATATGAGATTTTGTTCGCTTCTACGCTTTTTCCACACATTGATGAGGTGTTGTTTTCGGTGTGCTACCTCTCCCTCTCTCGATCCCCTCTCTCCTTTCTTTCTTTCTTTCTTTCTTTCTTTCTTTCTTTCTTTCTTTCTTTCCCTGTGCTATCGAATTTTTCGCGCAGCGACCTTATTGTCCTTCAAAAGGCAAATTAATTGGTATCGCTACGTGCACAATTGAGTTATTGCGATCAGGACTTCCGACAGGGCTCTGATGATTTATTTCCGCAGTTCATTCGCTTTGAAAGCGTTGAGTAAGAGCAATGGAGCTGTCATTATCGCATCAAGGGTCTGTGAGGCATTCGTACTTGTTGTGCCAGAGATAGGACACTCCTGCCGTCGCTAGCTTATATAGACGGAGCGTACGCTCTAATTAGCCTCTATTATTAGCATACAAGGAATTCTGAGAGCTGTTTACACCAACAATTTATTGTTGTTTATCGCTTCTGCTGAGTTTTCTTCAACTTCTCTGCTGTAGTCAGTTTTGAGTAGCGTACGTGGCTCACTAAAATTATATTTTCTTCGTTTTAAATGAAAAAAAAGCAGATCAGAGAACGCAGGTGTGGACTTATAGCAGCTCATTGTAAGTTATGAATGCTCTGTGCGGCTATACATCTGCGCTCTCTTATTTGGTGTGTTTGGTTTTTTTTTTTATCGGAGAGAAGAACGCAGATACTATTAGCTATCTTTGACTCTAGCACCCTGCTTTAGCTACCTGAGCAAATGTAGTGGAGTTACTCCCTGAAGCATATAATGCTTCACCTGCAAAAGTCGTCGATACCAGTCTGCAGAGTTGTTCCCACTAGATTAGTATTAAGCAGAAGCGGATGTCCTGTGAAGGAGACGGTCAAAAGTGCTTTTTAATGTGGCTGGAAAGATTATATAAGCTTATTTTTGATACCTTATTAGCACAATTTTGTTTTCAATTTGTTTGTTAATGAATTCAACCGTAAAGTTTATTTTATTATTTTATTTTTGAAGTTCCGGTGGTTCGGGTCCTGTTTGAGTGGAGACTCGTTTTCCTCCCACTTACATATATTATTTTGTCCTGTCTGCACTGGGAGGAGGTATGTTGTGGATAAGTTCTCGCTAGGGTAGGACAGCTTGAGTATAGGTGGGATATTCACCAAAAAGTGCCGGAACAGTCCCAAAAAATTGGGCAGTACACCAAGGTTAGTGGCGGGGATGTTTGGCGACAACTCAATATATAGATTCAGTCTTCTCTGTGAAGTACAGCTTCTGAATGTAATCGCGGTACAATTTTCATTCAGTGGCTCTTGAATCTCGTATCTGGTCTTGTTCCCGGTTCTCTCACATCTTTGACGAAGTCATTCATTCACGTCATTCTAAGAACCTGACTTATTTGTTGAATGATTTTCGACATTTTTTTTCTGCCTTTTGCTCATTTATTTGCTTCGATTACTTTCTGTTTTCCGTGGTTTCATATCCGAGCAAGCATGTTATGTTTTACAAAATATTACAATTTTTTTTCACAGAAATGAAAAGTGGATTTGATGATGGCCTTTGAGACCTCGAAACCGGTTTGTTGATTCTTGCACGTCCACGTTCTCCTAAGTCCTACAAATTCTCTGAATGCAGATGTTTTAAAAGCAACGATTTTTTCACAAGTTTGGCCTCAGAAAACGAATTGAGTTATCTCTGTGCATGGTGGTCCATGTTGTATCGGATGCCGTTGTCGCCTGCCAGAGGTGATTATTTTGGTCCCGCGCTGCCGTGCGCTACTCACAGATTTATAAACACCAAGCGGCGCGATGACCATCACCGTGGGTACGGCACATTGATTTTCTTCATTCTTGGCGACACCTGTTCCGTGATTAGCTGCGTGATTTTGTGCGACGGCTTGCGCCACACAAGTTTCCTGCCCACGCTTGCGCACTCTGTCCACCACCCAGTATTGGTTTTCGCTTTCCTTCCAAGTGGACTTGTTGCTCGTTGCCCATACTGCTGCGTTCCCTGCGCTTTTCTTTGTGCATCTTTTCATTCTTGGTTTGCGCGTAATGTATCTCCTCGGCGCAGAAGTTTTTCCCCGGAGTCTACACCTTCGCCTCATATGTTTGGATTCTTCGCTGTTTCTCAGTGTTCCCTTTTTGCTTGAAATAGTTTGATTTCCTTCTCCTGTGGCTGATGACTCACCACAGAAGCGACCAAGAATTAACATAGAACATGTGTTCAGAAAGTGCACAATCGTGTTGTTTGAGTGGTCCCCCAATTGCCAGATGTATCTACGAAATCGCACTTTTTCACTGTGTGGTCCTTCTTCTTTAGTATCTCTGCACTTTTGCGGCATGCTTCTGGGTGTTTATAGTTTCGATGATGTGGTAGAAAAGAAGCCTTTGATTTTTATTCCAAGTGAATCTGCATCCTTCCATTGATTCAAGAAGCACAGAAAAGAGAGAGCATGGACTCTTGCATGGGTTACGCTTTTTAGACGGTTACAAGGTGCTTGTGTATCGATGGCATAGTCACAGCAATGGGCATTGAAAAGAATTAACATGCCAGAGGTTTTTTTTCTTTGTAATCGTATAACTTTTAATTCAAGTCTTCGAGCGAGAAGAGGTCTCATTCTGTTATACATATAACAGTACTCTACCGGTAAATAGCAAGGGTAGTGACGTTAAAAATTGCACATATATTTGTAAATTACATAAATGAAAGATTTATTGATTCATCCTGAATGGTGCTAAATTATGACAATTATGAGAAATCGTATTCTAGTGGTAGGGGATTGAGAGAACTCAAGTAACACTGGCAAAGTGGGATGATTCAGATTGCTTTCCGAAATAAGCACCCTCCGCTTGAGATTGAGATGGTCGACTCATTTTTAGAGTTTTTTCACTGCGTGTTTCATCGCAATTATCTCATTTGAATCGGTGCGCTAGCAGCATTCATTTTCTGAGGAGCTTTCGCAGCTTTTACGCGTTTTGCTTTCTTCGAATGTCGCTAGAACTCACTGTGAAGGTTTTCTATTGGAACGAGATCGAAAGCTGCGCGCCGTGCAATCACGCTCACCCGGTTGAATTCGAGGTTGTCGCGTCCATTGCGAGGAGCGTGCTTTGGGTCATTAAATAGCTGGGCAAGAAAGGTCTCGGTAAGATTGCTCAGTGCGAAAGGAAATATGCGTTTTTTAGTCAGTCCATACAGTGCTTTTGAGGTAAAACATAAAGCTTTGCTGGGAATTTTGGCGTTCTGGCTAATTTGTTCGTGTTTGGTCCTTTTCATTAGAATATTTCGCAGTGGTTTTTTCATATGTCATACAAGCTGAAATATGACTCCGGAGAAATGATACTGTAGCAGATACTTTGCAGAAAAAACCAATAAGCTTCTATGGCAACCGCTAACCACGTTGCGAACGTGTGCACTTCTCAATCTCCATTTTATTGAGCTCAGATACCTTATTTAAAATGGCGGCTCGGAAGGTGGCGTGTTCATTCCCAGAATTTGCGAATTCGTGTTGACGTTTTGATTCAGCGAACGCCAGACTGAGGGGACGCAATTATGAGAGAACGCTTATTCGCTCAGCCATCCATCATGCCGTAAAGTTGACAAAAACGCATGAGAATGTAAGCAGCAATTCCCATGCCGGGTTTTTCGAGTCCGTTGGGGACATGAGGCGTTACTGGCCGCTTTCCTAGTGGGTTCTAGCACTGCAGTCGCCATTCTTCCTTTAGCAATACTCTAGTCTTCTGCCCAGTTGCTCTGGCTCAAATTCGCCTGGACCACGCTAGTGTTCCATTTGGAGACATTGCCTTGCTTCAATTATCTCTTTTTCTGCCTTGCAATTGTTCCTATCCTAGTTGACATTTGCCAAATATTGTTGGCCAAGGAAATGCTCTCGAACTCTCCCTGTTCATTTCAATAGATAATTCTTTTTTTCTTGCTTATGTGCGACTCCTACAAAAGACGAAAGTATTCGAGGCCAGAGAGGTTCCAGTAATGTTTGCCCATTTTCTTAATGTTCTGGCTGGAGCTTATATAAAGAGAACGATAGGTTTAGAGGATGCTTGGTTTCAGTGACAATTCTGAGCGTCTGCTCATCATTTGCCATTCATTATTTTCACTCGCATATTCCTCGATCTGCTGCCCCAGTTCTGGAGCTCCGTCGAGCAGCTGTTTTATGACCCAGGCTTGGTCATATCTTGCTGTGTTAGTGCGCTGTCCCCAGCCAGACCATAAGGCGACACAGCATAGTTCAGCAGTAATGATTCTGACGTCCTTTCTCCTATCATTGTCGTCAATGTCGTGATCGATTTCACCCCACCTACACTGATTTTCACCGTTAATCGAATTAGTACTGTCCCAATTTTGCGATCTATCTGCCATATGAAACGATGATTACCTTAAAATATTAAGAGGTCGTTGGCAAGGAACATGAACCTGCGATCTTGTGTTTTTGCCGGAATTTGCAACACTAGGAATGAAGCGCAGTTAAATCTAATGCCCGTTTCATAGCCTACTTCCCTAGCGTTTTCCAGCATTTATTTGCAGCTGACAGATTTATTAATACAAAAAAGTTCAAGCAGAATTAATATTTTTGGCAGCCAATGCTGAATAAATAGCAGAAAACTCAATATGTTTCTGTTAAGCATATTTGTCTGCCGACGTTTTGAATGCGTAACCATTCACCTAACCATTCTGCCTTGCAATTTGACTTCTGAAATTTCTCATCGCTGATTTAGCACCGCGATTATGGCTAGATCCAGAGCTGACCCGTCTACTTATCACGTTCGCCTGTTTTTTTTTTTAATTATTTTTTGTGGTCGCTGATCATGTGTATCAATAGAAGTGCGACTGAAGTCGCTTCATTTTCTGACGGGATTATGATACCGGTTCTGTAATTGGAACGGAAATGTAGAAGCGGGGCAAAGTCGAAAATTTCCAATTCAATACTTGTTTACTAGTTCTGCCTGTACCGTTCTCTTACAAGTACTAGAATTTCTCAGTGATCAGTACATGCAGCTCATGCTTCCTCCATAATTCTATGAATCGTCAAGCAGCAATATTAAGTTGGCATTCTGAGAAATGTTTGCCTCCTGCATTTCACACCATGTGATGGGTTCAGTTTACTCTGAAAAAGGATGAACTCCAGGAAACGGAAGAAAACTTGGCAGTATTTATCGTTGTAAAACGTGTGAAAGCGCTGAGGTAACCAACATAATATCAAGACTGCAGATGGCTGCAAAATAATTGGCTCGAAGTTTTTCTTTCATGGTTGCCAAAGTAGCGTTGTTGAAAATTTGAAAAGATACCAGGAGTTCTATGCTAGGTGTACGCCAAGTGGTCTATTTTGTATGTTACGTATTCTTTGGTCCTACAGGGTTGAAGCATTGAAGCCAAAGTTTTTTAAAGTTCTGAAATTATTCAGCTCCAGGGCTATGTAGTATATCGATGAGTTTCAATAGTGTGCAGCTCTATAAGTCATAATTTTTGTAAGAAAAAGTGAACACAGGTACAAAGATAGGAGACGGTTTTGAGTGGAGCTAGGACACATATCTTGCTCGTTTCAGCGATAATCCTTTGGCGATAAGCCAAAAGATTAACAACGCTGGGCGGCACGAAGTCCTCCCTGGCCGCTATTCTTTTTATTTTCAAGAGAATGTTTCCGTTGATTATAAAACTTCCATTCTACAAATGGAATTTTTGTCGAGGCTCACTAAATCATTCAAACACGATAGCAAAATATCGAGACGGAATTTTATTCCTGCAAATCCGTACGTCGTTTGGCTCTCAAGAGGTTAACCCTGCTCAAATTTCAGACTTTTTTTTTTAAATTTTGAAAGGCGATAGTCCCTGCAAAGGGGTTTTCTCGTATATGTAAAACACAAGCACTCCCTGGGATAGACGGAGTTTTCGCGGCCTTTAACATCAGGTTGGGCGGTTGTGATGGCCATTCCTGTTCGACATTCTTCTTCCCCTAAGAAGTCTGTGTAAGTGTTGACACACAAACAAGTTGAAAATTTCCTAACATTCCTCATTAGATTGCTAAAAGTTAGGTCTCTGCGATAACTTTGAAGAGCGCAAGCTGGTCATTAAGGAGGAAGAAAACAGGATTTTCGCTCAGAATTGATGGGAGATGGTTGGTGATGTATCGTGGTCCTGTCCATCGTTTTCAATAGATTCGTTTGTGACAATCTCGAGAATGGAGCCAGACAGAAATGTACTTGTTTCAGTTAGTAGTTCTTATATGAGGCTAGTAGTTCTCATATGAAGTAGCCGTTATTCATAGATATTTTGGATTATCAGATGAGTTCTACCTTTTTTGCATTTACTTTTTTTCGCCCATTGTCTTGTTATTTGGCAAAAGACTTTCCTCTGCGATGCAAGGGCGCCATTCTCGTTTTTTATGAATAGTTCAACTTGGCATGGATTTTTTCTACGTGTGCAGTTGCACTAGGTAAATGACCATAACCAACAATAAAGGCCTATCGAGGTGGTTGAGTCACTTCGCTCCAATTCGAGCCAGATCTCAATGCGAATATTGCGTTAACTAATACTTGTGCTGCAGCTCATATGTATATCGGTGGGCTTCTATTATTACTATTTGCTTTGCGGCAAGGGTTTCTGCAGCGAATGACAGCAATGACGTGATGGTTTTTGCCATGATTTTCTGTTTGAGTATATCCAAGACCATTAAATCATTTTGCTCAGGCGTGGCTGCTTCCTTCAATTCTTTCTGTGGGTTGCTCTCCGAATGTAGGAATTGGGGGCGTTTTAATTAGCTGCCGCAGCACTAAGGCTTTATTTAAATTAATTCGGGATCAGTGTAAATTAAAAGCAGCACTTTCCATCTCTGAGATAAGTACTCCCTCATCCGCTCTCTCGTTACTGGGTCACAGTGAGTAGAACGTAAGGAATCGTCAACTTGCTGAGTGTGACTCTCGTTGTTACCATTCGGGCAATACTAACTTTAATCAGCAATGAGGACTACTGTAACTTTTATGTGACAGGGCAAGATCTTTCTGGCAAGAGTTCCTATACTGAAGTTAGTTCTACAGTATTCGTGTTTCTCTATCTTAATATTCTTCAGTACGCGTATTCCGATTTGACTTAGGTCATTGCATTGTCCCAACGCTGGATAGTGTCTTAGTTGTTTCTTCAATGAAATTCTCTCAAAGTTTCCCACAGCGGTTACGAAAATGGTATCCATTTTGTACCACAACGCAGTACATTAGGGATTCTCCCAGTAGACGTGTTGTTGATTATGTATTATTTTCTATCTATGTATTATTTATTATTTTCTCCCAAAATCTAAAGATACCCCGCGCAGTAAGTTCACGTGAAAGTATGAACATACGTGAGAGTATGAACACGAATAAGACAGCCGATTCATTGAAAAAGGGATTTTATATGGGTAACATTGCAACGTATTTCTACCACAACTACAAAGATGATTTATGCAAAATGGACTTTATATTCGTTATTATGGCATGAGGCGCCACTACCACATACCTGGTAGAATGCTCGATTCTCGCCCAGGGTCGGGCCTCTGCAAAGATCTTCGTCGTTGTTGAGTGGGCGCCAGAGCCTTGAAATTGTTTCTCTCTCGAGCAGACCCTTAGGAGACTCAGTAGTGAGAAGTGAGATAGGGAGTACGAATAGCTTCACTGTTTGCTGTAATAGGGCGATGTCGCTCCAACGGTGCTAATTTGACAAACGAACAGTGAGCTGATAAGTGTGCTGTGAAGCTTCGGTCCCGGCTACATTCTGGGGTCATCGATGGCCGATGATAAGCCCCGAATCGGTGAATAATCACCAGATTCATTTGGTAGGATGAGGCGCTGAGTGCCGTCCGCGAGACATTTTGTAAGTTAGCGTACATTCTGATGCCTCTGTGACTATGAACTGAAACCCATTGCGTGGCACATTCCAAAAAGGGTCTTAATTGTCTCCAAAATTTTTAGGCCTTATCCTTGTTCAAGCCAGAGGATTTCAATTTTGGGTGGGATCCCACATCAAAGACATGAATTGTGGTCTAGTACTGGTTGCGGAACAAGGAATGTGGCACGGATATGTTGACTTGAATGCACGTAGTTTTGCCAGCCGACGTTGGACATTTTGATTTTCTCTCCGACACGCATCTCTTGTAATCTGGTTGTTGTTTCACTTCGTTCACCTAATGGTGCGCGAAAACGGGCTTTTGTGGTCACAGTGCCAGTACCTGACTCTTCCATGACACCTCTCGCCTGACCATAACAGCTTCTTCTGTAGTTTCACCGGTTTAGCTCTGAAATACGGCAAAATGTGACTCTAAAGTGGAAATACGAGGCGATACCTCTCAATTTGCCTCTGTTTCTTTTTCTTTGATCTTTTATCGAGCGTGATAACTGCTGTGGAATGACTAGGTGATTCAGTATTTTTGACCATTTTTTAGAGATGGCATTCGGATGAACAAGCGGGAGGGAAATTACTCTCACCATGTCATGCTATCTAGTTGATTGATGAAAGTGCAATTCAAGTCCACCATAACATGCCGCAGCTCCTTGTCTCTGGGTCGACCTCCTCATGAATGTTTGTGTTCCTTATCTTCTGCCCACCCTACCTAACCAATTTAACCGTCATATGTCCGGCTGCGTGTTCGGTTGCATCATACCTCCATTCTATTCTTTGTCCAACAACTGAAAAAAAAATTCACAACTAAATTAGACTCACTGAGGTGAGATCATTTATCTCGTTTGCTTTTTTCCACTATATTCGATGAGTCCGAATGGACATGGTTTCGGTGGATGAAATGACCTAACCTTCATTTTACCTCGAAAACAACAATAAAAATTTTGCAGTATGGTGCTGTCGTAAAGCTTCATTTGATGTTATATCTTGATCAGTAACATTGAGCGCTTCGTTGTACTTTTATTCTTATTCAGTGAGCTTTCGGCGCTTAGCGCATTTGTCAGACATTAATACAATACTATTAATAGTATTGTATTAAGTGTATTATTAGTATTATATATTAAGTGTATTATTAGTATTGCATTAAGGTCTGACGAAGGCGCTAAGCGCCGAAAGCTCACTGAATAAGAATAAAAATACTAACAACGAAGCGCTCACTGTTACTGATCAAGATATAAAATGAAAATTTTATACATCACACAGCACCGCGCGTCTACTGAACCACACCACATCATCATAGGTGGTGTGGGGTGGCGCAGCAAAATGCTCAGGTGCTTTGTAATGCAAGAATGATTGAGAGCGGCTGTAAGTTCACGGGTGTGTAGACAACAGTTTTGGCATAACCCAATTCTTTGTGGGGAAGGGGCATAGCCTGAAATAGTGTCTGCACGAATTTCCATATTAAATTATGAGTTTGGAGAGAGTCTTTGAAGAGGAACGTGAAACTGCTCTAGAACGTAGATGCCGTCAGTTTCATTTAAAAATGTGGCTGCGTGCTTGCCTTATGTCTTGAAAGGACTGCAGGAGCGCCCACTCTGTCATTGGCATTGCAAATGATGCGGCTTGTTTTGAAGTCGAGTGGAGAGTTGAAGGCTCTTCTAGAAGAACTGGAGTGGCAGTGAGATGGTTGAAGGGGGACGTGTTGGTGTATCTGCCGCAGTTCGGTAGATAGTGCTACTACAATCTTCTGTACCAGCTATTGACAAATTTGATTATATTCAGCTAGAATTTAACTCAACTAGAACGAGAAAGTTTAGATTTTCAGATGAAGTTTCTCGCGCTGTTGTTAACTTGCTCACTCCCAGCGAATGGCGCGAAGTGCATCTTTTTTGCTGTTGTTGAACTCTCCAGGGTGTATTCCCACGGGCGAGCAGTGGCTGTTTGTTGGAGATCCGTTAAAGTTCTTCTTTTTCGTTCTCGGCTTTTCGCATTCGTCGCATCATTCTGCGTAGAACCAGCACCTCTGTTAATACAGCTTTTTCTACTTTTTGAACTTGTATTCCAGTATGTAACACAAACGCAGCGGAGGTAGCCTGAGTGCCTTCGTGCACTTGCCGGTGAATAACTTGTTTGGTGATTCTCGCTGCTAAACTTCGTCCTTGAGCCGCATTATTTCTTCCCTTCCTCGTCCTTTCGGTGGAGGTTTTTTCATTTCTTTCTCGCCTTCGCAAAGACGTTTTTTTTCCTTTTATGGATCTTGGAAAATCCCTCTGATTCTGTCTACTTGCGAGCATTGGGAGTCCATTCTCACCGTTTTGCAAAAAGTTGATGCTAAGCTCGAAAGCCGCAAGTCCTAGACGTACCAACGAGAATATCGAAACTTCTGAAGTCGTAATCCCGTTCATCCGTATGTCCTCTGTCTCATTGTGTTCCTGATCGGTATGCGCTCGATGAAAACTAGTTGGTTGCGGCCGTGAGATATCGTTGTGAAGTTTGCGCGCAACTATCGATAGTGTTCATTCATTTGTCGCGGCCGCTGCGCTGAGTAGTTAATGAGAAATGATCCCAGTGGCTGAGTGAGTTGCTGTGCTATTTTGCCTCCTCTTTTGGTTGTGTCTTGGATGGATTTTTGGGGCTTCATTGTATGTTTAACCCACTCTGCTTTAGGTGCAACGGTTGGAGCGACGAGTCGCTTCGCGCACTTGTGTGTTCACGACCTGGACGCGTCCTCATTGCTGTATTCATCATGTTATTCGTTTACCTAGCTTGTATCGGTGAGTTTTGGTGATTAAGAACTTCTGATGATTTTGATTGACCAAGATTTTAAACTAGTTCGCTTGATTATCTGTGCGGACGACATCATCAGTCCATAAGTGTCAACTGAGTAGAGGTTCCAAGATCTAGATGAGAGGGAGAGATTGGGTTGCCTCTGCTATGGGGAAAATGAGAGTCACCGTGAAACAAACTTCTTCGTCTTGTTAGAAGTTCCTTATTTTTATAATGTGTCAGGATAAACCTGACCGATATCGTCAACGCCTTTAACGGTGTGCTTGCTGGAAAATATGCTTGCTGAAAAGTAGCGACGAAGAAAGAGGGAAAGCATTGGGGAAAACGGCCAGATTCACACGATGTTTGGAAAAATTTTTCTGGTCTTGAAAAAAAATCCTACAAAACTTCCGCAATAACTGAGGGTTCAAAAGAGAACACAAAGAAATGGTATTCCTTATGCAGAGGTACAGTCATTGCTGAAAAGATAGATGGACTACGCGTGTAGTTTCATTGCGTCGCTGCTGCAGAGTCGCGGTGGGACCTACCTCACCCTCTCACTTGGAGCATGCCCTTTCCTCATCCGTCATCAAGGTCGCGCCGCGATTCTGCAGTCACGGAATCCGTCAATGTTTTCGAGGGAATCTCTAAGTAAAATAGTATGAAAAACCGTGGCCTTTGTATTATCACATTCAGTCATTATTTCAAGTCTAACTTTTATTTCTGGAACATACTTATTCGTAAATTTTATCGCTATTGCTCTCTGTAGAGCTCCATCTGCTTTTATGGTTTGCAGATAGCGAAGAACATTGTTCCATGTATCTTGTGCTTCTCTAGGTAAGAGTTCGTTATGTAATTATGTGTTGTTTTACAGTTCTCACGGCAAATCGCGCAGTTTCCATAATGGACATAAATGATTCCGCGCCGAGGTCGGGCGTGAATACCACCAGGTAGAGGCGGTTTCGTTTGAACTTGGTTATTTCTACCTTGCTATTAATCTTGGAGAGCATAACTTAATCAACTTCGTGACGATTTCTTGTTCACTTTTTCTTCTGTTTTGCAGTTTATACTCGCAGCAAAGAGCCCACTCATTTTGTTTATAGCCTCGATTCAGATCAGTGCATGAAATCTGCGCATCCAAATTCATGTGTAGATAGCGTTGTTTATTGTATAGGCGCTCAAGAATCTTCTTTTTTTTTATTTATAGTATGGTAGTGCGATGAGGCACATTGCAAGGGCGTCCCTGCTCAGAGACCATATAATTACATTCTGAAACCTGACTACTGTTTGTTCGTTTCTTCGCGCAATGTGCCTATTGCAGGGCAATCGAAGTTCTGACGGAGCTGTGCGATGCTTTCCAAGAGGGGCTAGTGTCTGGCGACTCATGTAACAGACTTTGTTACTATAGGGATTGGAAGGTTACCGACTACTATGAAGGAAACAAGGTAAGGATGGAGTTATTCCTGTACCGGAGGTTCATTTTGTGATTTAAGGTAGTCCTGGTACTGAAGGATGGTGGTCAAACAGCTGTTCTAAAAAGTATTCATCCTTCTATGAACGACTTTGCACGACTTGATCGCAAGCTCACATACGATCAATTCACGGACAAGGTAAATTGTTTTTGCCTGGATGAGATGGAACTCGCTTCATTTGCTGTTGTTTTTTTTTAATTTTTTTGCGACACTTCTTTTCTATAGGTGTTATCCTTGGTAAACGACGAGTTACGTCTTGGTTGGCCTCGTCACTACAAAAAACATTTGATGGAAGTGCTGTGGCCTACGCTGAGAAGGTCATTTCCATTGTGGTGCAATGAAAGGCTCGCTTTTGAAATTAGGCCACTTTTAGAACTCCAGGAGAACAAATGTCTGAGGCTGATCGAGACTCCCTCTGGGCACTTCTCCAACAGCCAGAATTCATACTGTTCCGTGTGCTTCCTCTCACACGAGTTACCCCGAAGGTTTCGTTTCCACGTTCTCTCGAGTTGAACTATGCTCTCTAGCATGATTTGTTCAGATTATCGGCACATGTGGGCAGTTCTATTCAACTGAAGCTCTTGTCGCCTTTAGGATGAAGGGCTACTATATGAATCTCAAGGTTTGTTCCCCTTGAATTCACCCTTCGCCGTCATTTTACCTCGAACTTTTAGGGTAAAATCCTGGTGCATATAATGGGTACTCTGAAGCTGTTCTATGAATTCCTTAACGAACCACTGCAGTGGTGTGACGTTCGCTTTGACAACCTAGGTCTTTCGGCTGATTACCCGAAACGGTATAACTTATATCTTTCTGAGATCCACGTCTGTCCACAGTATGACGTCTACTTAAGGTTCGTTCTGATGGATGGCGACATGGTATACACGGAGTCACGGCTTCGCGCACTTCTGAAAGGGCGCCCATGTGCAACTGATGCTGATTGCACGATAGGAGACTGCAAAGCTAGGTGTACAGCTGAGATGACCTGTTCCGAAAGGACGGATAGCAATCTCGAAGTGAGTCTCATTAGTCCATTCGTTTTTTTTTTTCACTGGACTTTCCACCTCATTTTTTTAATAAAAAATGCTTTGGTTACAACATTTTTTTTCTCCTCCTAGCGTTGATGAATTGCGTATGAGATTTTTTTCGCGTTTTTACTTAGATTAAGATGTGGGACAGAGCTTTTGTAAACACCCGAGCTGAATCTGGCAGTTTCATTTTATGTTCATCGCCAAATTGAGCAACATTCATTCCTCCCGTCAAACGATTGAGAAGTATGCACATTCAGCACTGTCTTATTTTGATAAATCTAAGTCATTGGATTCGTGAGATAGTTCATTTTCGAATACGTTCGATTGCTTGAATAGTCTGTTATTCTTTCTTTCTCATTTGTGGCATGTTGCCAAATATAGCTTTCTGAAGAGCGGGAATGGACCAGCATATGCCATTGCAACCCAGTATTTACGCTATTTTTGGCCTATCTTCCTTTAGTTTGTCAATTTGTTTCAACTTTTTTCTTCATTTCTACTCAGCTGATGAGGACGCTCTTGCTCGAGGGTGCTGAACACGTTTTTCTTTTCTTTTCCCTTTTATTATTGATTTACACCTGTTTTAACTGGTATGCTGTTTTTTTTTTGTTGTCACATAGCCCATGAGGCTCTTAGGCTATTCGCAGAGTTTGTGAACGCGCTTGCGCGCGTTTAGGCGTTTATGAACGTTCGACGGATGTCGACCTTGCTATCGCGCGTTAGTAGATCGCCGATAGGCAGGATCAGTGCCCAGGGTAGTCACAAACACCGTGCGCAAGCGCGTCTCGGAACTCTGCGGGCAGCCCCAGTCTTTTGACATAGCTTTTCACACCACAGGCTCACCTAGTTCGTGCAAGATAGTTGACTTTACCCAGTTCAATTCTGTCACGTCAGATCTTGTGAATAATTGTATCTTCACAGCTGTGCTCGCTTGCGAAGTCTCACAGAGGAATTTTTGCGGGTGCAACGGTTGCCGCTACATATTCTTTATCATATTCGGCAATTACTTACTCACTTGTTTCTACTATAAAGTTGCCATCCACACTGTGACAACACAGTACGTTCTAATTAATTGAACAGATTGAAAAAGAAATAGTTAACAAAACCTCACACTGGTGGAATTAAAAAGAAAAGCTGGAATTGGTCGTAATAGCTTGAGTGGGTGGACGAACTGATGCAGTCGTTTTTGAAGCGATCCTCTCGAAAAACGTCATTTTACATATTTCAGGTGTTCTGCGAGAAATTGGTGCGGAAACTGTTTGGGCACACTTACTCCACGCACAACAAGTATTTAGCAGCGTGTCAGGAAGCGAATGGGAACATCACGCAGCGGCTGAACGAGCTGCGGCTCACGTGGTCATGGAATCTTTCCGATGTGTAACTGGTTCTGAACGGGTAATCACTGTGCGTTTTGTCCTCCATTCTTGCGTAATTGTACATCAGAACCTTTCCGTATATCAAATCTGTTCTTGCTCCTCTTCCCCCTCTTAAGCCATTGTAGTTCATTGCCACTGTTGTTAGAAGAATCTTTCGAAAACCTTAAACGAAGTTTCTCCATAGTATCCGGGTATTGCTATCTTGTACTTAATAATGGTTCTTGAATTATCCATGTACGACCATCAATTCTTGTTGTCTTTCTATTTGTTATGTTTCTACTTTTCTTGACCGATTACGGGTATGTACGATTTCGGGATCACATTTAAATGCTAGTTTATTTCATAGATTTTTATGAAAATGACCATTTTTTAGTGTTTGTGATCTGCATATGAACAAACCAAAACTGGCGTTACACGCTCTACAAATACATGTCCTGTTCATATCGTCGGGTAGTGTTGGACCGCCAAATAGTCTCACCCACCATTGATGAACCCTGAATCCTCTGAACCATTAAGTGGCACTTGGTCGGAGTGAGGCCGATACGATAGGTTGCGATTCCCGATCGAAAATTTCCAAGCGATGTTGCTGTTTCCTAGAAGAGGTTCACCTCTCTTCAAAAGCGGAGAGAAACATGGTATGAACAACTAAGGCCCAACAGATCTTCGGTCTGTATTTGAGATGCGCTTGAGGATGGAAATGGGGATCAAGGTTTCTGGGATAACAAGAGCTGCGTCCAGAGAGCTCTACTCGTTTTCGAGGAACTTCATGCTGCGTTATAGTCCAATTAGTATCCGCGAAATCAGTCCAGTTGGTAATCTTTCACGAATTTACTTGACCGCCTTGTGTTGAATCGTCTACTTTTCCTTTCCATCTATTCATTCAAGATGTACACACGTAATGAACGAAATCACTGAAGTCTCAGCTATTGGGAATGTACACCAACGCACAAAAAAGCTGGTAACATTTGAAAAAAAAAACAGACTGATACGCGAGAATTCATTTGAAATTAAAATTTTTCGAACGCTTGTGGAGAAAATAGCTGCATGTTCCACTGTTTCTCTCCACCATCGATAAACAATGCAAATTTATTCATTTAAAAAATGATATAAGCTCATTCATTTGCTTCGAAAAGTCTATTCCAATATGGTTTACAATGTCAAATTCAGTGTCTCACCTCAGGATCCATTCTGAGGTTTTGACGCCAGTAGAATTTGCAGGCGCCGCTGATCGCACAGATATACGTATCACCTTACAAAAAATGCTTGCAAACCCTTTTTTCAACCCCTTGCCTTTGGAGAGATGAAGGAGCTTGCGCTAGGACAACTGTATAGAGTCGCGGAATGTACTGCCAACAACACTTGAGGCGGCGGTCGAGACTACCCGCCGCTACGGCATGCCGCAATTCGTGGTAGTTGTCGTAGCGCGGACACCTCGTACTCTCCAGAAATAAAAGAGTTGAAAAGAGGTTCTTCGGGAACTTTGTAGAGTAGTGCGTATATGATTGTGATTAGTTTCGCCTGCAGATTCTTATGAAGACCTCAAAATCGGCCCTGGGGTGAGACACTGCTTCAAAGCAAGAAAAATATGAAAACTGGAGTGTGCGAGATCGAACGAGATTGAAAACAATGTATGAATTGAAGTGAAATACAGATGATCATGATTTATTCGGAGCCTTTAAAAATTCATAGGCACAATCAGCAAAAACTCATTCACAGCTTGAGGAATTGCATGGCAATATATAGATCGAAAGGAGTTTCGAAGGTTATTTCCGGGCTAGGATTCATGAAACGTTGACCACACAAACCAACAATGGCTAGCGTGATTGGTTATCTCATAGACCATGTAACGGTGTAAAACGCAGGGCGCAAAAGTAGGTTTGCTAACATGGTTTCGCTTGGTTTTGCGTTCGTCAATCTTAGACCAGCTGGGCATTAGTCAATTTTTGGAAATCTTTTTAAGTCAGCAACTATGCAACTGAACATAACACGTTCGTATTATTCTTAAGATTGTTTCTAATAGGAGCTCTTTGCTCTTGTGATGCGGAAAAGTTCACGCACTAGGCAGTAGTTTCAGAAAGGTTTTGACTTCATCTTGATAAGGCGACAATGAGAGTGGCCTCTCTCCGCGCGGCAGTCGCGACGGCGAACGTTCTCTACCAAAAATTCTTTTCTCTCTCCCAATTGTGGGTCGGGGTATCGACGTGTATATAAACTTTTCTGCTCCGCCAGCATAAATAGCGCGATATTATGCCATGCAGCCTGCGAATGTCTCGCTGTAACGTTTTTCCGGGTCGATACGATCACGTTTGGTTGCAAATTACGCCGTACATATCGACGTGCTTCAGAGTCATTTAATCAGCACCACATTTTTTGGTTTTATGTTCACTGATCTATGTCCAGATGAAGTGCTGAGCACTGGAGTGCTCTGCGAGGGCATCGTGTTATCGCTGCATGAATCCGTTATCAAGCATCGTTTAACGCATAGCAAATTGATCGTTCAGGCTGGTAGCTTCTATTCGGCAATGGCCTAGACGTCCTGGTTCCGCAGACAACAACAATGAGGTTCATTTTCAACTTCTTTTCCTAGGTTTACTATGAGAGAAAAATCTATCGAGTGTGTGCTACATATCTGATTGTTGTAAGTTGCACCAACTCCTCATTTTAATTGCGACTGTGTAGATATGCTTATCCGTAATGTAACACCAGTTTGGTCCGATTTGGTTGTGCACACCATCTTCCTGTGCTGATGAAATTTTATATTACATGTTGTTTAATCCTTTAATTAACGTTAATATGGCCTTCTCACGCTGAAACATTAATTCATTAAAGCATAAATTTAGTTAGATTAAATAGAAGTCGAATAAAAAATTGAGTAAAACATCAGTTTCAATTCAATTGAATGCGTCGTGCTAGATATGCTAGCTAGTGCTCATATGCACAAATGATCTGTTTGAAATTAGAGGTAGTGTCTCACTTCGGAATCGATTTTGAAATTCCGACATTAGAAGAATTTAGAGGCGATGCTGATCGCAATGGTATGCGTATTACCTTACAAACAAAAGTGCGGAAATCCCTTTTTGAACTTCCTATTTTAGGAGAGGTTTAGGTGCTCGTGCTAGGACAGCTACCACAAGTTGCGGCATACTGAACAGAGATGTGTTGGGCGCCTATGATGTCGCAAGCAAGCGACATCACCACCGTCGCGACAAGCCGCAACTTGTGGTGGATGTCGCGGCGCGGGCACCTCAGACTTCCTAATAATGAGAGGTTCAGAAAGAGATTCTCCAGCAATTTTGTAAGGTGATACGTATACCACTGTAATCAACGTCACCTGTATATTCTTCTGAGGTCAAACTCTTAGAATCGATCCTTGTTTGAGGCACTGCCCTCAATTTAAGGGTGCGGGCACTTAGTTACCCGAGACATCTGTCACAACGAGCAGTGACAGTTACTGCCGGCACTAGGTAGTCTCGATAATTGACGAAAACATAAAATGTTTTACGAAATGCTATTACAAACGAATTTATCTTGAAAAATGCCTAAATCAACTTTACTGAAGTCATTGAAGCGTACTCCTGTTTTTTAAAGAGTGTTTCCCTTAATCATGATTATCTTCGAAGATAAATCACTCAAAACTTGGGCCCGTAGTAAAGTGTTGATGGCGATCATCGCACATCATGTTGATGGCGATGATCGCATATCGCGTGGGTGATGATCATGGCGATCAGCACCATGAAGAATCGGTCGTGTGCGATTCCCGGCTGTGTGTATCGCACATGTCAAAACATGCGTAACACGTACTCACACATCATTCCGTGTCGGTTTAACCTGTTAAACAGGTTAAACACCCGCAGCTATTGCCAAGTTTGGACGTGTTTTACTTGTTAATGACGCCTCTGTGCTCTTTTCGTAGGATTACACAATATCCACCACATTTTTCGGATTTTTGTTTTTAAGGAGTTTTGTTTTTAAGTAGTTCGTTTCAAAAAGGACGATAGCTGAGTATTTGTGCCCATGATCTGTATTTCTCGCCAGCCTGGCACTATTCCACTTGTTCTGCCCCACAATCAAAAATTTCTCTGAAACTGCGGCTAGAGGGGTCATTTCACATGCTGATCACGAATGTCGCGTTGATTTTGCACGATAACCCCGTTTTGGTAGGGTAACGGCAGGGTTGGGGTAAGTAGGGTATCTCGCAGAATCCCCTCAATTTTTGTCTACGGGGGTTATTTGGCATCCTGATCTAGAATATCACATTGATTTTGCACCGTAACCCACGGCAGGGTAACCCAAGATACGGTCCCTCATGTGATTCGCCCAAATTTTGCTCAAGGGGGTTATTTGAGGTGATAATCACGAACATCAACATCATTTTGCATGCCACCTTCGTCTTCTCCTTGAAATTGGCATTTTCTCTGAATTTTCTACCGTATACCTACCGTATCCCTACAAAAATGGGGTGACGGTACAAAACGAATGTGATATTCGTGATCAGCATGCCAAATAACCCCTGTAGACAAAAATTGAGGGGATTCTGTGAGATACTCCACTTACCCTAACCCTGCCGTTACCCTACAAAAATGGAGTTACCGTGCAGAATCAATGTGATATTCGTGATCAGCATGCCAAATAACCCCCGTAAGCAAAAATTGGTGGGATTCTGTGAGGTACCCCACTTACCCTAACCCTGCCGTTACCCTACCCAGATTTACATAACCCCTCCACCATACAAGGATTGAACGAGCGAAAAGTCAGAGATGGTGCATTCCGTGCTATTTGCGCCCCTTAATTCATGTAACTTCAGATCATCGCCACCCTGCGAGTGAGATGCTCCGAGCACTTCACTCGGCGTCTCTTCACTACGCACACTATCTCGTCATCAAAACATGGCGATCATCGCCCTCCAGGGCGAGGAGATCAGCGCCTCCCACCGGCATGCTCCCAGCACTGCCGGGAATGGTGACGATATC
>JARK01001698.1:103360-153335 GCA_000688135.1 Ancylostoma ceylanicum
CTCCCGTCCACTTTTTGCGTCAGCCGCTGGTGACAAAACGTCAAAAGCGTTAAAAAAAAATGTTGTGGAACAAGTCAGTACAACACGTCACAATCATTGAGTAACCTATGAGATGGCGGATGGGGACAAATAGCTCACTTCAATCAATGTTTAAAATATAGGACGACACATATCCTTGCCGATTGGTATTGCTTCTTACTTCATACTTTACTTATACACATAAGTAGGTAATGCGATAAGAAATCCTGCTTTATGTTGCTTTCATTTTTCCAAATTTTGTTCAATGCAAACGGCTGATGAAATGATTCCGGGTCACAACTTCCTTTTTTTACGAAGGAACTAGTAGACTTGAGCCGATTACAATTCTTTTTTGTTTCTGTGGGCACAGCACGTATTTTGACACGTGGATTAGCATTGTTTCAGTTGCTGTTTAGGAGGCGTCAGCCGGACGACCAGTCTGCTGATTATCATAAAATAATAATAAAACACACACTATCCTGGATGGTCGGCAGCCAGCGGCGTTTTTCCTTCCACTCTATCTTCGCAGTTTACGCTGTTTTCATTCACCTCCTTCCTCTTTTTTTGCAATCTACCACGGAAGCAACCATACATCTGCTTTGACGACTTTCTAAATACATTTTTCTATTCCTACATATTCTCTGAGTAATTCTTCCACATTTGCTTCCGCCAACTAACCAGCCTCGTAACAAGCCTTATATTTCGTAGGTCATAGTGAGATCCAAGAATAGTTGTTTCCATCGTTAAGGAGCAGGGCGTGTAAGGCTGGATTTTCCTACATTCAGGGTGCTACTGAACCGTCACAATGACCAAAACCCTCTCCAATAGATATGAACCCCAAAGTAGTGTCTGCGAATAGCACAGTTGAATTTCTTTCGGAGACCAATAAGAATCATGCAGTTGAGGGTGTGCTTCTAGTTCTATCAGCAAGTTTATTCCGACTATTTACAGAGTCTGAAGTACGGGTTAACATCGTCGTCAGCGGTATTGAAAAAGCATCCGAAGAATAATTTCTGTCTGAACCGCAGATTTATATGGAATCGAGGGTCATTAATATCTTCCACACTATAAAGGGAGAATAAAGACCAGAAAATATTCAACGAATAGGGGGACCAATGTCCTCGCGCCCCCACATGGTCAAAGTTGTTTTTCTTCCAAGGAGTTGCAGGGAGACTGCGTTGGCTAATTCCATACCTCCAAGATCTTCCGGCTAGGCTTCATTCGGCGAACATAACCTCTGATGAACAGGAGAATGAGCTCGAAGTCCGCGAAGATGCCAGCGAACGAAACGGTTCTGGGGAGCACACGCAGGCAAGGGAATGTATTGTCCTTAGAGAAGAATTGAAGCGCGTCTACAGTGCGTTTCATAATTATAAGAACACCCTCGAATCCTGCATTTCCAGGGAAAGCCGTGCACGGTGAATTTTTCTGTCATAACTGCTAGATCCACCACCTCAAAAAAACCATTCCAGTCGATTTTTGAGAAGCGCATGCCGACCGCTAATTTTTCTACAAAATTTTAAATGTTATCACACCGTTTCATATTACAAGAACACCTTGACAGAACAAACATTTTATAGGTGAAAAATGAACGACACGCCAGATTAATAATCTATGGGGTCTCCATGCTCTGTAACTATTTCAAGTAGTCGTTGAGACATATTGGCAGCGAGGTTCACACGCGTCGCAGGGACGATATCCTCCCATGGTTGAGGACTGCCCTTTTTGATTCTTCGACGCTATTGAATTGCCGTTTATTTGCGTAAATCTTTCTAATAATGAATCCCCAACGCTTTTGTATTAAGTTTTAGCACGGACTCACACTGGTCAGTGCAAGACTTGGATGTTATTTGATCTTAGCCACGTCATCGTTGATTGGCTCACGCGGACCGTAGCCTTGTCTTGCTCCAAGACATGGCTCTGTCGCCATCGTCCGTTCAGGAAAGGTGGCAGATGTTTGCCGAGGGTCGCTTGATACTCTTCGAAGTCCATACTGCACGATACAAACGCAAGGCCTAGCTTAGAACCGTGGTAGAACGCTTCTTACACCATAACACTATCACATCCGAAGTTGCAGCTGCTGAAGTAGATGGGATCCTTGCAGAGATCGCGTCAATACCACTCATACCCAGCAGGACTGTGCTGACTTAATTCCTTTTAGTCCGAATATACATCATAAATCAGTTTTCTTTACTGCGGTCAACCTATGGGGAACACCGTTACCTTCGACCAGTCTGTCGTTATTTTTGCTGTGCAAGCACCATTCGTACAGCCTTGCAGTGGTCGGTAGCCTACAGCAAATTCTTCAGTTTTTCTCTAGCAATCATACTGCTCCATTTCAGCATCCCCCGAATTGTTGCCTTGGAAAAAATAGCTGCAAATACAAGAAGATCTCAGTTATTCACGACATGCTGTTCGAGGCTACTCTTGAAATCCTGCGCTTATCATGAAAAGGCACCTTGCGAGGACGTTCGCAGCTAGGATTATGTCTGGAGGAACCGATGAGGTGTAGGTATCCGTGCACCGAGCACAGAGACATCGTCCAAAGTGCCTAGCAATTACACGACTGCTAAGGCCTGCATACAGGGCCCCAGAATCTGAGCACTTTCATCGGAGGATAGTAGGCGACAACATGGCATGTCCAGAGACGTCAACTTATTACATACTTATTNGTCATGAACAGGCACATTGCGAGGACTTTCGCAGATAGGATTATGTCTGGAGGAACCGATGAGGTGTAGGTATCCGTGCACCGAGCACAGAGACATCATCCAAACTGCCTAGCAATTACACGACTGCTAAGGCCTGCATACAGGAGCCCCAGAATCTGAGCACTTTCATCGGAGGATAGTAGGCGACAACATGGCATGTCCAGAGACGTCAACTTATTACATACTTATTTTTAGAAACCCACCGATACACAAAATCCGCTTTTATTCAAGGAAAATCCATGATTTCTCAAAGTGTTCTTATATTATGAAACGGTCCGTAAAAATTCAAAATTTTGCAGAAAAGTTAGCGGTTGACATGCGTCTCTGAAAATTTGATCAAGGTAGTTTCTTGTGGTGGTGAATCTAGTAGTTATGACCGAAAAATTCCTGTTTGCCCGCTTTTCCCGGAAACATGAAATTTAAGGGTGTTCTTATAATTATGAAACGCACTGTATGTACTCTCTCAGCCTTGGAGTTCAAGAAACCAACAGCCAACCAGTATTTGAAAATAGTGATGAAAACAAGGAGTTAGAAGTGAGCCAGTACAAAATCCTCTTATATGTATTTCGCGAAGTGACTTTATAACTCAGCGGCCTATCAGAAATGTGGCTCGGCACCTCTGCTATTAAGCTGTCTACCTTCTCAACTGATTTCCTCCCTTCACATTCTTTTTTTTTGTTTACCCAAACTTTTTCGTTTAATTCTACAGTTGTTCGAACAATTCAATCATTTTGACATGTTTTGCGACATGTTGTACATCCTCATTCGGCACTTCTTCTGACTCCTCCTCGTTTGGTCTACGCCTCATTTTTAACGATACAGCATTTAGTTGTTAGTCTTTCAAGGACAAAGAAAGCCTGTGGACCTTTTACCGTGAGGACTGCTGCTCACGCAGAGTTTCTGACTGGTTCATTCTCTCATAATTAAGTTGGTCATCAAAACGTTAATAAATTTAACTTGTATTTGGAGCTGAGATTATGGATAAAGTAGCTTAGGATGGACTTTACACTTTCCCTAGCGACTTTAAAACCTTCTAACTCACACTGAGTCGGTATATTCGCCATAAATATGTATAACAACTCGATCGGTAAGAGTCGGTGGAGTCTTATTTTCTATTCGTTATTTATTTATTAGGTTGTCGCGAAAGTTTCCCGCCATTTTCAGTCTTCTTTTTCAAATTATATTTTCTTCTTTAAGACAACCAACAATTACGCTATATGTTTGCCACTATTATAGACGAGGTAACAGTAGGGCTTGTTGGCAACGTGGGTTCTCTCGCAATTCCACCAAACATTGAGCATCTCCCCTGAGGAGGTAGTTTTCGTTCTCGCGGTGGAATCCTAGGTTATTGGTGTCCGATCCACCCACATTTCCTTATGTGAATTAGATAAGGAGGCCACTTCTCGATACTGGTAACTAAGTTGCGGAACCAAACGAAAGCACGTCAAAAGCTAAAAAATTGTGGCGCGCTCCCTACACACTTGGAGCTGATAGCGGCGCAGACCATGATGAATACATGCGCCATATTTACTTGTTTCTCCGAAGCAATGTAGCTGAAAAGCTATAGTACCGTGGTAGCCCTGCAGTCCTTCTACCAGCTGGCGGGTAGCACGCCACGGATTCTTTCCAATCAGCTCCAGGAGGCGCTCGTCCTCCGCGTTACCCTACCTTCCAGATCATGGTTTGTCTCAAGTCCTAGCCGCCGACTTTAAACTTGTGGATCCAAATCTTCACTGCACACTAAAAGGAATGGTAGAGATCTGTCGTATGACATATGTTTGTTGGAGCATCGCTTGCGTTGCTGTGTTTCCTGAGCTCTCAAAGGAAAAACAGCAGAACATGTTTGTGGACAACGACGATTTTTTCTGTCATAATGTCAGTGTCACAACGGAATGTTAGGACAAATTAGGTATGGCAAGGCTATTGACCAACCTATGTAAATGTTTTGGATAGAAAGTTCCAGAACAGTCCTGAAAAATTAGGCAATGCATGTAAGTGAGTGGCGGGGAACTTTCGCGACAACCTAATATTATTATTTATTTATTATTTGTTTTTTTTTTCTTGTTTTTTTCTCGGAACACCTTTGAGTGTATTAAAGAATAAATGAACACATAAATAAATAATAATCAACACTCGTTCAAAAGAAATTTTCTGTGCAAATGCAGTTAGCCAACAAAAACCCAAAGAATCTCTAAGAATGTGATGGAAAAAAATTTGCTCATTTAAGCAGTGACCACTTGCAGGCCTGAGGATTATCTGCCACCCGAGCAGGGTCCTCATGATGAAGAGGAGCCACTGATTCCGCCAGAAACCCCACCACCAGCGGGATCGGCTGTCTGCGGCACCGCAATGCTGCTGATCGTGTTCGGACTTCTCATTTCCACCGTTGCATTCGCTTCTCTCTACTACCACCTTCTCGGAGCTGTAAGTACTCGCAATTTTGCAGTTGTTTCTCCACCAGAACGTTTTCCTTTCTCTCAGCCGCGTCTTCCCAAGTGGCCGAAGCCCTCGATCAGCCCCTTGGGGAAGTACTCTCGAGCTGCTGTTGCAGCAGACAACGAGTTGTGCTCGGAGATCGGCAGGTGGGGCGCTAAGGTGTATTTCATTACATCTTTTCAACTTTTTCAACATTTCGAACCGTGCTTTTTAAGGAACACCCTACTTCGTGGTGGCAACGCTGTTGATGCTGCGATAGCTGCTCTGTTCTGCATCGGCGTGATGGACACCCACTCGGCTGGCTTGGGTGGCGGACACTTCATGACTATCTATAACTCGTGAGTTCCCTGTAATATCTTGAAGTCATTTCAATGCGCAAGAATTCCGAATTCCTGCGCAGCTTTTACGAGCATATGTGGGGTGGACGGGAAGTAATCTGTCATTACTTCTTTTGCTTCCCGCCGAGAAATCCCCACTTAAGCTTCATTCATAGTGCGTCGGAGTCCGATTCGGTCGGATAACAAAAGAGTATCGATCCTCGTCGGTCGGATTCCGGCGAGGATCGATACGTATCACTTCTTATTCGATCGAATCGGACTCCGACGCACTATAAATAACGCTTTAAGTGAGGCATTAGATGAAGCAACTATTCGTTAACGAGGAGGAAACGAGAATACCACAAAGAAGAGAATGCCGAGACTATGCTTTATTCTCTAGAATGGAGATTGAACGAGTTGAACAGACAGCATTCTTGTTAGAACATTGGAAATTATTAGGAGTTGATAAATTTGTTGATAGGGAGAGGCCTCGCGTTCCAGGGGCCGGTTAAGCGTAAACTTTCACATTCACTCGCCGGATAGGTCGCACAGGTTCCTGCCTTCATGTGTACCAACTTTTTGCCTTGTCATTCAATAGGAAGAGTGGAATCTTTTCGAGAATTTCCAAGGACAGGGGCACTGGACTTCTCAAGCCGCCATTGCTACACTTACAGCATTCGCGAGTAAAGGAGCTCTGCGGGAATCAGGTCGCTACTCATGGATAAAAAGAGACTATTCTTTGCTCCCTTCTGTGTTGGGAAAATCAGTGGCGAGCATGGTGTCTTCTTCCCTCTAACTAGTAATTATGTTGTTAACTTTTTCAATATTTTGAAGTAGTTGTAACACATTTGACTCCATTCATCGCCATACTGTCCACATTTTTCCGAAATTACAATGTATTTCAAAAGTGGGTTGTACAAATGGTCGGTACTGTACATGTATGACCTAGATTGTTTTACTAACTCACAACATTGGAAATCAGAATTAGTGGTTAAATTAGCTCCCATATATCTCTCTCTCACAATTATTCTTGATTGGTGGCCAAAGGGGACGACAGTGAAGGCAAAACACAACTACTCGCCATATTTCGCTTTGTATATCCATCTTCGATGGTTCAAAATTATCATCCGAAATAATCCAAGGAATAATATGACTAGTTTTTGATTTCTAGGGTAATATCAATGGAGACACACCTCCTTTTTTTGGTTTCTAAGCAGCCCAACATTTTCACAGAACGGTGGGTGCTTCAAATTTCGTGGAACAGGTGCAGCTCTTTCCCAGCTTATTTCTCCTCAAGCTTAGGCGAAGGAAACTTAGTCATCGAAAAAAGTCAAAACGTCGGAAATCTGGAACGTTTCGCTAACAGTTTAATCGGTTTGTAATTCAAACAAAATTCGAGGGGCATCTGATTGTGAGCAAATTTTATAAGTACCGTGAGCTACAACAATGCCCTTCCAGAAGATTACACTTTAGTTTTGCTCTCGTCTTGTTCTTTGCTTGTAGCAGAAATGAACTTCAGATCCACTCAGAAATGCACTGTGATCGATGCCCGCGAAGTGGCTCCAAAAGCCGCCACAGAGACTATGTACGAGGGCAGATGGAACGAGAGTCGTACTGGTGTGTCTCAAATTTGTCAGTGATCAATGTTCTGATGGGCAGATTACTGCAATAGGTTGGCGAGCTGTAGCTGTTCCTGGCGAACTACATGGACTGTGGACGGAATTTGAGAAGTATGGAAGCAGAAAGATATCCTGGAAGAGTCTGGTTCAGCCGACTATCGACCTACTTGAAGAAGGTGTGGTTTCTTTGCTCATTTTTGACAACTCCTCCACTCGTTCGCAATACACTCCAGTAAACTATCTCATACAGTTGTAGCGGCAGGTCGGCTCACCCACTAGCGGTGGGGCCATCGCAGCCTGCTCACGTATGGGTGTGGGAGTCCCGCATTACATAATGATGTCTCCCCGGAAGTATCCTGATTTTGTCCCGCAAGCTCCGACAAGAGACTGGATTTCGTCCTGAAAATGGTAACAGTATTCTAGCGCGGGAGTCCAGATTTTGCTTTGAAACTGAAAAACGAAAGAAAGCAAGAATGCGCGGTGGAGTGCAAAACGCACATGCGTATTGTGCGCCGACGCCGGCCGCGACGGATTTTTGCGCAGCCGCACTCCACGTGCCTCACCTGGTCTTCGCACTGGGCCTTGAATGTCACACTCATCATTGTCCCGGCCTGCTCACTGATTGTGTCATATAAAATAAGAACTGGAAAGGGTGGAAGGCAGTATCTACGAAGAATTTCGTCATCGAGGTTTTGGCCTCCCAGGTTTTTGACCATGAGGAGCTTAGCTGGAATGGTCACTTTTTTCGAAAATGGTCTTCGGTGTAACCAACTTCTGCGCTAGAGCAGCGTGGTCGAGCTAAGCATGCAGGGCAGATCAAGAAGATCGATGCCGCTGCCTTTATTGTCTTTCTTTATTAATTTATTAATTATTTATATTAATATTTATTAATATAATATTATTAAATATTATTAATATTAATATTTATTAATTTCTTAATTCAATCGGATTTCCGCGCTTTTTTGAAAGAAGAAAGGCAAGAGCAGAAAGAATAGAGAATGTTCGCTACAGAGCGATATCACAGGAAAATAAACACAACTCAATGTGAAGTTAAAAAGCCTAAATAACAAAGTTACCCACCGCTCTTGAAAAGTTCTGAGTAGTAAGGAAGGATAACATATGGCTAGTAACAATCAAAACAGAATTCGAATGGAAGGAGATCACTACATTGTGAAAGTGGTAAAAATTAACATATAAAACAAGCTTTATCTCTGGAAAATTGAGTGACTGCAGCTAAAAACATGTGATTGTAATCCCCCTATACTCCGTCCGGGAGTACCTGGTTACCAGATTCGTTCGGCAGCGCAGCTTGCTTAGAATTACTGGGACAATCGTTAATCATGTTCCCGTACTGGAGAAATCACATGGTTCTGTCCGTTGATAATTATTATCCCTAAGCAGTCTCCCCGTCTCCCTCCACCTTGGGCGCCGGCACACCCTTATCACAACGGTGGACCCGTCTCCCCTCACGGCGCATCCTCCACAGCGGTACTCGCGGTACTCTTATCACATACACATACACATACACATACACACATACACACACATACACACACACACACACACACACACACATACATACACACACACACACACACACACGGATTAACCGCTTTATTATAAGTCATGATAATATTAATCTTGTTTAACATCATAATTCTCCAATGTCCTAGAAATAGTCTATTCTGTCATGGGCAGATATTATTGCTGGCTTGTAAACCGCCAGGTCGTGACTTTGATAGTATTTGTATAAATATCCCTGGCGGTTATTGCTTTGAACTAGCTTTGAACTACGTATCTGTTGTACAGATATGAGCATCTAGGGCAACCCCGCTCACTCCTTTTGAATAAATGGTCCTGGATGCTGAGATCTGGGATCGTCTTGCTCTACTGTTGTCAGCGACTGTAGTCCGACTCAGGGAACCCTTCGTGGCGTGAACTGACGATCATTATCAGTATGATCTGTGACTGTAGTCTGAGTCAGGGAACACTTCGGGGTGTGAACTGACGAGGACATTAACTGTGCCCAATAAACAGTTATAAGCAGTCGTATTCACGTAAATCCCATTGGTCTTCACCAAACTGTTTTGAGGAGGATCATTAACAATCTTTCATTAAATAAAAATAAATAACAAAAGTGAGAGTCCCCTTGTAGGCCGGCTATAACCCAAACCGAGTACAACGAGCGAAGGCGTGGTCTTACCGCCATAACCACGACATGCTCATTCTTCGAGACTTGTCATCTCGACAAGTAGATTGCAACGATTATGGAGGTGATTGTGATGATTAAACAACATTCGAGAAGTTTAGCAATGATGTGTTTTTTTTTTGCACGTTCCTCAAATTCGTTCGCTGTTGAACAAAGAGCTCGGTGGTGGGAATCACCGGAACAGTACACGCAGTCGATGTTTCTCTTACAGATACCGCTACGAAATTTGAGGCATTTCTGCAAAAATTCTTTTACAAACAATGTAGGGTTTTTCCTCAATGCCAAGGTTGTTTTGACAGCCATCCGTACGATCCTTTTCACCGCAGAAGACTGTAATATACGGAACTTACTGTCACTCCCTTTTGTACGTTCTAGCATGTCTCAAGCTCGAAAGATAGTGGGAAAATACTGGAAGAATTAATATGTGAAGCTTTTATTCGGTAGTTATGGGCGAAGTACGGAAATGTGCATAAGACAGAATGGGCTGATTAAATGAAACAGGCAGAGTAAATGGGGAAGAAGAATAAATGTGGAAGCAGAGTAAGTGATTAAGGAAACAAAATAGGGGACGAATAATCAAAGTGGCAGAAAAGGCGGAATAGCTCTCCTTCTGCCCATCTAAAGAATCATATAACAAATATACCAATGAATATAGCAATGAAAAAAGGACGGAAAAAATGTATATACGTCCGTCGCGTCTCGCCGAGCAAAACTCTCCTGTATACCTCGAGTGCGCGGGGCTGGTGGCGGTCGGCGAGTGGGGCCTGCCGTTACGGTAAATCCGCGATTTCTCAATCGAACCTTTTCAATTTTCCTACAAGACGCAGAATCTCTGCTGCAGTGCATGTGTAGGGTTGCGTACTGCGGGCGACTAGGCTGACGGCGAACTAGTTCTGCAGGAGAGAGTTCTGCTGGTGGCAATTCTCTTCTTTCATCTTGTGCCGCTCGTTGGAGCGACTTCAATGCCTCTGACGCGGCCTTCATTTCCGGCAACGTTTCCCGCATTTCGCGGACATCCTACTCGAGCAAAGCAACCAGTGCCGCATTCTCTTTTCACATATCCCAAACGTAATTGTTATTCATTGTTGAAGCCATAGTCAGAACTTTTCAGTTTTCAAAACGAATTTTACCTCGAACATCTTTTTGTGTCGATCCTGGGGAGATTTGACCTGTGCCAACCTGTACCGCATTCTCTTTGCACATCTCCTAAACGTAATTGTTATTCATCGTTGAAGTCATCATCAAAGCTCTTCATTTTTTTCAAACGAATTTTGTCTCGAACATCTTTTTATGCGGGTCCCGGGGAGATCTGAACTTTCGTCGCAGGATTTAGTACTGACAGTGAGTGCTAACCGCTACACCACGAGACCTCCATGTTGTGTTCCCATGGAGAAATCCCATTTTGGGAAGGTTTATCAACACTCGTTTATTAAATGAAAATGAGCAACAAAAATGAGGTCGATTACAGGCCGATCGTAATCCAAACAATTAGGTTGGTGCAAAAGAAATGGCGCTTTCTCGTGTTCACTACATTTTTTTTTCTCACAACATTAACAGACGGCAACCTCGGCAGACGACATATACCTTTGATTGGTGGGGACCATTGCTTATTGCATGGACGGGTCCCCGATCTCCGGCACAGAGAATTCGGAAAATTGGGAACCGAAGAAAAAGAAAAACAGGTCTTGTTGTTTGACAGCTTTTTTTCTTATAGGAAAAAAGACTCCGTAGCTAGGAAGATTGACAGGAACACGACAATTTTCCTGTAGTATACAAAGAGTACTCAATTGTTTTCCATGGAGGTCATCAAAATTGGAAGCAGCTATCGGAAGCAAATCTTGGTGAAAAGTTGGGCTGCAGGAAATGTGTTTTTGAGCATCTTTAGCTTTTTTTCTAGCAAACCCCTCGCGAGATTCTGAAGTAATTAACATCAACAGGTATCGCGCAGGGTGATGTCTTCGAAAAGCAGCTCGGGAGAATCATCCACCAGGAATCCTAGAGATACCAAAGAAAAAGCTTTGAAAAGTGCTCGTCTCTGTTTCACTAACAGCAACCCCGTTGCACCAGGCCTCCCATGTGGATTAGGTACTGATGTCCTGACCTAACACAAAAAAGGTATTTTGGACTGTGCCGCTTGTGATATTACAGAAAAATCCTCAAAATCTAAAAATCAAGAATCAGGATTTTCGGAAGCTTCCTGTTATTCCGTGTTTCCTTGCCCTAGCCGACACCTCATATACATGTAGAACGAAAGAGCTTGCTTCGCTCTATATGAATATATTTAAATCTAGATGTCATACTACTGTCCAAACCAAAATATAAGGTTCTGAAAAAAAGAGCGCCATTTCTTTTGCATCAACCTAATAAATACCTTTCGAGGTTCTTTCCACATGATGAGAGAGGTTATGTAGGTTCGCATCTTTTCCACCGCTCCCGCTGACCCTTACGGCAAACTCACGAATCTTTTGGGGTGGATTCTGGAAACAGTTACTGAAACTAAAGACTAGTAAAACCGAGGTACTTAGACTGCCACTTGTTCCATGTGATCTGTATAAATCAAAAGAACTTACACGCATTGAAATGGAAAGGAAGAGGGGGGTCAGTTGTACAAATGTGGTATCTTTTCTTGCGCTGGTGCCCCGATGTACTTATGCTTCTGAACTTCACCTGAACGATAGCTTTGAGATCAACAAGTGTAAACGCCAGGTAGACGTAATATACGATGCCACATACTCTAACAACTGAGGTGCTGCCTCAAGTATCCTCAGGTGATGGTGATGGTTCAGTGATTCATTGCACGAACCAGAGACGAGTCTTTATTGGCCTCATAAGCTAGGAGGAGTACCGCACACACATGTCCACGCCCTTACTGAGCATTAGGGATTGGGAGGGTGGGCTGGCCACACTGTCGATGAAGGAGTTTAGCGTTCTGGGCTATATTTGTTGCAATCGTCATTCAACTACTTCTGAATTAACAAAAACTTGACGATAATACAATTTGATGCGTCAAAAAGTAACCAACACTGATATACTCAAACTATCATCCATTAGACACGCTGCGTAATGCAAAGCTCCCCTAGAAATGCAAACCTGTCTGTTTCTGAAATATAATGTGACAGAAATAATGATAAATTTGGATAAGAAAGAGGCATTCTGCATAAAGAGGAGCGGAAGTGAAAAAGACGGCACCTGGAGAACCACTGCCGCTGCAATGAGTCAGTCGAAGTGTACGTATAGTAGAGCCGTATATAGAGTATACAGCCCAATCACGTCTTCAACAGCACTGCACCTGAATCGTTGCTTCAGTCAAATCATCGTGAGACGGATGTTCTGAAATGCGGAGCGACCTTGTACCGGCGATGAACCTTCAGGGCATTACCAGGGCAACTTGGGCCGCGAAACACCTTGCCTTGGTGGATTGTAGCGTACGACAGCCAACAACGATAACAACGACGCAAACTTATAAAATCATAGCAAAGCAGTTAGAGTTTGAATAGGCAAGTAGTGGAAAATTTCAAAAAAAAAAACGATTACTTAAAAATGTAAATAAAATTGATACCGCAAAATTATGGTTGCATTAGAAGAACGGTACAGCCTTGGAGCAAGAACATTTTCTGTGCTGTGCTTACTCACTTCTGATAGCATCTCTTTCTGAGCTATTGTTTCTGTTTCAGGGTTCCCAACGTCTCACGCCTTGGCCGAAGCATTGGAAGGAAAGGCTCAGTATATCGCTGGAGAAAGCACTATGGGGGAGTTCATAAATCCAAAAACGGGAAAAGTGTATCGTACTGGTGAACAGATCAAGACAAGGTATGGACCGTACTCGCAAGAGTGAAAATCAGTGAAAATATTGCTTTTTTAATCCTCTGCAATCCTAACAGTGTTCGAAGCATAGTAAGCTTTATCAAATAACATTTCAAGACATTTCCTAGGAAGTCTTTGCTAAACACTCTTCGTCGCCTCGCCAACACCTCTAACCCTCTTCAAGAGTTCTACGAAGGCGAGATGGCGCGCGAAATGGCCTCTGAGTTCAAACGCTTCGGTAACTGGTTGTTTGGTTATCCTCCTTGAAAGCTATGAAGTTTGATTGTTGCAGGAGGTATTCTGACAGAGGCTGACTTCGCCTCCTATCGATCGCTCGTGATTTCTTCGTCGGACGTCATTTACACGAGTTTGAAGAACGACCGAGTGATATGTGGGCCACCGCCACCTTCTGGTTCAGCGGTAGCTCAAGCGATCCTCAACGTCATGGACGGGTGGGCCAATTTCTCCTTCCTGGCATAATCTAATCATAAAGAGAGAAGTTTCACGACCATTTTACGATTTTACCAAGAAGTCTGGAAAATTGCGCAGATTTTCTTTCATGCCTATTGATCAGAATATTATTAATCAAAGAATCCAATAAAGGAAACAGAAACGATACTTTCGATCCAATGCAGTTAAAGGCAGCACCCACGGAAATTTTGCCTTCACAGATTTTACTGAATTCCTAGGTTTAGCACTACAGTGAAGACATAGGCAGTGATCAACTTTGACAAATCCTACTAGAAAGACGGTTCTCGTCGCCACCACTTCAGCCCGTTTGCAGAAGATGGCCGAGTTGCCCGGGCTTGAACCAGAGTGAGATGGGAATGAAAGCATGTTTATCATGATGGAAAAAAGTGATTGTAAACAAAAACACCCATTCATATCATACTATAACTCATCCTAATTGATCGCCAGCACAAACTTAATCTCTCTTCATCTTGAGAATGCTGATGCCTACAACGACGCAACTTTCGTAGAATTGTTGGCACCACTGCTAAGTATCCAAAGCAATCAAAATCTCGGACATGAAAATTTCCGTGGGTGCTGCCTTTATTCGCAGTGTCCCACCACGAAATACTTTTTGATTTTCACTTCAGAAGAATCTCCAGGAGCTTCTGATCACAATGATGTACACGTTTTCGTGCTAAACTGCCGAAAATCTCGGTTCCACGCTACATGCTATGGAGCCTGTGGGTGGAGCCGGTGGCGGGACAAGGGTTAAGGTGAGATGACGAGGTTTCTGATGAATGAAACCTGCTAGAACACCTTCTGAAAAGATTCGTACTCCTCGTGACAGCTCCTCGTCATCCGCTTCCTAATAGGATGGGAAGTGAGCTCCATGTGTGAGCAGCAAAAAGCTGCATGGTCCGAGAACCCCGCAGTCCCGCTTTAACGCCGCCCACAAGCTCTCGTGAAATTGAGGTCGAAAACGGGTTTCTCAGCAGTTTTGCTCGAGATCACGTACACCATTGTGGTCGTGAGATCCAGCAGATCCTTCCTATATGGAGCTTTTAAAAATGATTCTGAGGTGGGATAGTGCCTTGAGTTGATAACTGTGATCTTGTTCGTCTGGGATTAGGTACACTTTCTCAATCAATGTAAATGAATAAACAAGCAAATAAATGAAGATCAATACAGACTCCACTTTCAGATACAAGTACAACATGAAGAAATTCAAGGATGTCAGCCTCCTCTACCACCATTTCATTGAGTCTTCTAAATTCGCGTCAGTTGCAGTACGTTTTGGCACTTCCAGTCAATAGAGCACTTTTCCAATTTTCAGGTACGCCGCTAGAAGTTGGCTTGGAGACCCCGCGTTCGTGCACAACGCGACCAATATCGCTCGTAACATCACAACTAAGAAATGGGCGGAATGGGTGAGGCACGTGGAGGCGAAGTGGCAAAGCCTATGAGAGATATTGCATAGAGCGCTTTGTAGATCGCTGATCACCGATGAAACGCATCCGGACGAGTACTACGGTGGATCGTTCCTGGCACCTCCGCAGGACCATGGCACTACACACATCTCGGTGGTCGACAGTCATGGAAACGCCGTCTCCGTTACGTCAACCATCAATCTGTAGTAAGTGAGAGGCAGGGGTTTGTGGGTGGGTGTCAGGAAGAATAACAGCTGGCAGTAATCATGCGATAAACCAATTTGTCAATATTCCATGCGATTATAGCTCCACTCCTGGGCGACGCAGATTTGAAGGTGCTACACTTGTGAAGGGCTATAATTGACTGCTGGCTATAACTGGGTGGTTATAATAGGCTGCTGGCTATAACATGACCAAATATAAACTAATAGGGCGAAAGCAAACTTTAGTTCCCACTGAAATTTGACATCTAATTGCTTCGGGTAATTCTATTTTCTTAATAAGGTCTAGAGAGTCCACGTTCAGCTGGACTCTAGACCAGACGGAATCCTCGCTACTTTGAACAGGATAGCCTATGTGTAATACCGCTGCTGCTCCTTGTACCCACATCTATCCGAAACAATCAGAATCATTGGTGGACGGACTTCGACATGGGAAGCTCTCAAGCTTCTGACTCCAAATATGCATGTGTGTAACAATTATACTGGAGCGATGCATTTGGATACGTTTGAACTCAGGCACGAGAAGGCGGTAGAGGCATCAAGGCCAATGATTCTTTTCTTTCATGAGCTCTGCTCATGAGATGCCAAATTCCGGGGAGACCTGCATATTCCTGCTATTCAAAGGAGGAATGTGATAGCAAAACAGCAAATGACTCAGTTTTTCCAATAGGGGCTCAGCTGTATGGACAACTATATTTTTAAATCCATTAGCCTTTCTTTTTCATTGTGAACGCTTTCAGCCTTTTTGTTAAAGGCTGATGTCACATTCAATATTTTCCCAAGTACTATTCTGTCCAGCATGGGAAGGTCTCACCGATAAGGAAACAAGCATGTGGAACTTCATTCATTATCTGCTGCAATATATTGTTCTTAGATTTTGATCAGCGTTCGTTGACAAGAGCGATCACCCTAGGCGAAAATCTGAGCGAGAGCTACAGCAAATTTGAATGGGAGCGAAACTTTGCTTCTTCGGAAGGGCTTGAAGGTGTCTATCAATCAAAGAAAAAGTGAAAATGAATATGTACATGATTTCAATTTCGAAATTTCAGCCCATTGGCTCAAAACTCACGTTCCCATTCAAATTTATTGTAATAATGTTCTTTCATTGCGATAATTTTGTGAACTTTGTGCAGTCTGCTAAGTTGCCAAGAGGGCAATCTGTACTGGATGTGTACGTGTTTTACGCGCATGCATCTATACGACGGATTGGGACAGTCGTGTCGCTGACGCATGCGTTTACGGCTTCGCCGCGGCCGCGCGTTCTTCTCATTGATGATGCACAGCGCTGACCAGCATTCGCGGATGATCCTCCAAATATTGATGCGTGCGTCTGATGTGCCACTGACGCATGCACGTAGTAAAAATTGTATCAAAAGAAGAGCACTTTCTCACGCTGGACAGAATTTCACACTTGTATGTTGTATCCTGTTGGGCAGAATATGCATTTCACACAGTAACTTAAGCACGGTGTACATACATATTTATATTATAGTACATTCACACCGCATAGGTTATTACCATCGCTCTCTCCAGGCTCCAAATCAAAACACACGAAAAGGAATAACTGAAGCGCTCTGTTAACGATCACCTTAAGCTATGTGTTCTATGAAAATATAGACAATAAGTGTAAGATTTACTAGATCAGCATATGTTGTATTATACTGTAATCAGTATAAGTTCATCATCTGACATGATTGTGTGTCTGAGCTATATGTCGCTGTTCAGCCTTGGCGCGGCGGTGACTTCACCTTCGACAGGGATTCTGTGGAACGACGAGATGGACGATTTTTCCTCACCTGGACATCCGAACTATTTTGGATTCCCGCCGTCGCCTGCCAATTTCATACAACCTGGAAAACGGCCGATGAGCAGCCAGAGTCCACTAATCATCTTTGATACAAAATCTGACAAGCAGACAAAGGTGCAGCAGTACATCCTGTCTTGACATCTTAGTGATGTTTGAGGTGTATTGAAATGACGCATCGAGATACATTCAGCCTCTGGTTCTTGCCGTGGGCGGTGCTGGAGGATCCACGATTATCACCGGAGTGGCAGGAGTGGCCTTCCACAGCCTGTGGCTAAAGGCGAACGTGAAACAGGCGGTCGATGCTCCTCGCCTGCATAACCAGCTGTATCCAAACGTGACACGGCATGAACCCAACTTCCCAAAGGTACCCTTAGCATATCCATCAATTCATCGCGAAACTCCCGATTTTTCAGGAATATCTCGCCGAGCTGACGGCCCGGGGTCACGTCCTGTCGATGGTCAATAATCTTACAGTTGTGACGGCGGTCGAGCGTGATTCCGACGGACAGGTCTATGCGAACAGCGACTTCCGCAAGGGAGAAGAGAGTGCTCCTGCTGGCTACTAGAGCTTACCGAGCATGCTAGCACCACCATTGCTGATTAATCGTTCTTTGCCTGGCCCCATCCGAATTTGTAGAGATGTCTGAATGTGTACTCTGTTTCTTCGAATAATCGACTGTAATAAAATTATGTTTCGATGTTCTTTCTTTACATATTTATTCAATAATACATGGGGGAACCATGTGGACAGGAATGACATGTACTTAATATATACTACACAGCAACCCGGATGCAAGAATGAGCAGTGTATTTCATTTAAGATCGGAAACACTTGATCACTTGACAAATCTTTTCAGGATACGATGATTTTCGCTGAGATTCAGATTTTGGGATCCAGCACGGTTAACAAAAAAGTGTTGGCTCGTGGATGTGATGGCTTTATGGAATTAAATCTTATTCAAGGCACCCCTAGTAATGGACGTGATAAATCTGAAGGAATTACATAGTGATGTTTCCATTGGTGATTTAGTATTTTGTAAATCATGACCATGGGGCACTGACTTTTCTCCTTTCCAGAAGCGAGCTAAGTTTTAGATGTTTATTTCGATCTAAACTACTAGGAATGCTGTCGTAGTTGAATCCATTCGATCTTAGATAAAGCCTTCTAGTAAAGTAGTTTTGTACTTTTCCATTCTATGGACACTTTGTACACTTTCCATTCTACTCTTCATTTGCTTCTAACGTTCGATTTTCTGATAAAGGTAGTGGTACCATATTCTAGAATAAATCTTACGTAAGTCTTATCGGCTGCAATTACTACTATACTAATCCTTGTACATAACGATTTAAAGAGATTGTACAATCCTTTGCTAGCTTTGTTTACAATTTCTCTGCAATGGTTACCAAAATTGAGGTTTTCATCTATTTGGAAACCAAGGTCTCGTATATCAGTAACGGATTGGAGAACTATGTTATTAGTCCAATAGCGAGTCATTTTGTTATTTGACCTAAATGTAAGACTTGAAGGCATTGTATCAGGTTGTTTTGGGTATCGAGATGTCAACGGAATCCAATTCTTCTCGGCGCGCTGGTTCCAATGATGTACTTGAAATCCGAAAAAAAAACGGTGAAAAACCCCTACTTTTGAGGCAAAATGTAATCTTGACCTGGACGAGTTTCCCTGACCGCAAACAAGGAAGAAGCGGCGAGAAATTGAGAATGTTTATCGAAATGAACTTCTCAGCAGCAGCTATTTTAGACGAACAAGTATCTCCTTGTTGGAAAACGATGCCATACCCTAGTAAGCTTCCATTGCGGTATGAAGCCTCTCGTAAATTCGAAATTCTCGGCCAAAGGATCCCGTATTTTTCGAGGTTTTCGACGTTTTTTTGGAATTCAAAGTATATCCATGTGTTCAGTAGCCCGAATATGTTCAGATGATGTGGGATTGTCACGAGCTGACACACTGCCTTTAAGTTTACTTCATGGGAATCGGTAGATTCCAAGCGTTTGATCAAGAATATGTGTAGTTAATTAATTGCATGTTGTGGACGGTCTATATCACATTCGATGAGAATTATAGGTTCTAATATCTCCGGCATATACCTTACATTTCACTGCGGTCCTATCAATTAGGTCGATGTGTCGCAGGTATAAATATTGAAGAGGAGCGGTGATAAAACGCAACCCTGTAGGAGATGCAATGCGGGGAGGGACTGTTTGTGGGATTCGAAAAAAGTTCAGCTCTCAAGGAATTGACTTCGTCTCTCTCTTTTGTTATCAGTCTCTAATTATACTTCGAGGGTAATCCTAGTTCAAGGGCTTCTAACAACAAGGTGGCATATTCACAGCCTTTGTTGACTAGATTTTGCAATAAGAAATCGAGAATTCTTTAATGCGCACTGGCATGGAGTCGTCCGCTCCTAGTTTATCGACAGTTGCATCAACCAACTCGTCTTCCAGGTTCCGCAGGTTCCGCCGCAGGTTGGGAACGTTTCTTTCTCCGAACGGTAGCAATATGAGGTGTTTTCATGACTCGAGTAAGATTGAAGCATCTAATGTGGTGGCAAGTGTTGGAGAATTTTGATTCCTGCTACAGAAAATCTCGATTACGAAACCTAGAATAGCTTCTGAAGACCTGCGGTCAATTACAAGTACCGGTGTAGCTCCTCAGATAATGGGCCGGAATTTCCACAGCAGAATACCGGAATCTCCGCAGGTGACATGTCGGTCTTTTTGCTTTCTGCTATTCTGCTGCGGAATTTCCGAAAAGCCTCTATTCCGCTGCGGATTTTCCGGCAGTTTGTCTGAGTGTTTTGAGCCGCCGCTGGCCGTGGAGACTTACGAACGAACATTTGACTTTAATCTTTCCTTTTCAAACTTTGTTTGACTCAAATGGCTCATCCACTGAATATAGGGTCGCTACTTTGTCCGTTTCTTGCGGAAGAATTGGTAGCCTCTCGTAATTCTTCTTTGTTTCCATAGGCACGACACATATTTTGGTGCGTGGATTGGCATAGCTTTAGTTGCTGTTTAGCAAGCGTCAGCACTAGGACTAGACTGGTGATTATCACTATCATACTTCTATGTAGATTGCAGAAAATTTGTGACTCTGTGCGTGCGTGTGCCCCACATTTCGACTTTGCCGCCAACCGGATGGAAGTGCCCGAGTATGAATGACCAACTCAATGCAGAATAGCTGCAGAAAATGTTTCGTTTTCCTCTGTTTGTTGTGTGTGATCAGGTAATAGGAGCCAGTTTTAACATATATGAGAGGATAATGCGGTGTGCCCACGCACAAGTGAGAGGAGCAAAGCGCTAGAGCGGAGCTGAGGTGAAGGAAATCACGCGGATGGAATTATGCCTAGGGACCAACAAACAGATCGAGGAACTGTAGAAGTAATTCATAGCATTACCCCACTCACCGGCGCACACCATCTCTGCCAGTTAACACGTTTACACGCGTTTCTCCTTTTCCGGCGCCCAATTATCACACGGTTGGGTCCGTCTCGATGCATTTTCCCAATTTCGGATGCCGGCGCACCCTTATCACACCGTTGCACCGTTTCCTCACTTTTGGACACCGGTGCACCTTAATCACAGCGTCAGACATGTCTCCAGGTGCCACTGCAGCCCTATTCCATCAGCGGGCCGTTGCTCATGAACGGACTTTCTGTTTGATTCCCTCCCCACTTAACTCCATCACACCACAACCACACCCATTTCTAGTCTTTTATACATATGAACTCGAAATCATCCTTGCTGACCAATCGCAGAACTTCGTGACACACAGACACACACACACACAAACTTGCTGGCAGACAGACTAAGCGCTTCATTATAAGTGATGAGATAATTAGGTCTGCCGGCCTGCCAGGCACTAGAAATGCGTGAGCGGCCTGTCCGGTATGCCCGCATCATTCAAACAGTGGGCCGGAGTCTGCCCGGTTTCCCAAATTAGCCCAGCAGTAATAACAGTATGCCGTTCAGCGTCCTCTGTCTACATCCGTGCATCTCCCCTTATCAACTCCACGTCTCCGCTCTGCTCCTTTCATTTGTGTCAGATCACACCCCCCCCCCGCCTCCTTGTCTTGTTTTTTTGTTCAAGCTAACTCTTATTACTCAGTTATAGCAGACAATAAGAGGTAAATCATTCAATGCAGCTATTTCATTTTGAAATGGTCATATATGATACGGCTATACTTATTGCTAGTTATTCCAGTCAAGCAAAAGAGAAATGAGAGGTGAAAAACAATATAGCGTTCTCTTCTAATTTCGCACTCGGTAAATTTGGCACAACATGAGTCTTCTAGGATAAGTGTGCGGTTAATCAAGGCGAGCGGAGCGAGCATTAGCAAAAGTCTGGAAGTTCACCGTTAGCTGGACGCCCAGACTGGTTCATGAATATTTAACCGAATAGGAAAGTCGATACCCTCGCTGTGTCGCATAATCATGGTAGTTTTCACGTCAAAAAGTTGCTGGAAGGCAGCAATGGCTAATTCCAGACTTCTGAGGTCGTTCAGCTACCCGCACATCTTCATGAGGTGAGCATGCCCAGTGATGAACAGAAGATTGAGCTCGAACTCCGTGAAGAAACCTGCGAACGCTGCGGATCACAGGAATACCTACAAGAAAAGGGATGGGTCGTCTTCAATGGGAAACTGAAACGCTTTTTCTGGACCTGAACTCAGCCTAAATAGGATTTCACGAAACAACACCTAACGAATCAACGTTTAAATGTAATATTGAATGCAGGGAATTAAAAGTGGGCCAGTACAAGATCCTCATCTTACTTCACCTTAATTGGGTGTTCATGTTATATACGGAAAGGTTGAAAATTTAAATTTTTACCCTGGTTTACACGAGTTTCGGCTTACTTTCTGTCATGTTCAGACATGTTGAGTTTTTTTGAGAACCGGAAGTGGTTCTTACCACACTCGGAATGAATGAGATAGGTCTAGATCACAAGGCCGTATAAAAGGAAAGAGTCGAGTGAGATGCGTTTATAACGACGAAGTGGAGCCAGGCGGACGAAGGATGACACACATGAGGTGGGCACCAGCGTGTATATAAGGAAAGATAAACGGATCAATGGCTTTGTAGTAGATGCGGCAGCCCTCAGAAGTGCGAGAATTGACTCTGATGTTAAAGGCAGTGTGTCATCTCGTCACAATCCCATGTCATCTGAACACATCCAGGCTGCTGAGTACATAGATGTACTTTAACTTTTAAAAAGACGTCGAACCTCCCGAAAAATACGGGATCCTTTGGCCGAGAATGTCCAAATCTTCGGCACGTTGAACGAGAGGCTTCATTCCGCAATGGAAGCCCACTGAGGGTATGGCATTGTTTTCCACACTGCCTTTAAGTAGCAGTATGTACATTTGGCAAGGTATGTTTGGCAACCTCGCAGACGATCTTGCCACCTAGCCAGGCAAACGAAGTCTGTCAAATGTACCTCTAAACAAGAAGTCCCAGGAAATGTTTTGCCAAACAAACCTCGCCAAATGTATCGTCAAACAAACTTTGCCTTTTGTGTCACCCCACAAACCTTGCCCTTTGTATCGTCGAACAAACTTGAACGCGCAAAATTTTAATAACACCGTAAACCGTACCTTGGTTCTGATATTATGGGTCCGCCGCTTTACCAACTGCGCCATCCAAGTCGACACCGATGATCACTGAACCTCTAGTTAGAAATGAGAAGAACATATTAACCCGTAAAATGTATCGCCACACAAACCTTGCCCTTTGTATCCTTATGCCGAATATATCGTCATCAGCATCAGAGGAGTGTAAGGCCTACGGCAGACTTCGCAGCGACGCTGTCGATGCGAACAGTTTTCTCGCAACTGTTCCTAGTCCAATATGCTATCCAACGCAAATTGTGTGATAAGATATGGGAACTTGTAACATTTTGTTGTCATCATACTCACTGATCCTCTTTTCAGCGACGGTGTCGCTGTGAAGTATGCTACAGTCCTATGGGTGGTGCGCCGGTACCAATAGTAGCGAAAATCTCCGAATCATATGGGTTGCGAGTTTCAATATTTAACGTGACTGAGTGATGTTCCTATCCATTTTTGTCATATGATACCAACAGTTGTTTTCGTGCTGACTTAAAATGTTCGAGATTAGTTAGCTATCTCACTTCTTCGTGATCTCAGAGAATTACGTGGCACAGCAAATACCGAGCAAAGAGCGGTCGGCGAGGGTCGAAACTAGAATACGATTCTTACCGCCCGAGAATTATTCGAGTTCAGACCGCTATAGAGCCTCAAAAGTTGGAGCTGTTATCCCTTTCAGCCCAAAATCGTCCGCATTACGCCGCAATAACGCTGTTAAGCATGGAGGTTTAAGCCGTATCGCCCAAATCAAATCGCTGATCCGGCTCTGCCGCAACATGAATGTGTAATTTCTCATCAGAAAAAGAGATAGATCATTTCTTGCAAGGCCAATACCCTATAAGAGACCCTAGGGGGATGATTGTTTCTACGTCGAACAACCGGGGTGTACCGAACGAGGGTCAACTTTGAGCCAAAAATTGCTCTGTAAAAAGACAGCAGACAGCTTCTCTGTTGTCCTTTCAGTAATGAAGGTTTCTCTATGAGCGCCGTTTATATCCCTATTCACTTGAGCTACAATCGATCCACGATTGAAGTTGTACGGTAGTCGGTGGCGGAGAGGTTCATTCTTGTCAAATTGGAGCGTCACAATCCATGTGATAGAAAAGGAGGAGGAACGAGAATAAGGAAGCGCAGCTATAACTTAGGTACAGAGCAAACCAAGAGCTACAAAATAGTTCATGACAAGCGACCAATCGCATCTCGAATCAATGTGAGAAATTGAATTGAAAAAACCGCACGAACGTATTCCCCAACTTAATGTCACTGCAACTAACAAGCTTGAACGTACGCGATTTGTCAAGAGCACCGTTCCGATCGTATAAGAGGTAAGGGACGAATTGGTTGTGTCTAGAACGATGGCAAGGAGTCTGACGCGTTGACAATGGCACGGGTGAGGGCTGCTTCGGTACAGATTTAGGGAGAATGCCGTTTCGAAAACTTTGCCCCTCTGCCATGTCGTCATACTGGACGTGTTACCTGAATTTGCACACAATGTCGCACGTTTACGCGCACAGCTAGTTCCGCCCCAAAATTTTAAGAAAATTTTTTTCACCCAAACATCGCCTAGGGGTGTTTTCTGAGGTGCTGAACACGGATATCGTATCCATTTTGTACCGTAACCCCATTTTTCTAGGTTTACGGTATGTGTACTGTAGATACGGTAACCAATAGAATTTTCTTAAATTTTGTATGAAAGGGTTGTTTCAGGAACTGATCACGATTATCAACATAATATTGCGTGCCACCTTCGCCTTCTTCCTGAAATTGGCGCTTTCTCTTGATTTCCTATCGTATTCCTACCGCATCTTGACAAAAGTGGGTTTACAGTAAAAAAGGACAAGATATTCGTGATCAGCACCCCAAATAACCCCCTAGGCAAAATTTAAGAGTATTTTGTGGGGTACGGTATCTACAGTATACCAACCGTAATCCAACAAAAATGGAATTACGGTGCAAAATGGATACGACTTTCGTGTTCAGCATGTCGAATAATCCCCCCCCAGACAAAGTTTCAGAGAAATTTTTGATTCTGAGGTTTTGGAGCAGAACTAGCCGAATAGTGCCGGAGCTTTGCTATGTTGCAATCTTGGGCATGGTTCTACCAACAGATAACTGTTTTAATTTTTTTTGTCAACGTGATGGTCCAGGTATATCTCCCTTACGCCATATTGCGACATTGCAGATGGCAGGTGCTTCTCAGTCCTCCGGAGCAATCTCAATGAACCCATACATTGCAAGCAGGCAATTTCGAGCAGCCGAACCTCAGTATGTCTGTAGTGAGGCAGTTTGGTGGTTTTCGTTGTCCACAGACAAGACAGCTGGTAAGTTGTGTCTGCTGGTTTGGAGCGCTTTTTTGGCTTTTTGACTTTAGTTAGCGTTCCTCCTTAGCCGTCTTTCCGCCGCAGGGTAAGTTGAAGAATATTGAAAGCGCTACTTGTTTAGGATCACCGTTTTGTACACTTTTATTTGCTTAGGTTTTGGCGTCCTCCGGCTTGATTTCACGGTTATTCTTCTTGAAATCTCATGGGAGGTTCCAACCTTCTCGGCCACTTCCTCTGCTCTGCTGCTAGAGTCTCCGTTACCTCAGTGATCAGCTCGTGATTAATCTTCAAGCAAATTCCTCATTATTCCATGTATGTACGCATCAACCTATGAATAGCTTACTTTTGCTTCAGTTTCTTTGTAACAGTTCCATCCAACAATAAAAAGAATACCTAGTGCTCATTCCCTGAAACGGTTGATCTGTCTCCTTTGTTATCTCGCTTCTTTCAAGTTCGTGGCAGTGAATCGTCAAAGATGTATCTATCTTCTCGTACATGGTTATGTCAGCTTCAGTGGCGTCATCTTCTAACTGCACATCAGTGGAATGCACCCGATCGACTTCAAATAAATGTCATCAAGCATCAAGTTCAGTAGAGCTGGTTTAATAATGCGCTTCTACCATATTCTGAGCATCTAACTGATCCTGCACACGAACTGTTGGACGAGGCCAGTCGATGCTGCTCTGGGGGCAGACGATCTCTTGCTAAATTCTAAGGGTTTGAATTATACAGATCACTGCCACTGAATGTACAGTGGGCGTCAATGGTGGTGACCCGTCTGCGGCCTCGAAAAAAACGCGGCGCGACCGCGCCGCTCGAGCGAGAATCCTCTTCGGGACATCAAGTTATGGGGTTTTCTTGATAGTCAGTTAGTTTTCGTATTAGTTATCATCAAATGTAATGAACAACTATCAAGAAAACCCAGATAGGACACTGCGGCGACGATCCTAGCGTGAACGGTGCGGTCGCGGCGCGTGCTTTTCGAGACCGCAGACGGGTCACCGCCATTGACGCCCACTGTATGCATGTTGTACCTGATGCGAACGTTGCCACACCGTGTTCTTGGGCACATGCCACTCCCAACTTCATGGGATCCGGTAGGTACATCTGATTTGAAAGGCACAGATTCCACATCCCTCACAATGCAAGATAAATGTAGTCGTGTTCGATTCGAACCTTCCGAAGGAGTACCGAATGGCTTATCACAGTTGCATGTACTTCAAGTCGTTACAGTATAGAGCAGAACTGTCCCGGTTTTTGAAAGCGCTCCCCATGTATCGTCTGACAACTCAAATATTCTCTCCTGAAACTTGTATCTTTACCAACACAAGGCTTTCGTCCTACAGTGTTATTAACGTAATGATACAGAACACTTTTGCGTTTCTGAAGGCCTTGCGGTGACCTCGCATAACCTCCAGTGGTCTTCATCAGGATATGTGACGAAATTATTTCGTCATGGAATTAAACATTTGAATAAACCTGTATAGCGAGGTTCAACGCTCCATTGAGTACTCTTACAGGACGAGAACGAGGATGTATAGCCTACAGATTGGTTTCTCTTCAATACTTCACGATTCAGCGTTTTATGCCACAATTCGGAATGGTTAGAAGTGAAGAACGGTGTCCCTTTCCTGTAGCATAGCACTCACTCCTGTCTTCTTCCGAAATAGAAGAATTCCATATGCTGCAAATTATCAGATTTCTGCACAAATGATGCCACAGGTACTGTGTGCAGAAAGCTACCGAAAGAAGCTCTTCATTCTTAGCTTAAAGCGAGGTCATGAATGCTGAATGAGCTCTCTCTAAAATTAGAAGCAGGGCTTCGTCGGGGACTTTACGGAATATCGCCTTACTATCGGCTCCGTCTTCTTCCTAGGATCATCCCTTTTTAACATATTTACGGTATAAAATGGTGTTTACACTCACTAGGTATTCTCTCAGTTTCTTCCCGATACTTTTACCTGGATGAAAATCGCAAAGAAATTTTCTGCGCCTACCTGTGCGACCTCGAATAACGTAGGAATTTCGTCGCTCGAATCCGCTTGAGAATGAAAATAAGCAAGGAAACCCTTTCCCGGCATCGTCTGCTACGACCAGAGTAGTTAATCAATAAAGATAATCAGGCACACAATATGGTTGGTTACGTTACTGACAATGCCGAATCTCCGCATATGTGATGCTAATTAAGTCGGATATCTCTTGACTGCACCTCCTCCTTGATAAAACTGCACGAGCTACCAAAAGTAGGGGAGACGGGTCCACTGCTACGAAAAGTGTGCGCCGGCACTCAGAAGTGGGGGAGACAGTTCCACTGTTGTGCTAAAAGTGCGGCGGCGCCCTGAGGACGGGTCCGATGTGGCCACTATTGTGATAAGGGTCCGATGTGACCACCCAAAAGTGGTGAGACAGGTACGCAGTTGAGTCTTCGGAAGTTTCCCATTCCGAATTGTCCAATAATCGAACAAATTCCAAGAGCACCTCTGCGTTCTCCAGCAAGTGCCGCCCATCTTCATTTTCCCCGGCGGGCCCATATCCTGGCGTTTTCACAAATGCTTGGCCAAGGCGGTCCCGTATAATGGGGCCACGACAGATACCTCTTCCATGAGTGGACCCGTGTTCCTCCATCGTTGGACACATATCCTAACATTTTCCGTTAAAAGCACGGAAAACTACGCCGATGCCGTATGATTACCGTGATTTCCGTAGCGATTGAGCTGTAGGAGTGTTACTGTTTTGTATATGGCACAGCCTGAAAGTCTTGTTGACACTGTCTCAGCCGGTTGCGGCGAGATCGCCAGCGGAGATATGAGTAACTCACTGTGCAAGGATGCCAAAAGTGTGGGTCCAGCGAGGATCTGAGCGCGTCCCGCCAGGACGTAACTCCACCTGACTCCCTAAGGGATATGGCATGGTTCACAGCGACGCTGTCGCTGCAACCGTTCACCACCAAAGGTTCTCGTGCAACTGATCCTACACCAACATGCTATCCAACGCAAATAGTGTGATAAGACATGAGAAAGTGTAACACTTTGTCATCATCATTTTCATTCATTTTCCTCACAGCGACGGAGAAGCATGCCATATCTCTAAAGCTTCCTAAGGTAGCCAGCAGAGTTTCAGACGCGCGGGCTGCCTAACCGTCTCCGCATCTTTCTACAACATCGCCTATGCGCTGCTGTGCTACTCAAAAAATACACATGATTTTGCAAAACTCTAGCAGTCTGACTGGAACCTTACCACTTTTATACCGGAGGATATCCGTAATCAGCGCCTAAAATACCCCCTGTGTACAAAATTTGACGGGATTCTATGAGATGGAAATAAAAAAACAAAAATAAGGTAAAGATTCCTATTCAGCACCTCAAGTAACCGCCTTATGCAAAGATTAGGCGAAAAAATTTTTTTGAAATTCTTGGGGCCCCTAATATTAAATAGTGCCTTAATTTACCGTCACTTGTTCAGCAAATCATTCTGCAAATACGATTTCTATGCTACCTATCTTTGCGATCTGGGGCGGTCTACGTTAACGACATGAGCTCTCCAGTATCCATTCAGTATCCATCCAGTATATCCATGTATATAGCTTCAATGGAACTGAACAAACAGCTTTCCAAGGAATGAATTGATGTTATTGATGAAGGTCTCTCCACCTAATTTTCTTAAAACAAATTATTTACTCAGTGTTTATCTAATACATTAAGACTAAGCATAACGATCGTTGTTAACTAACGAATCCTAACTATAAACTGCTCGAGCTGAAAATAAATTGAATTTTGCAAAATCGTAACGAGTCGAGAATTGACAGATCGTGACACAAAAAGCGGAGCTGCGAAATGCAAGAGGCATGTTTGCAAGTTGCGCACAACATAAGATAAAAAAGTGGATTTATCCTTGATAATCTTACTTCTTAATGTTTCTGTTCAGTACACACTGAGAGCTCCTTTTATTCTTTACTTGATGAGCTTTCGGCGCTTAGCGCCTTGGTCGGATCTTAATATACAATTACAATATATACAACACAGCAACAACCTAAGTAGTGACTGTCCGCAGCGGGGTGGCGGTCAGGAAGAACGGTAGGTCGTGACAGCTGGCAGATGCACCGCGCATCCCATGCAAAGGTTGCCACGCCCAACTCGCATCGCACACAAAGTAGTCTACTTTGTTCAGAGAAATCAATGTTTTATTTTGTTCAGGGTTAGTTTGAAAGTGGTATTTCGGGATTTAGGGCTAAAATGTAATGACTTGTAGTGAATACCTGTCACATTTCAACGAAGATCGAGCTTTCTCTACTTTCATCCTGCTGGATTTTGTTTGCTTAGTTTATAACTATGTTCAGGGAAGGAAGATAACGGACTCTCATATAACTGTAATGTATGTAAATCTCTGTCACCTAAGTAGGGGCGGGGCTACAATTGCACGAGATATTGACACACAGGTTCACTGCAGCCAACTATTGCCAGCTATCGTTCTTCCTGGCATACACCCTCCGCAGCGCGTTAGCAGAGGGAATGCAATAAATTCGTTTCAGGGCTACAGTAGGCCTTTATATAGTGCTTCGTGATACTGTAATCTCCTTGAGTGCAAATATCGCTTCTCTAACTGCTATTCGTGGTAGATCAAGCAATATACTTCAGGGCCTCCACAAGTTCTTTCTTACTATTGATCTCCGGCTTGCACCGTTTGATTTCTTTTGCCTCCATAATTTTCCTTTCGAGCGGCTTCATGAGGTTGCGATGCAACACTCTCACTTCAACCTCCGGAGCAGGATCTCGTGTGTGCATCGTTGTTCGGTGCCTAGAGAAACTACTGGTTGGGTACGATTGTGGATGGCTTAGTGCTCGTCTGTGTTCATCGAGTCTTTTTCTCAGCGGTCGTTCAGTTTCTCTCACATACCGCATACCGCATCCACTGCAAGTGATCAAATATACGGTGCCACGCAGATGATAGATCTTCTTTTGATCGCGGCAGAAACGACAACACTTTTGATCGCATCCTGCTTCATAGACGCGTGACGAAGTTAATATATCTTTGAGTGTGGGCGGTGGTCGAAAGACAACACGCACTGGAAGCCCAGATTTCCGAAAAATGGTGTTCACTTGTTTGGAATAGATGTCGTTCAAAAATGGCAACACATGCGCTATGCCGTCAGGGGCCGCATTACGCGTCTATGAAGCAGGATGCGATCAAAAGTGTTGTCGTTACTGCCGCGATCAAAAGAAGATCTATCATCTGCGTGGCACCGTATATTTGATCACTTGCAGTGGATGCGGTATGCGGTATGTGAGAGAAACTGAACGACCGCTGAGAAAAAGACTCGATGAACACAGACGAGCACTAAGCCATCCACAATCGTACCCAACCAGTAGTTTCTCTAGGCACCGAACAACGATGNTCTGCCGCGATCAAAAGAAGATCTATCATCTGCGTGGCACCGTATATTTGATCACTTGCAGTGGATGCGGTATGCGGTATGTGAGAGAAACTGAACGACCGCTGAGAAAAAGACTCGATGAACACAGACGAGCACTAAGCCATCCACAATCGTACCCAACCAGTAGTTTCTCTAGGCACCGAACAACGATGCACACACGAGATCCTGCTCCGGAGGTTGAAGTGAGAGTGTTGCATCGCAACCTCATGAAGCCGCTCGAAAGGAAAATTATGGAGGCAAAAGAAATCAAACGGTGCAAGCCGGAGATCAATAGTAAGAAAGAACTTGTGGAGGCCCTGAAGTATATTGCTTGATCTACCACGAATAGCAGTTAGAGAAGCGATATTTGCACTCAAGGAGATTACAGTATCACGAAGCACTATATAAAGGCCTACTGTAGTCCTGAAACGAATTTATTGCATTCCCTCTGCTAACGCGCTGCGGAGGGTGTATGCCAGGAAGAACGATAGCTGGCAATAGTTGGCTGCAGTGAACCTGTGTGTCAATATCTCGTGCAATTGTAGCCCCGCCCCTACTTAGGTGACAGAGATTTACATACATTACAGTTATATGAGAGTCCGTTATCTTCCTTCCCTGAACATAGTTATAAACTAAGCAAACAAAATCCAGCAGGATGAAAGTAGAGAAAGCTCGATCTTCGTTGAAATGTGACAGGTATTCACTACAAGTCATTACATTTTAGCCCTAAATCCCGAAATACCACTTTCAAACTAACCCTGAACAAAATAAAACATTGATTTCTCTGAACAAAGTAGACTACTTTGTGTGCGATGCGAGTTGGGCGTGGCAACCTTTGCATGGGATGCGCGGTGCATCTGCCAGCTGTCACGACCTACCGTTCTTCCTGACCGCNGCGAAGCACTATATAAAGGCCTACTGTAGCCCTGAAACGAATTTATTGCATTCCCTCTACTAACGCGCTCGGTGGGTGCGGACAGTCACTACTTAGGTTTTTTGTAATTGTATATTAAGATCCGACGAAGGCGCTAAGCGCCGAAAGCTCATCAAATAAAGAATAAAAGGAGCTCTCAGTGTGTACTGAACAGAAACATTAAGAGATGAGACTTCGGGGCAGCCCCATAATGCAATCTTACTTCTTATTAATTGGCACTTCATGTGTGTCTATGTGTGTGAGTCTGTGCACGAGAACCAGCCATCAAAAATGGGAAATAACTACACCATCGTGTTCAGCGTGTCGAGTTATGTACGAAAAGGTTGCAAATTTTGATTTTTACCTTGATTTACAGGTGTTTAGGGCCACTTTTGGCATGTTCAGACATGTTAAGGACCGACTGTTGTGTTTACCACAGTTGGAGTAATGAGATAAGCCCAGACATTATAAATGGGAAAAGATGGGTTGGATCTCTTTATACCGAAGGGAAGGAGTCAGGAAGGCGAACAAGGACACAGATGAGGGGTTACGCTGTAGGGCTGGGCCGGCGACCAGTAGGGGTGATAATGCTAACCTAAGCAAAGGGTCCACTTTTGCGGCAACGGTGCATCGGCGTCCAAAAGTGGGGAAAAACCTAGAAAAGGGTGCAACTGTGGGACGAAGGGGCGCTGTCACCAAGGATGACGCTCAGGATCGAGAACCAAAACAGCGGGCCGTGCGAATACGTGGGACAAACGCTAAGGAGAAGAAGACTTTGCTTAATCGTAACTCTTTGCTTAATTGTAGAACGACTCATTTCAAAAAGAGTCATAAACGGCAAGAATGATTGAGCCAATATTCCAATTCCATCATCATGTTCGATCGCAGCCTCACGTCGCCAGACCTCCGCGAAGCTATGGACGAGCTCGACAATGTCTGCCTGGATGCCGCCGACCAGCAAACCATGCAGCTCACCACGCTGAACTTCCGGATGGAGCGCTTGGAGCGCGACGACCGCGCTTTGACCAGCAACACCGATTTACTTGTGGAGAGATCTGCCCCCAAGTCGAATTGCGTGTTTTGCTCGGTCGAGGATAACCGAGATAATCACTTCTCGGGCTGCTGTTCGCCGTTCTCCGACCCCGTCGCAAGGACGGCTCAGGCCATGGTGCTCAGGCTGTGCTTGAAGTGCCTTAAGCCTGAGCACAGGGCGGAGGACTGCCGGATGGGATGCGGCGATTGTGGACGGGACCACAACCAGCTGCTATGCAGCTCCAAACCACGTCCACAAGCCGCCGCAAAACGACCAAGGACATGATGCCGCAGACGACCAACACTCGACGCCAAACCTCGCCAGCCTCGCCAACTCCAGCCCAGCCATGCGGTGCCATACCGCGAAAAAAAATTTTTGTTGATGTACATAACATTGATTTTTGCGTTAAAGATATTCCGTTGTTGTCGCTCCCGGGGAGTGTCCCCATACTCGGTATGAGGACCTCTTCCCCGGCCCTGTGGCCCGCCCACCCCCTCGATACTCACTAAGGGGCGTGGCCACGTGCTCAAGGTACTCGTACTTCTGACTAGGCAGATAAAAGGTCGTCTCTGCCGATTAATAAATATCTGAACCACCTTTTTGCGTACTTTAGTTCAGGGCCTCAAAACCCTGTTTGTTGTCTTCCGGCTGTCCACCTCGTGGACACTTCTCGTCTTGAAAGGGTCTCAAACCCACAGTCTTCCGCGCCCCTACATTTTGGTGCATCGGCCGGGAATCGAACCCGGGCCGCCCGCGTGGCAGGCGAGCATTCTGCCACTGAACCACCGATGACCACCGACATTCTACCACTGAACCACCGAGTTGTTGAGGGGGAAAACACGTACAATCAGCTGATAAATAAGTCCGTCCCGTCTGATCTCAGGCGATCCTACTGTAAGTAGGTAAAAGGACACTTCCAGTGCAGTTTGTGTGGCAAATATACTCCCCACGTCCTGGGTATTTTAAAACTTCCGGAATGTTCGCAACGAAATTTTCCGTGGGTGCCGCCCTTAACCAGTTTATATACGCTTCATGAAAAAGGAAGAAAAACAATCACCTGTGCCAGAATCTGATCAACTGCGTTCTCGAGCTTGCGTCAACTAGCACAAGTGGGTTATATGCACACGCGCCGCAGGCTTGGCTCGCATCAACAACTTTCTACCAAAAAATTTTATGGACTGTACCTAGACTCGCATATCGCGTACAGACTATGGGAATAGAAAGTTAATCACGAGGCTCGCACTCATCGTACTAGGAGAGCGACTAGTTAACCGACCTCGAGTGAGAGTAGTCGCAATAAATAAAACGGGAAGGAAAGGTAGAATTTTATCTTTCATTTACTGCTCCTGTTGTGATTTTTCCGCCTTCGAGCTTATTAGAAAAATAAATCAACAAAGGAACAAATAAGAATCCGATCCTCAATAAAGAAGAGAATTTATGTGAAAGTGCAGGTAGAGGTAGGAACAATAAATCGGAAAGAATGAGTGGTTCTGAAAGAATGTGCTTTAAGTGTTCGCTCTTTCAAGATGTGACCACTTGCAGACCTGACGATAGTCTTTCTTCCGAGCAAGATTCAAATGAGGAAGAAGAGCCACAAATGGGACTGGCTATCTGCGGTACTGCAGTGCTGCTGATTGTGTGCGGACTTCTTATTTCCACAGTTGTATTCGCTTCTCTCTACTTCCACCTTCTCCGAGTTGTAGGCACTTTGTAATTATGCGATTAGTTTTCCGCGACAACTTTTTCTCTTTCAGCCACATCTTCCCATGTGGCCGAAGGCCTCGATTAGCCCTTTGGGTAAGTATTCCAGCGCTGCTGTTGCAGCAGACAACGGGCTGTGCTCGGAGATCGGCAGGTGAGGCGTTGCGGTGTCTCTCGATACATTTTGAGACATTTCACCTTTTCTTATTGCGCCTCTTAAGGGACGCCCTACTTCGAGGTGGCAACGCTGTTGATGCTGCGATAGCTGCTCTCTTCTGCATTGGCGTAATGGACACCCACTCGGCTGGCTTGGGTGGCGGACACTTCATGACTATCTATAACTCGTAAGTTTCCTGCAGAATCTCGAAGTCATTTCAATGCTCAAAAATTCGGAATTCCTGCGCCAGCTTTTACGAGCATATGTAAAGTGGAAATGTTTCCTCTGCCAGTTTTCACGAACATGTGGGAGGAGGAAGCGGACTGATTTGTTTCTACTTCTTTGGTTTTCCGCCGGTAAACCCCTAGATGAAGCAACTATTCGTTAACAAGTAAGGAGCAGAATGATGAATGAATAATGAATGAATGCAAGTAATAGATGCTGGGGCAACGTCTTGCTTTCAAGAATGGAGACTGGTCGTTGGATCTACTCTCTAGTGAATGGGTGGGTGTGCTAATGGCAGGATGCATCGTATGTTGTACAGGTTCATTTTTTACGTTCAACACGAAAAATTCCTGGCTGATTAGCTGGCGTCAGTCATTAAAACATTACCTCAATTTTGGATATTTGAATCGACGCAATACCTCGAGTACCGAAGCGTTGTATATGTCGAACACCCGGAAAGGGGTCCCCCAACACATTCTCTTGCCATATGACTTGCAAACACCCAGAAAACGGGTCACCAACACATTTTCTTGCCACGTGTCTTGCCAAGCGTCCGGAAAATGGGTTACGAACTGATTGTCTTGCCATTTGTCTTGCCAAACATTCTTGTGGTTCGTCTCGCGTAAAATACCTTACCAAACAGGATTTTAACCCGTCAAATGTGTTGCCAACTACTTTCTCTCGCCGAAAGGGTCGCCATTAAACTTCAGAGTTTTCTCAATTCGTTTCTACTGAGACCTTGACGTCGACTCCTGTCCTCGATCTGTTTAGTAAGCTCTCTGGTTGTGTGCATGGCAGCCCACGCTGGTTTTCTTCCTCGTCCGATTTCGCCTGTCATATCACTTGTCATATTTATCACTTGTCCCAAGTAGACGTAGCTCTTCCTGCAAGGGAATTCTATAGAACCGCACTGTTCTATTGTCGCACCATTTGTTAACCATCATCCCTGTACACTTGACGTTAATTTCCAATCTGATAGTTGCCTGCTTCGTTCAGCTCGTTTTCTATCTGATTCATATCTTTTGTCTCGTCGCTGATAAGGACGACGTCATCTACAATTCTTAGATTCGACAGCATTGTTCCATCAATCGGAGGACCTTTGCCGTCCCAGTTCAGTCGAGACATGATATATTGGAGCGCAGACGTAAGCAGCCTTGGAGAGTCGGTCCTATAAAGTCTTTAAAAAACATTTTGACGGGAATCAGATGAGGTGCAGATTTTGTAACTATCAACTACAAAAATGCACTTCCAGAAGATTATGGTACAGTTGTATTCTTATCCTGTTCATTGGTTGAAACTGATATGAACTTCAGATCTACTCAGAAATGCACTGTAATCGATGCTCGCGAAGTGGCTCCAAAAGCCGCCACAGAGACTATGTATGAGGGCAGATGGAACGAGAGTCGTACTGGTGGGTGTGTCTCGAATTTCAGTAATCAGTGTTCTGATGAGCAGGTTAGTCCAATAGGTTGGCGAGCGGTAGCTGTTCCTGGTGAACTACATGGGCTGTGGACAGAATTCGAGAAATACGGGAGCGGAAAGATATCCTGGAAGAGTCTGGTTCAGCCGACTATCGATCTGCTTGAAGAAGGTGTGGTTTCTTCGCTCATCTTATTCACTATAGTCCGTTCCAGTAACTTTGCTTACTGTACGAGGTCCAAGATGAAGTGAGTCCCGCCACGTTACTTTTTGTTGGCTCACGTCCAACATGAAATGGAATATGACGATGTGGGGAGACTTACCTAATCTTGGATTTCGTCCAGTACGCAAAATTAGTGAAAAATCGATGCTGGGCGCGATACTCTAGGTCGGATAGGGGCGACCTCCTCGGAGCGAGGATGTCGCACCATCGAACCGACAAAAGTTCCGCTCCTACAGGGCTCATCAAGCCTTGTACGACTACCTACTTCTCGCTAACACTAACATAGGTAGGGGTTACGCTACTCCTTTCAAGATTACTGTTTAAGCAGTTTCCTATGAACGGACTCTTTCCATTATTTGCCATGCTATCATCGCTATTCAGCACACATCATCACAGCCCCGCAGGTGTTTTGATTGTGTTTCACACCTCCACCATCACATTATTTGAGTAACCGCTCCCCGGTATAGGATTTTCCATGTGGGAGGAACAACCCACTCTCGAAACAGCAATCGCAAGAATTTTTTGGTGTGAAATTTCGATTGTGTCACAACTTGAGCGAAACTCCTGCAAAAGATGCATCACAGTCGCAAAACGAGAGTTACGACAAGGCCAGGTGCGCTGTGTGGGGCAAGAATACTCTGCGCTGTGTTCGCTCACCTCTGATACCATCTCTTGGTAGGGTATTGCTTCTTTTTCAGGGTTCCCAACCTCTCACGCCCTGGCGAAGGCCCTGGCAGGAAAAGCTCAGTATATCGCAGGAGAAAGTACTATGAAGGACTTCATAAATCCGAAAACGGGCAACGTATATCGTAATGGCGAGCAGATCAAGACAAGGTATGTGCAGTATCCGCAAGAGAGAAAATCAGTGGAGATATCGCTTTTTTAATCCTCTGCAATCCCAACAGTGATGAAAGCGTAGTTAATTTTATCAGTTCACATTTCAAGACATTTCCTAGGAACTCTTTTCTAAACACTCTTCGTCGCCTCGCCAACACCTCTAATCCCATTCAAGAGTTCTACGAAGGCGAGATGGCGCGCGAGATGGCCTCTGAGTTCAAGCGCTTCGGTAACTGGTACTCTGGTTATCCTCCTTAGAAGTGGTGAGGTTTGATAGTTGCAGGAGGTATTTTGACAGAGGCTGACTTCGCCTCCTATCGATCGCTCGTGATTCCCTCCTCGGACGTCATTTACACGAGTCTGAAGAACGACCGAGTGATATGTGGGCCTCCGCCACCTTCTGGCTCAGCTATAGCTCAGGCCATACTCAACATCATGGACGGGTAGGCCAAGTTTTCATTTCTGGCACCATGTTTTTTTTTTGGGAAGCGAGCAATTAATTGTTGTAAAGAAGGAACCGCAATAAATTGTTGTAAAGAAGGAACTGCAATAAACGGATAGGTTCAGTCATTCTGTTCTTCGGCTATGCAAAGAAACGTTGCATTCACTACACGACCTCACCAAAAAAAAAACATGGAATATTACGCTGATTATTTTTTACGATTATATGTGGATCAGAGTGTTCTTCGGCGAGAAGAACCAGAAGAAAGAAAAACACTTTTTGCACGTTTTGCCACGTCCGACCTTCCTTGAACCTTGGCACACCGTATATTGTTTTTTGTACTCTTGTTAAGCCATCACGAAGTTGATACGAATTTTATTGGGCTTTAGAGTTCCGGCTATATCTTTTTATCTTTTATTATACACAGTGCCGAGGCACAATGCTTCCTTTCGAAGTGAAGGTAATAAAATAGAGAGATCTTTGAAATTTTATTGAAGAATTGAGACTGATATTTCTAATGCAGGTTAAGCGAGGCCTTCTTACATCTCGGACCATAGTTGCTCCCGCAACAGAGCGGCTTTAAAGAGTTACCCGTTTACCTCTCAAACCTTAGCACTTGATTATTGTATGGTGCATTAGGTGAGGCAAGATCGTAGGTATACCCGCATCTGTCGGTTCCTCGCAACACCGGCAACTTTCTAGGCCAGGGCTAATCTGCTAAAAAGATGTAGATATTACTCTTGATCCAATTTTCAAAGCCCCTCTTTCCATATAAGCACAACGAAATAAATATACATGCACATGGGTAAAGTATGGTTATTCTTCTTGCTGCCATACAAAATATCGTTCTTCATTATGTAGAGATGAGCTCGTAACCGTTAATATTCTTCTGTAACAAATCTTTCAGTTTCTTATCTGCCAAAATTTTCTTTACAGAACACTTGATACGGAAAAAATTGAGAGGAAATAATCTTGCCATTCTACTGATTCTTACAAAATATGACTGAAAGTGCCTTTCTTTCCTGACTGCAGGCACGTAAAAATTGAAGTTTGCTGTTCTACCTCTACATGGTCGAAGGACAAAAAAAGTAGAGAAACGAAGTCGAGTTGACCGGTTCCATATTTTCCACAGGTAGTGCAGATCCATAGCACCCCTTCTTATAACAAGAGAGTTCAAATTTAATCTGCGTAAACGATCCATATACGATGGCAATGTAGGGGAATTCTGACAAGCAAACGACCTTAGACAAACGATTCGCGTAAACGTACGTTGCACACTTTCAATTAGCGCGATTTCTTTGCCTTTATGAGGGTTCCAGATTACAGAATTGTGTTCCAGTACGGGACGCACATATAACTTGAAAAGCCTACAGAGGAGGGAAGGAAAATTGTTCTTGAAGATCCTTAGTAAGCGAAACATGACGGTCCTTGCATTTGCAACCACTTTCTCGATGTGCTTCGCATAAGAAAGTTTGTTGTCGTATGTTATTCCCAAGTCTTTGATACAAATGCATTCATCAATTTTACTGTCTGGTTGTAAGAAATAGGTCTTTTTAGGGTTTTTGCTTCCAACATACATCACTTTTGTTTTTTCAAGTGATATAGTTAGTTGCCAAGAACGCATATAAGACATAAGTTTAGTGATGTTCCCTTGCAGTTTTTTCGTTACAGCTTCTGCCTCACCTTCATCATAACAAGCATACATTTTAATATCGTCTGCAAACATAAGTAATTTCACATCAGTATCATAATCCAAAGTAGCAGGTAGATCAGAGAGGTATATGTTGAATAAAAGCGGGCCTAGTACGCTACCCTGCGGAACACCACTTGTCACGTTCCTTTCGTTAGAGTAGGAATCATGAATCTTGACAGAAAATGTTCTTTCTACTAGGAACGATTCAAGCCATTTTAATATGTTACCAGAAATGCCGAGGTACTCGAGTTTGCGAAGGAGCTTTTGGTGGGAAACAGTGTCGAACGCTTTGGAAATATCGAAGTAAATAATATCGATGCATTTTTGTTTTGACAACTGCATAGTCCAGTCGTGTGTACTTTGCAGAAGTATGTCAGTTGTGGATGAGTTTTTGGAGAAACCGAATTGATTCATTGGTATAATACCATGACTATCAAGGAAATCATCTATTTTCTCCTTAACGCATCGTTCCATAATTTTAGCTGCCGTACTAGTAATCGAAATTGGGCGAAAGTCTTGCGGAGATGTCGGTGAGGAGTGTTTATTGATCGGTGTTACAATAGATTTCTTTCACAGAGTAGGTACTGAGCCAAGGCGAAGGAAGCAGTTGAAAATATGTGCAACTGGAACACACAATTCTTGGCGACATCTGAGGAATATAGTTTGTGGAATACCATCAAATGTTATCGAATATGATACTTTGAGCTTCCTTAATTGTTTTACCACAGTGTGAGGCATAATGATGAAGTCATTAAGAGGTGGAAATCCTTTGGGAACGTTTGAATAATCAGGCACGATACCATCATCCCGAATCAATACTGAAGAGAAGTAATCTGCCAGAATTTCACTCTTTTCTAAGTTGCTAGTGGCACGTCTTCCGAATTGGTCAGGGAAATCAGGAATTTGGGGTGGTTTATCTCTTATGCGACGATTCACAAAGTTATAGAGCTCTTTATCTTTCATTTTCTCAAGTTTTCTTTTCTCTTGATTCCTTGTGTACCTGTCAATCAGATGAGATAGTTTATTGCATATCCGAGAATACTTTTCTTCTACACCTCGTCTGTGGAGGCGATAGAAGAGAAAGTTCCTGTATTCAAATAGTTTCTTAATATGGATTGGGTAATTTGAGGAAAGTTCGTGACTAGTCTTGAGAGGTACACATTTGTCAAGAATTTGATGTAACACATTGCAGAACCGGGAATACAAATCATCGATGTCTAGGTAGCCGTCAAAAAGAGCTTCCCAATTGATAGTGGAAAGCTCCTCTTTCATTAAAGAGAAATTGGTGTTGGCGAAGTCTGGGTATGGAATAACGAGTTTGTTACTAATGTTCGAGGCATGGATGGAGAAAGCAACAATGAAGTGATCTGAATTCGCGAGAGGGTTTCTTACATGTACTTCGGAAATTAGTTGCTCATTGTTTGATAGGACGAGATCAAGAGTCCGCGAACCACATGTAGGTGTGTTGACGAACTGTTTGAGATTATGATTTTCGAACAGGGAGACGTATTTAGAGGACCTGGCATCGTGCGGGTTTATGTTAGCTCCAGACCAATTAATGTCTAGGTTAAAGTCACCAAGGAGAATAACGTCGAAATGACAGCCTGACAAAATCACATCGAGGTGGTCCATCAAGTCTGCACAGTCACTCTGTTTAGCATTTGGGGGACGGTACAAGTTAATTATCCGGAACCTTTGGTTAGCACTTGTAATGTCAGCAGAAAGGCATGAAATTCCTCCTCTGTTGAAATGTGTGTGCAGGCGTTTATAATGAAAATGATCCCTCAAAAGTAATGCGACTCCTCCACCTCTACCTCGCCTATCAAGTCGGAGAATATGATACGGCAGATTGCATAGGATCATTTCATCTGTCACTGTATTATCCATCCATGTCTCTTGTAAGGCCATGATATCGGGTTTGAAGCATTTTACGAAAGTCACGAGCTCATCTAGTTTGTTTTTAATACTACGGCAGTTAGCTGAAAAACAATTTAGTTTATAAGTATCAGTAATCATTTTCTTCTTCCTTTTACCACCGTGCGGTTTGTTCAGTTTAAACTTGACTGCGTGGAAGCAAGGGAAGCAGGACAAGAGTGTTTGTAACATGTGCAGTCGCTCATCGATACAATCGCCGAGTCTGGGGAAGGACATGGGGAAGTATGATTGTGACGAATTCTGGTCACAGCTTTTACCGATCCAATGCTTTTACCATGCTCTCGGTTTTGATCGACAGGGTAGAAAGATGGGTCGAGTGAGATTCGTACCTTTTTGTTAAGATCAAACAAGCTATTGCGATCTACTCTGTATCTGCCACCCTGGCTTTCAACAAGATGACGCTTCTGTTGTCGCAGTGCGTAACCTACTTTTTGTTCCTCGGGAGTGAGCGAAGGTCTGATGAAGACGTTGCTAAACTTCAAGGAACCTCGTAGCTTTCGCACTGTGCGAAGCAAAGCTTGTTGGTAACTGGAGGTAGGAAAAACTAGTTTCAGGAGTCGTGGTCGGTTAGCGTCTGGTTTGCCGAGCCGAAACAAGGCGGAGGGAGAGCAATTGAAATCCAACTCTTCAAAAAGATCCCATATGTTTTTCCATTCGAAATTCACCCTTTCTTGCCCTCTCAAGTCTTGCTTCGGCTCTGGCAAACCCGATATGACGACAGATCGCCGTCTTTCTACTTCTTCAGCAGAACAATAACTGTTTTTGTCGACTCTAGGAGATTCATACCCCGAGGTGACTTCCTTCTGATTTCTCTTGGCTGCGTTGGCATAAGTAGCTCTCCGAGGCAAAATGCGCGTTAGAATCGAAACAAGGACTAAGAATCTTTCACGGTCACTCAAGGCTAACAACTCATCCAATTTGTCCTCCAAATCTTCTGAGCTCTGGATGTTATGGAAATAGCGATGAGCGATCCGACCATCCATGGTCATTGCAGCAAGATGATCTCAATATCTCCTCATTCTCTTGAACTCCCGCGTGATGGCATAACTGGTCGGAAAAGATTCGGTGCAAAACAAGAAAAAACGAGAGTATGAGTAGTAGTAGACAATTGTTTATCCAATCCAGTTAATGGCGATGTCGCACCGTGGAATTGTTTCCGATTTTCACTTGAGAAGAATCTCTCGAAGCTGCTGCTCAGAATGGTATACATGATTCCCTACATGAAACTGCCGAAAATCGCGTTTCCTTCTTTTCCCCAGGCCCCACACCAATTCGACCAAACCTTAGGCTTGAAAACGGGTTCTTTCGCAGTTCTGCACGGGATCAAATGTATTACTGCCATCATGAGCTCCTGGACTCATTTCGAATGAAGATCTCAAGAGCGATTCTAAGGTACGATGGTGCCTTCAATCGGGGGTGGTGGTGATGATTCTGTTTGTCTGGCGTTTCGGCACACTTTTATCAGAAAAATTAACAAATAAGTAAGAATCAGTGCAACTTTTATTTTTAGGTACAAATACGACATGAAGAAATTCGAGGATGTCAGCCTCCTCTACCACCATTTCATTGAGTCTTCCAAATTCGCGTCAGTTGCAACACCTTTCAGGACTTTCAGTAAATATTGGGTTGATGAAAAAGTTCTGCAATACACACAGCACAACTTTTGGTAATAGATTTCTTTATCAGAACGCAACTTCAATCAATGGCATATTCACCATTATTGTGTAATACCTTCGCCCATCTTTCATGCAGCTTATCTATTCCCCTCCGCCAGAACTCCAGAGGCGAAGTTGGAGACCTCACTTTTGAGTTCGTGTTGATTGTTGAACCTCATTTTCCGCAGATGATTCTGCAAGGCGCGGAACAGGTGGCAGTCAGGTCTGGCGAATACGCCGGGTGAGGCAGGACTTCCCACCCAAGTTCCTGAATCTTCTCACGGCTTGCTTTTGCAGTATGCGGTCGAGCATTATCGTAAAGAAGACAACATTTGTTTGCTTTGGGCGCCTTTCGCGGATGGTGTTCGCCAGTCTCTGGAGTTAGGTAGCGTAGATATCTCCCGTCTCTGTGACACCACTGCGGAGAATCTCGTGGTGAAACATTCCCTGCGAATCCCACCAGCAACATAGAAGAACCTTCTTCTCATGCAGCTCTGCTTTTGCCTGTTTTGGTGGCGGTTCTTCGCGTGGTATCCATCGGCGCTGTCATGTATTGTTCGCGTACAAGACCCAGGCCCCAGCACGAGCTTGTAGTGAGGTCGGAGCGAAAATGAAGCCCCCTTCGAAAATCCAGGATTTTACGAGGCCCCCCTCGAATCTAATCACAATGGAAGTTACCACGAAATGTTTACAAGTAAGGTTTCATCTTCAAAAAACTACCCGAAATCATGACAGGACTGAAGCTGCAGTTATAGTCACGCCGACTGAAGCTGTAGTTATAGTCGTCGGAGTCCGACCGACCGGAGAACGGAAGCACGTACCGATCCTCGTCGGAATCCAGCGCGTCGGATTCCGACAAGCATCGATATGCATATTAATTTATTGTCCGATCGGACCGGTGTCCGACGCACTATAAATCTATATATAACGATACAACAAAAAGAAGAAACTCCGAACATGGTAATAAATCACACTAGTTATTTGCGAATTAGTACCAGCAAAGCAAAACGTGACACGATAGCGAGTAAAGGCAACGAAATGCTCACTAGACTACGAGGAAACCCTAAAATAGACGAATACAAAATAGATAACGGCAAATAAAGAACAAGCTGATGTTAAAGGATCGTGTTAGTGATGGAGCGCGGCAGAAAAACACAGTTCGTAAGTTATGAAAAATCGGGAGAAGTTGATAAACACTGATAATACAAGCCCATGAGTGGCACTTTGTGGGGTGTTGGATAGAGAATGGAAAATAGTACAGGTGCAAGAAAAATGGATGGAAACTTATGCGTTCTGTAGGAGAACTATGCTCACGACAGGCTGAGCTAGGACTCAGCCTGTCCTTGACAAGCTGGCCACTTTACCGAGCATACAATTTCTTAGTTTGCATGAGTTTAGCCTCATTTCTCAAACACTTATCGTGGGTACATAAGCGCTTCTTCACCCCAAATTTGGTGTCAATCCGTGAATTCTTGACTTAGCTAGGGCCTTGCAGCTCAACCTCATGCACTAAACAGCAAGCGCGCCTCTCCCACTGCTCCTTCATGATCCAGCGCCTGCAGCGTTTCCGCCTCGCACCCCATACGAAGCCCTTTTTGCTTTTTGTCCCTCTTACGAAGCCCAGCTTGCCCGACGACAAGCCGCGCTGGGGCCTGACAAGACCCCAGTAACATTATTTTCAGAAAGTCCTTATGCGGACGAAGAAACAGCGACTCCGCGATGCTCATCCGGCATGCTTTGTCAGATCCACGCAACTCATGGGGTACCCATGTCGAGACTATAACCGAGATCATGAAGATGTTCGACGATGGTCGCTTGGTCGCAATCGAGTGTCTTCGCCAACATACGGGTATCCGCTTCTGAACTCGCTTTCAGGGCATCCTGCAAATCGTTGTCATTCTTAATTGTTGGGCGTCCAGGACGTGGGCGAACTTCTAAGGTGATATCACCGCTCTCAAAGCGTTTGTACCAACGACACACTATGGAATAGTCAATGACTTCCTCCTTTAATGCAGCGCATATACTGGCAGCAGCACTTCTTGCGAGATATCCTTGCAGGAATTCATAATAGACGATTGATCGAAGTGAGACGTGTCTGATCAAAGCCATTGTTGCTTTAATACTGATCGAGCTTCCCTCTTCTACCCTTCACGTGGAAGCTTTGATATCACTCTACTTTACGTGATTGCAAGATTCCATCTGTGAAGCTGCAGTTGCGTTTTAGAAATAAAACTAAAAAGTGTTGCAGAACTTTTTCATCAACCCAATAGAACACATTTCCAAATTCCAGGTTCGCCGCTAGAAGGTGGCTGGGAGACCCCGCGTTCGTGCACAACGCGACCGACATCGCTCGCAACATCACAACTAAGGAATGGGCGGAATGGGTGAGGCACGTGGAAGCCAAGTGACCAAGCCTATGAGAGATATTGTCAGTACGCTTTGTAGATCATTGATCACCAATAAGACTCATCCGGATGAGTACTACGGTGGATCGTTATTGGCACCTCCGCAGGACCATGGCACTACACACATTTCAGTGGTAGACAGTCATGGAAACGCCGTCTCCGTTACGTCAACCATAAATATGTAGTAAGTGAGAGGCACAGGATGCAAAACGCATGTTAGGAAGAACGATGACAGGCAATAGCCTTCGTTCTTGCGGACATACACTCAAATCCTCAAGCCGTGCTATGAACCAACGTGTCAATATTCCATGCGATTGTAGCTCCACTCCTACATATTTGGATTACGAAGATTCAAAGGCGCTACAATTGCTGATGTTTCAACCGCTGGCTATAACAAGACCGAATAGAACCCTGCAGGGTGAAGCCGAAGCCCAATTTTTACTGAAATCTGGCATGTAATTTTTGCAGCCTACTCTGCTTTTGTAACAAGTACTATAGCGTCCACATTCAGCTGGGTATCTGAAGTGGGTTTCCGCTCTTTAGAACAGTACACCCTGCAGTAAAGCTTCTGATTCTTGCCCCAAAACCCATTCGAAACCGTTAGAATCGTTATGAATAAGCAAAGTTACACGTTGAAACAACCACGCGAAAGCTCTTGTGAGCAACTATGACTTGCCTCCTTTTTCACTCTGTAAGTGTTTCTCTCCCATTTTGTTCATTTTAATTTTTCTTGAGCGATATTTTCGTATGTAATATTTTGCCAGTGCAGTACTCTGCCCGGCATGCGGCCCGATGAGTAATTAAACACATCAATTCCTCTTTAAATCTTGACCACTTTTCGTTGGCAATAATGGTCATTTAGGGTGAAAATATGTATTCAGTGAGGGCTACAACAATTTTGAGTGCGAGGGGACTCCGCTTCTCACAGGTGGGAGAAATGCCCATCTCCGAAGAAGCCGGAAAGAGCGCACAAATAACGAAGACGGGTATATCAATACGCATCATTTGCTACTGCCTGACATGCCTTTCCATTTCGCAGCATCGATTACCTTTGCTTCTGTCAATTTCGAACCTTCACGCTGGACAAAATCTCGCATCTCAGTGGACAGAATATAATACGTACAGAACATTACGTACAGCACTGGCTATCATTGCGCACCCATGGCCTCAAATCGAAACACCTGAAAAGAAGTAGTAAACAGCTTCGTAAACGATCACGTTGACCCATTCGTTCGTGAAAATCCGAGAACTAATGAAAGTGAAATCCACCAATACAAGGGTGTGGGGCATTGTATGATACCTGGAAAAATGCGCAGCAAAGTCTCACGATTGGTTATTTCATGCAAGGCACCGTTCCCAGTGCTACGTAGGCCACTCGCCTTCTCCAGGTATAGCGCTCCGTACCCGTGAATCAGCACGTTTGGGTTCGTCGTCTGTAGTGAGAGTGTGTTTGCGCTGTATGTCGCTGTTCAGCTTTGGTGCAGCGGTGACTTCACCATCGACTGGGATTGTGTGGAACGACGAGATGGACGATTTCTCCCTCCCTGGACGTCCGAACTTTTTTGGGTTACCGCCTTCGCCTGCCAATTTCATACAACCTGGAAAACGGCCGATGAGCAGCCAGTGTCCACTCATCATCTTTGACACAAAATCTGACAAGCAGACGAAGGTGCAGCAGTAAATCCTATCTTGGCATTTTAGAGATGTTGAGATATTAAAGTGACTCAGCGAGGTGCATTCAGCCTGTGGTTCTCGCTGTCGGCGGTGCTGGAGGATCCACGATCATCACCGGAGTAGCAGGAGTGGCCTTCCACAGTCTGTGGCTGAAGGAGAACGTGAAACAAGCGGTCGATGCTCCTCGCCTGCACAATCAGCTGTACCCGAACGTAACACGGCATGAGCCCAACTTTCCAAAGGTACCCTCGGCATACACCTCAACTCGTCGCGAAACTCCCGCCTTTTTCAGGAATACCTCGCTGAGCTGGCTGCCCGTGGTCACGTCCTCTCGAAGGCCAAGAATCTTACAGTTGTGATGGCGGTCGAGCGTGATTCCAGCGGAGAGGTCTATGCGAACAGCGACTTCCGCAAGGGAGAAGAAAGTGCTCCTGCTGGTTATTAGAGCTTACCGTGCATGCCGAGACCAATCATTGCTGGATAATCGTTTTATGAGTAGTCTCATCCAACTTTGTCGCACAGAAATGGCTGAATGTTTGTTCTCTTTCTTCAAATATTCGACTGCTATAAATTTTTGTTCTGATGTTTTGTCTTTGCGCACGACTTGGTGGTTTGGGACGTTTTTCTTTCATACGGAATGTCACACATAATTGCAAGATCGTTCACAACTCCAGGGTTGTCAAGGATCTCCCACTAATTGTGATATCTGTCATTGTTGCAACCTAATCTTACCATTCGCATGACACGAAGAAGGCCTGTATAGTGACAGTGAGAAGTGCACTGCCTCAAAAAATGCCTGCACATTAAAATAAAGGTGATTGCAGTAGGGGCTTTATTTGTGAAATTTTGCTATGATTCAACTATAGAAGTAGCAGAATCACTCAATTATTCAGATATTCGCCGGATTGGAGCGGGATGTCACCTGCGCTCCATTCTCAAAAATGAGCGGTTTTCGGGTGCCGTTTCACTTGCCCTTGGGCTCTCATCCACTTGCTGTTCGGTTGCCATTGAATTGCTTTCTCGCTCACGTTCAGCAATCGAATGGCAAGTGATTAGAAACAGAAAAGCAGTCATGGCAGCGCAAGAACAGCCATTCGGCGGGTAAAACGGCACCCGAAAGAACGGAAACCGCCCATTTTTGCGATTGGAGCGCGCTAAAATCCATCGAATGGGTATGAACATGAGTTTAGGACTTCACAGAAAAGTAGAAGGGATTTGGGTAAGATTCATAAATTATGAATCTGTAATATGGTCTCCACTTCGAGCTACGCATTGGTTTTATGAACCAAAGCAGCTTCAAGAAAACCAGTAATGTAAAAATTTTGCTCCATTTCGTCATAGGAAGACTATTTCGTTCAGCCACCAAATTAAAACACCCTATTTCAGCGCCCCACATATTTACTACGCCCTAGATGCACTTTACAAAGACGACCTCGAATTTCTCTGTGAGGNAAGGATTCCTTCGAACTGTTAGCCAAAATGGTTAATTTATCTTCATTGGGGCTAACGTTTCGGCGATGTCGCCTTCATCACAGCCTGGAGTTCCAGATCAAAAGCGTCCACTCCTTTGGGTATTCACCGCAAGTTATGCCACGAAAACTCTGAAATCCAGATTAAAGTCACGACCTCGTCGCCAGAACCCGAAATTATAGCGCGCAGGAGTTTAGAAGCGTTCTGGATCACGGCTAAAAGTCCAAAAATGAATAGAAAAGATGAGTGCATTGCTATTACGAAAGAGCTCGCCCTGTATCAGAACCTTTGCGGGTTTTGTTCCACTGGGGCGATTTGTCAAGACACCACACCAAATAAACCCCTAGGAGCACGAGTTTACTGCTAGTGGTCCGCTATTCTGTCACCGTATCCGCAACTAGGGTGAACGCTCATTATCTGTGTTTCTGGTAGTGTTTTTGAGGGTACGGGCTGGATGAAAGATGTCGTGCAGAAGGATAAGCCGCTTGAGCGGGTAAATCACTCATGTCTTTGACTTTCCAGGATCTGACGAAGGCGACATAGCCGAAATGTTAACCTCAATAAAGATCAATAACAATCTTGGTTCGGAAGAATCCTTCCGTATTCCACAAGCACAACTATTATGCCAAGATTCAAGAACAGTCAAACATGGAAACTATTTTCACATACGGTTACATAACCCCTCCCTATCATGTTGAAGTTACCGTAGTAAATTGGAAGAAATTACCGATTTTGGCAGGTTAATCGCAGTGGAATGCAGAGTAAATAAATGTAGTGGTAATAACCGTGCACAGCGCAAAAATGTGCCCCCTCTAATGCAATGGTTACTAGGTCCCGGAAGTTTCTGTGAAAGACCATAGCCAAGGTAAAGCTGCCGTAACCATTAGAAGAAGGATGAAAGATCGATAATTGTGCACAGCATGTCAACTACCTCCCTTCTGGTTCCTCAAGATGAAGTCTCAACGATTTTTTCCCTTCGCGGTTTCCGATGTTCCTATCGTACGTTATCGGCGTAATTACGATTTACGATTTACGAAAAAAGGCCCCAATTTTGTAACAAAATTGTAAATAACGACAAGGATGTAATCTCGTCATTGCACTTGTGCCAAAGGAACAAATCTGCATGGCTTCTCTCCATTAGCATTTCGCACCTGGATTAAAGGCGAATTTGCGCATTTTTTTGCTTACGTTTTTCATTATTTAAAGGCAACGGCTCATATAAAAATCATCTTCAAGACTTTCATAGACCTAGTTAGCAGCAGAAAGAATGGCAAAAACTTCTGTTCATCATAATGTTATCCCTCTGGAATGAGGTAGGAAGTTGTGGGAGAAGCTGTTTTGCAATAGATGCTCGGATTATTTTGAGGATGTACTTTTAACAGAAGAGTTGGAAATTTCTTGTTTTCATCTGTAGTACTCAGACCCTCAGTTACGAGTCACGATTTACGATTTACGACGATTTTGGAAAGTTCACGGTTTACGAAAATCAGATTTTTTGTTACGCACATCCCTGGTACAAAAACCGAAAAGAAAAAATCCCGGTTTTTTTTCAGGTAGGAGAGGTCGTCTTTGACCAAAGACAACTGATAGGGTGATGGAGTGGGTTAGAGAACCCATGAATCACGTTTGACTATTTCTTCCAAGGTTAAAAAGGTGAAATGGCCTCTCAGACATTCGTGGGGGTGGAATGCGGGTGGAAATGGGTCCACCCCCAGGTCCACCCCCAGTTCTACCTGGGGGTGGACCCAAAATCGTGGGGCACCTACCCCCGACAATCGAAAGACGTTCCCCCACGTGCCCTCGCAGTTGTCCC
>JARK01001698.1:154183-203243 GCA_000688135.1 Ancylostoma ceylanicum
TATGGACGGGTCGAGATATAAGCTTTGAATTCGTCATATTACTGATTTAAACATTGATTCTTACTTCAAGCTTGTCTTTTACCCATGTTCTCGTAACTGCTCCTGCCATTCAATAGCATACCCACATACGAACAAGTGAATAAATAAAGAACTCCAAGAATGGTCCTTGCACCCTTCCTTTCATAAAAAAAATTTTTGGCTGTAGTCGTTTCGCTGGCGCGAAATCGTAATTGGGCTTATGTTGACTCTTCTCGTTGTCGCACGTGTGTAGTCATCACAATGGCATGCTGTGTGCAGACCAGCCCCGTTTTTTCTCGCGCGCTACAGCATGACCTCGTTGTTCGTGGAATTCGCCACTCATTGCGGCGCGCGGTTCCCTCGCTGTGGGCCACTCCCAGCCAGAGCGGCTGGTGCCTACCCCCGGCTGGACGAAACCTCCCCTAGTGCGCTGGCAGTTCGGGTGACGGCATGCGACATATGGTTAGCGCCCCCGCTGTTGAGATGGCTCTCGTTTAAGCTCTGGACACCGCTATCGATTGATTCACAGCGAGTGCCAGGCCTAGACTAGGATGCTGATGCTAAGGCTCTGCTCATCGGATTATGATCTGGTTGAAATTGTCATTTTCTGTTTGGTTCCTGACGATTTTGCATGAGGAGCAGTTTTTTTTTCTTGAGCCCGATTTTCACGCAGTATGGCGCAGTCTATCCTTCATTATGCCTCTTCTCCATTGTATGTGCTGTTTTGCATGTCTCACATTCCTCGCGAGCTCGGAGGTTTTTTTTTCATACGTCGGCCTCACTTAATGGTTCCTAGCCTGATTGGCTGTTTCCGCGAATGAGGACAGGCCGCAGCCGACATTGCAACGACCATTCCTAAGAGCATGCTTCTTCGAACGTGCGACGAATAGCACTTCTTCATCCAGGATCAGCTGCTCTGCCCTCATAAATCGCACGTTCCGAACGAGCCGGACATCGATACGCCCATTAAACACTGCTTGGCCTAGTTTATGAATAGCTTAGAGATTATTGCTGCTGAATTTCTGACATTGATGCTGCGAGTATTTTGTAGTACGAAAGGAAAGCAAAGTGAGCGAGGATACAAAGGCTTCCTGCCTATTATCCAAACCCCGGTCAGAGCCTTTCTTTCCATGATTAGAGCCTATTTCCTTGAGGTCGTTTTGATCAGGATGCTGCTCTGTTCTGATTTTGTTTCTATTTTTTTAATCACATCCTTATTCAGCGCATCGAATTTGTGAATCACTAACTTGCCGGGGCCTCTTTCTTTCTTCTCTAAATGGAGTCTTGCTCCTACTTCTCGGTCAATGGCATCTTGATTGTCATTGTGTCTATGTTGTACAGTTCTGCCGATGCCCGATGTACCTGGAGAACACTTTTTTGGTCTCATGCGTGTGCAAGCTGAACAAACAGCTGTTCGTCTGACAGTTGATCTTGAGCAGTTCACCGTTCACTTCGGTTTACTGAGAAGTGCTTGAGCTGTCAACTATCAAGTAACCACTAGATTGCTCCGAAAGCCTTGCACTAACATCTATAGGTTGTAGGGAAAGTTCTCGCGGTTTTTAAAATTTTGCTTTTTTTAACCCCCCGCTGCCTTGCAGCGACCTATCTTTTGCATATATAAGGAGGTCACGTATGTGCAAGTTCATTAGTATCATTCACTGTAAACTCCTGCACAAGCCCCGCCAGGGAGATAAATTTTTCGAAACAGTACATTTGCGGCCTTTTACTATACGGCTTCAAACCTGGTGAATTAGCAACCAGTCGCCGTATTAACGCTGCATTTAGGGTCGGTGCAGTGACCAAACGCCCTGCGCAGGATTGAGCAACTTTTTCGAGTCATTTCCAGTACAGTTCTACGCCAAATGCATCGAAACGCCTCCCAAAAACTGACAAAGAGTAATAGTATGTGATGGTGATTTATCATTTCTTAATGTGTTTTCCTATCCTTAAGAAGTCAATAAGATAAAATGTTTCAAAAACCGCCAGAAATTTCCCTACAACCTATATATTTCTTGATCCAGAATAATCTAGTCATGGATTGGAAACCATTGACAATAGTGCTATAACGTTTTACTACTTCTCACCTATAGAAATCCGCAGACCAGGTTCCATTCGCAAACAGTAATTTTATGATTGTATGAAAAAAATAGGCATTTTGGTGCAAGACTTCCGGTCCAACCTTATGTGAATGTACGAACCTATGGACAATCCTTAATTTCCCATCTTTGTAGAGATTTATGAGTCTATCTACCGAAATTTAGGGAACTCACTTTTCCATGTTTTATCTCGTTAAAGAAGGTGAAACCGCACCGGAGCAGGTGATTCAAATCCAGAGAATATACGTATGCTGTGTCACTTGGATAAATTCCTGCAACAATCGAATTCTTGAAGATAGCCTTAACTTATATAATCGAACCGAGACTGTGATCCACCGCTTGCCCCCTTAAAAAGTCGAGAGTCCTTTGGTTCGTTCACTGCTTAAGGACTGTTCTAACCTCTTTTTACTATAACGACTTACTTCGCCTAATGGTCATAAATTTTAATTCATTGCTAGCAGCGTTATTCTCGGGGCCTCTCAATCTTAAGCATTTTCTGTTAATTTTTTCATTCAAAGTTCCATATTCTCCTTAGACCATATGCATCACTGAGATCACTTAGGGTAAATGTGTCAACACAGCTCAAATTCCCCTATAGTGAGCGAAGACAAGCAAACACAAATTTAACACGAGCGTGAGCAGGTTTACCTTGGGTAATCGCGATGATGCATCCAAGCAGTGCTCCGGCCCGAGATTTGCTGTGGCGTCAACTCCCTATGATTATTACAGTACATACATATCTGTCAGTGGATATAGATACAATACATATGAATGATACAGAGGAACTGTAGCTCATTTTCATATGAGTCATCCTGTTGTAATGCAGTATCCGATTCATGAAAACAGCCATTACACACCGAAAGTGCATATGATTTGCTAGTAACGCTCTCTTCTCTTGTTGTATTAGGCTGCATGTGCTCTCGCTTTCCAGGTTGTTAGATAGAACTATCTGCCCCGAAAAGGCCTGACGTTTTGCACTGCTTACGTTCTTGGAGGCTTGATGCCTTATACCTCTTCAAGGCTTAAAGGCAGCACCCACGGAAATCCTCACTTTCGATGTGAGTCGTTCTCCGTTTGGTCGGCTGGCAGACAATCACAATGGTAGCTTGAACACAGCAATAAGCAGCCATAAGCAGGTGAATAAGTAAGCAAGTAAATAATTGAATGAATAAATTATTGCAAAACGATTACTCAGTTGACGGCGATCAGAAATGAACATTTTACCACAGTGCGTATATATTTGATCAATTTCGCCTGAGTTCTCCCTTCGGAGTGTTTTTTATTGTTTACTTTCCCGACATATTGTCATGCACAATCGACAACTTCATTTTTTTCCTCTTCCATGATCAATTTGGTGTATTGCTTCACTGTTTGCCTTAACATATTCTCGAGACGGCTCAATGGTGGTGGCAGAGTGTTTCCGTGAATGAATTTTTGAGTGAATCAATGAACGCCTGCCTCAATGAATAAATGAATGGGTGGATGAATTAATTAATTAATTAATTAATTGATGATTGAATGAATGAATGAATGAATGAATGAATGAACGAATGAATGAATAAATATTTCCCTTGTACTTCCAGTCGGTACTTGTGAGATTGCAGTTTAACACATAAAACGATTTATGCCGATGGCTTCCCAGCTGCGTGCTAGCTGCGCTGCATATGAGAAACATGCATACTTCTGTTTTTTCCCAAGCGTCCACCACGTTCCATGAAACAGGGGAGGATTGTCTCCATCCTCCTCGCATTTACACAGTGCTGCCGCGGGAAGTAAATACCAGTCCTCTTCTGCTTGTTGTTTCCCACTGGAACCTGTTTTCATGGCGAATTTTAATTTATTGAGCTGAAATGGTCCTCGAGAAGTTCATTGTACAATTTGCTCTTGTGGAATTAACATTCCTTTTGTAGCCCAATTCAGAATTAATTTCTTTTATATCTCAAGATGGGACACTAGTACCCACATGGACAGTAAGCGAAATTCCGAATTCTCACTTTCGAGTCCTCTATTTTTGTACTTCCGATTTTTTTAAGTAAAAGTTTTTGAAATCTGAAAACTTTGGAATCAAAACTTACTTCTGCTGGCTCGTGCTTGTGCTATCTATAAGTGCAACCCGGATTTGTGTAATCAGAGTTTTCTGTTGAGTGCACCAACCGTTAAGGAAGGAATGAATTCGTTCTCTTCCCCGTCGTTATTACTTATGGTGGCCAAAATGACTAAATTTTGACTTTCGAGCTTCCTTCTGCCAGCGGATCTTGTATAAGCGTTTACCACTTATCCGAACATGTTTAAATCTCAGTGAATTTGTGTTCTAATTGTAAGATGAGTGTTGTGAGATATATTAATTGATTTTTATACTCTATGTATAGATATATTGCTGCAGCAAGATAGTTAGACTAGGAAAGTGACTAAATATTTTTCTGGAAAATTATATTTGGAAACTAAAATTGGCGGTGTTTGGCCGGCCGAAATCAATTCTCCTGAAAAGATTGCGTTGTTTGGTACCACTCAAACCTTACCTCATTCAATGAATCCAACTGCGTTAGCCTCAATGTTAAATATTCGGCAGGAAACATGGTACCGTCCAGCTGTGGCGGACGCAGGAAGTGGGTGGAAGGTGAGGAGTGGAGGGGAGGGGGGACGGCGTGGGAAAAAAGTGGGGCCGCCGCCATTTTGAGGACAAGGATGGAAGATGAAAATGACTTCAAAAAATGTATTTATAACTATAAATGATTAGTAGTTATTATTTTTGAGAAATAATAAACTTAAGCATTTGAAAATAATGGGTTTAGTTATATTATGAACTAATTTGGAAAACTCGGCGACCTCGTTGTCACGGAGGATCCTCCACTATCGTTCAGTCTTGCTCACTGGAAGTACATGTACTCGATATATTTCCACTTGTGCAAAGATCTAGCTGAATGACATATTTGCATATTGAAGGGTTTACACATTAAATTTAAAATTTAGCAAATAAAATTTAACATTGTTAAATTTAAACACATTAAAATTTAAAATTCGAACTAAATTTAGAATTTACACATCCACGCGTTTTTACCTCTCGATTCTGGCGATTCTGGTATTTCGCTTTTTCCTCTTCCTGCTTCTTTTCCTCCGAAATCACAGTTCTACTGGTCCCTACCTTCAGAGATTCGGTACTACTTCATTTCAGATGCCCAGAAAACTCCAAAGATTCTGTTGTATTATAGAAGTGTCTGATAAAGGAGATCATTTGAAATGCTGGACACTGAGGTCGTGAACGTTCTGCGCCGTAATCCATACAGTGAGGCTGGAGTACTTGTATGATAGATTGTACCTCCGCTCAGAGATCAGACAACAGAACCTCTATTATGCTTCTCTACTGGACATTTCCACCGCCAACTTTTGGAGTTTTCTCGTCAGAATGGTATCCAGGACTTCGTAACGCAGCATTACCTGTTAGTCTCACACGGTTCTGTGCAAGTAATCTACTAAAGCTGTTGTTTGGGGGAAGAGGAGCGGGGGGGGAGGGGTGGTGGGCTACCACCTTCCATAACATTTTGGGATCCTGAATAGCGTGCATTTTGTGAGAAAAGAAACACACCCTTCTAAATGTAAGATGGTACGTACGCACCACATTCATGGGCCTTGATGCATGCAGATTACCCAAGATAAATATTTCGACGCCCGTGTTAACTACGGCTATATTTGTGCGGTTTTAACGCGTTTACCCCGGGTAATCTCAATGATGTATGCCAGCTATGAATAGACTCGCTCTGGTTAAACTCCACAAACAAATCCTCAGTTTCTAAAGACCCTCTCTATTGTGCCCTGAGCACCCGCAATCATCAAAGCTATGCCTTTTCCGCCCGCAATATATACAAACGCGTATGAGATGCGTTATTCCTGGTTTATAGTCGCAGAGGCGGAAATGAAGGCGTAAAAAAATCTGGCTGTGGCCGAATATACGGAGCTATAATAAGAAAGAGAAACGCCCAGTAGCAGAGAACGAGCAATTCCATGGGTGCGACACGGTTTCATCTTGAACTCTGCACAGAAATTGTCATGTTGCGAGGGTTCCCAAGGAAACTTTTGAATTAGTGTTCCAAAATTATAGCACGATCACACAATGAGTGCGGTTTTGTTCCATTATTTTCAGTTTTTTTGCGTGGGAAAGAGGGTATTGCCTAGCCCAGAGCCTTTTTTGTTGTCACTGAAATTCTAGAACTGATCTCGATTTACATCCGCCAACAACAGATTAGGTTCCGAAGTAAAAGCGAGTCTTACGACAATTTGTGAACCCTGAAGGTGGGAAATATCACATAGCAACAAATACACAACACTTTTACCTATGTCTACAATTTCTGCATTTCTTGAATTGTTGTCGTTTCTGAAATTTTTTTTCTGCCGTGTGGTGGAGAAATGATGGCGATTACACTTTGTGAAGTGCTGAAAATGTTATCTGGCTGGATGCTGGAATTCAGAGTGTCCAACTTGGTCAACTTCACCTTCCACGATTTATTTGACTGAAAATGTGTTGTCACGCTAACAATACAACAAAACATGAGCAGAACTGATGAGGCTGAATTAGATTTAGAAAAGTTTCATTAGGTGGAGGACAGTGGCGGACTGGGGTCTCAGTCACTTCGGGGACTCGGAATGAAAATGAAAATTTTTCAAATGTCGATTATAATGTTAAGCAATAAGTATTTTAAGGCAATAATAAAGCATTTGAACATAAATCCACGCAAAGTTTCCATTTACGTATTTTATGAAGTAATTCCGAAAATTGAACATGCTGGACACTGGACCTCTCTTGTTAGCCTTTTTGTCAGAGCATTGTTTCATCATTTCCACCGGGCTTGGTTTGACGGTCACGAAATCTCAGTCGAGCTCTTTCAGCGGTTACTCGTCCAAGAGAAACATCTCGGCAGTATTCCACATATTCCTACCCGCAATCTCAAAAAAATTACCCAATTCCGAATGTGCGATTTATTTGACGTTGAACACAAGGACGTGTCATACCGATATTGTGCCATAAGACCATGAGGTAGGACTATTGTTGATTTGGGAGAAATTGTTACCTTCGAAAAAAATTGCATCTAACACAACTAGAGTGTGAATTTTTCTTTTCATCTGTCGTTGGGAATTTGGGGCAGAGCAGTTGAAATAGTGCCCCCTGTTTCTTTCTTATGACGCTCCATTTTCTGGGTCGAGTTTCAAGAAGTTAAAGTAAAACGTAATGGACAATAAAATACAGTACATGAGCTTTCGAGTAGAGTACATGAGTGCAGTTCACGAGCTTTTGGGAGTACATGGGGGTGCTCGAAATCATGAGCTTCACATACCGCTGGCTTTCATAGCGCACTTTCAGTAGTCTGAAGTCACCTGGTTCCTTGAAGGGAAAGTTGTCGGACATGTATCTTCCATCAGCATCTCTCCAACGCCGTCACTTTCTGCAATTTCCTCGTCGATCATTTCGAATAAATCAACAAATCGAGTGGATGACTCAGCCGAATGTGACGTCTTGATGTCCGATTATCAGCGTTTAAAAGATCTTCAGTGTGTCTCATTCTTTCAAACATTTTCCTCCCTTTTCTTGTCATTTTTGGCATCCTGATAGGTCTGCGATTTTACCGCAAAAGGGCGTAATGCGCTGGAGCGGCGTTTGAGGCGATTTGGCACAGGAATCCGGTTCTAAAGCGGAATTCCAGTGTTGTTCGGCCGCTTTGCGGTACGGAGCGAATATCGATCCGCCGCTGCTCGCACGCAGCATGAACACATCGCTTCCGTAAAGCATTAGCTTCTGCTCTCGACACGCGATGTGCCGGATGGAGCTGCAGGCCTATTGGATGGGAAGCAGCAAAGCATTTTTACGCACTCGTCAAGGCACTGGCGGTTTTCCTCATCTTGAGCTGCCTGAGACTTTGAGAAGCGCTTCTGGTTGACAATAGCAGCTCACCGGAGAGCACGGCCGTCCTGCTTCCAGAGGCCGGGGCGACTCGACAAACAGCTCATGCAGGGAGGCGTGGCTCCACGTTGAAGGAACCAAAGAAGCAGACAGCAGTTGTCGAACAAAATAATGCAAAACAGTCGATTCGACACCCACGGCTCCTCTTCGACGGCTATTCCTGAACTAATTTTGTTGAAAATAATTACTGCTTCTGTCTCTGTGGCAGTTTTGACTCGGTTTTCATCAATATGTTTCTTTTTACTTGTTCACGCTCAAAGAACCAAAGCATGACTCACTAATGGTTGCCCCAAAGTGAGTAAGCATTAGTTGCTAAGCCTTTCTGAACACTTTTAAAACATATCGGACCAGTTTTTACCTTTTCTTTTCAACACGTTTTCAGCCCATACTTGTCGACAACTTGCAAACATGGCCATTGCTGGCTTTGCAATTTGTCGACAATCTTTGGACAGAAAACTTGTCACCAAGAAAAGGCGAAGGCAAGTTGCCAACGAGCTTTGGGTGGAGCAAGTTTCAGATGCGATCCGACTTCTTGTTCTGAGAATTCTGAGAAGGGATCCATGAATAGTCATAACCGTTGAATGTACACCTCGTCGCCTACTCACTCAATTCAAATGATAATCCTGAAGCGGCCATTCAGCTGTTCTGAGTCCAGTTTTCTTTCTTTCTTCGGTTTTCTCCGATTTTCCGCTTTCTCTGTGTTTTCTCAACTTCTTTCTTCTGCTTTTTTTTTGTTCTCGTACGTTTGTGTGACTGCAAATGGAACTAAATCTATTTACTTATTTATTTGCATGAGAGGTCTCATGGTAACTTCCGAGATATTCACGATTACAGATGGGTGCAATCACTTACTGCCTGGGAAGTAATCGTCACTTGAGAAAGTTGTTAAAAATTCTAGTAAATGACTGAATATTATCGAGAATAGCCTTCAATCTGCTCATAGCTATATAATCCTAACCTGATTTTTGTTATCTGCATTTAGTTTTATTTGAGTCTGTATTATATGATCAGGAGTACTTTTGTAACTTGACTGTTTGCACGCTGCTCTTTCTTTCTCTTGTCTATCTCTTTGGCCAAGCCGATAGCTTGCAAATCCAGGTTCTCTTACAAAGATCCGACAGATTACCCTTTCTCTTCCCTCTCATCAACGAATAGCTATAGGCAAAAATTCAGGGCTCCGAACAGAGTTCTGTGTTGAATCTTGAATTTTGACATTCAACACTTTTTTCCAACTCTTATTGCTCCCATTCGCATCCGCGGTTTCAGTCGCAGCTTTAGTTCATGTCCTCACAATTTTTTTCAAAGATGTGCAAAAGCTTCCCCAAAAAGCCTCTTTCTGTATGAAAATGGAATTGTTTCTGAATGAGACCGTTGTTTCCGCCTTCCCTGCTTTTACTGGAATAAGCGTACGCAATCCGTACGCTTTCCTTTCGTTCGTTTTCCTGTTTTGCCGCCGCTATCATCGTTATCAGTGCGAATATCGATACGTCATTTAGGCCGAAATAAACATGGTTAGCGGTGAAAGAGTTACCTCTACCTCTACGTCTATTCTCCTGCCGTCCGATGGCGTCAAAGGTTGTTGTTTGATTTTTAAGTTTTGTTTGTTGTGCCTGTTGAATTCCGTTGCTGCTTTGGTTGACTAAGAGAATTTTACGTTGTTTCGCTTGTTCTGATGGTGCGACATGCCATTCTTCCCACTCGTTTCCCGTTCTTTCGCAATTTCTTCATACAGCACATTTCTTCACGAATTTTCATCGATACTATCCAAATACCTCGTGCGAAAACCAGAGATATTGGCGAGGATTAAGTATGATTAAATGCTGAGGGATGCTGATTAGTTATTAGTTGCACTGCATCTCTCCGCCGAGCAACAGCGAGAAGCGCTGGCTTTTTTTTCGGATAAACCGTCAGCAGCGGTGCTTTAACATTGTTTAGGAGGTTTTTCTGGGCTTAGTGACTCAGCACCCTCATGCAGTGGCGATGTCGTTTCACACCACGAGTCGCCATAGTCACGTTTGCAAGAAACGCAATGTGTGTCCCCGTGTTTGTGCATGTCATGCTTTTGTGATTGATACCCTGTCTTCCGAAGGCAACATGTATTTTTATGCATTTGGGATCGATGAAAAGGACAGGATGAAAAGTTCAGTCCAGTGAGCAGATCAAACCACAGTAATTTATAACCATAACGGCTCAAAACCTCCCGCTCTGAAATGAAAATTGGCACCTATAGGTGGTTTCATGTTCGGTAGACCCTTATCACGTAGTTGGATGTATTGTTATTCACGGGTTTTTTTTTTGTTTTACGCCCATAAATTACGGTATGACCATCCGCTCGCCGGACTGAAATTTTCATTTTGTTTGAAATGATGAATACGCTAAAGGTCAACGAAAAGAAATCTATGAGATTTTCTATAATCTGCGCTCAATGCTCAGTATGGGCTAGTGGCAAGGGTAAGCGCCGATTTCTGCACCGAAAATCCTGTGCTTGCATGGGTCTCAACGATTACCCAGGGTAAACGTGTTGACGAACGCGTTAACAATGGGTAAATTTGTAGCGTGTTACCATGTTTTCCGTAGGTGATCCCAGCGATACATGCGGGCTCTGGATTTGTGAAGAAGCTAAAATATACTTAAGAACCCTGGGCACCAGAATAGGAGGGGTTCTGCAACAGAACACATACTTCCAACTTGAACTCTTTCGAGTCATGGTAAATATGAGGTTGATGCGAAAGTTTTGCTGGATTATGTACGAAACCTATAGTATAACACCCATTCCTTAGAGTTGCAACAAAAACGCTTTTATATCCTCACAATAATTTTGAATTTTGGAGTGAGTACTCTGAAAGCTCATTGGTGCAAGTCCATGAACGCATTTTCTCAATTTTAATGTTCTTTTCTTATTAATTCATTCCTTTTGCACACTGTGCTGGTGCTGCTAATCTCTTTTGAAGAAGCATAATAGTCCTGACTTTTGAAAAATTCAGTTTTTCACTCATTTCACCACAAAACTGTTCCTCTTACTGCTTGTTCATCCGCTTGTCTTAGTCATCATAGGAATTCAGAAATCCTCCCTAATTGTTGCCCTTTAGTGTCATTCACATTCGAGTGAATCACCCCGTAGCCTTTTTCTGCAAGCGTTTTGTAATAGAAAGAAGAGTAGGAGATATGTGCATACGTGAGAAACTACCATACTCACTGGTAAAATTCAACGGCGCACGATGGAAAAATTCCTTTCTTTCGCTACCTCACACAGAGGGTACCCAGGGTAAACGCGTTGCCGCTCGTGCACGATAGGTGAACTAACGATGAGTAAAGTTGCGTGGTTTGGTACGGTTACCCTTGGTTATCTCAATGATGCATGTGGCCCCAGCACTGTTAGAGCTTGCAGCTTTTTTTCGTTTGCAACCGTGTTTTTATCGGTTCAGGAGGGAGGTCACACTCACGCAGGAACCCAGTGAGTAAGTACGGTGCAGTACTTCACTTTACTGCATCAGCTACGGCCATTAAGGGGAAACTTAATTTGATTTAGTAGTTTGCAGTAATGTCAGTTTGTTTGGCAAAAAGTCACAAAAATGCGCGGCTGGTTGAAATTGCACGCTACTCGATTACGGTTTTCAAAAGTTTGATTGAGTCTGGTCTTTAGAATAAAAATACCGGTTTTCCAAAAAGGGACAGTCCTTAATCCCGTGGGAAATAGAAGAAAGTCTGTAGAGCTTTTTATTCTTTGATTTTTCATCAGATAGGCTCCTGAAATGACAATTAAGTTAATTGAATTCACCGAACTTCTATACTGTTAATACTCTGCATTTCTTCCCGAAATCTCCCATAAATCGTGATGAACGCTGTAATCTAGCCCTCCTGAATATTTCAATTATCGAAACTGGCTCTTGCCTTGATTGATACTTATGGAAAGTGCTGCCTTACTGAAAGATTTAATTTTTCCGTCATATGCATGATTTGAAACAATTTTCCTGTGTAAAAATTTTTCTCATCCTGTTTTGGGGCACGCCATTGCTTAGAACTTGTTCTAAAGGTTCGAAGTAGATGATGTTGAGCAAAGAACCTATCCACAGGAATAGAAACATTGCTCATTTTATCGTCCACAGAAAGCGTTGGAAAAACCAAAATGTACCGAGTAAAATCTTTCGTCATGCTCTTTTTGTCGCTATTGAATGAATATTGTTTTTTTTTAGTTTATTCTTATCGGGAGACGGTATGGTCTGTTTCACTAATCGTTAAATAATGTTGCATTGGTAGGCTCACGTCTAGTATGATAAGGAATATGAAGACGTGGCGGAGCTTTCCTCATCTTGAACCTTGTCCAATACGCAAGATTAGTGAAAGAGACAGTAATTATTTTCGTTGAAACATTCCTTCCCAGGAAACCCCAAAAAGTGCGTAGGTGTCTACGAAATCTTAATGGAGACCCGTTAAAGGCAGCACCCACGGAAAATTCGGTTTCCGAGATTGTAGCGCAAAATTACATTTTTGAGCATAAGGAGTATTGCTGAAGTCCCCAATCCAACCAAAACTCATGCAAAAAAGGTTTTTGGGTGATTCAATCTTGGTAGGTTAGAGCATGGCGGTCGAGTTGCACCTATGGGGTCGAACAAAAAAGTCGATAACGCAACCATCATTGCCACCTTTTTTCTTAGCGCTATCGGATATTTGGCTGGTAAAGCAGTTTTTTGAAAAAGAAAGAGCACAAAGAGAAAGAATATGGGATGTTCATAATAAAAACATGACTAGGGAAAAGAACAAAACCATACGGTAGTTTTTGAAGCTAAATAATTTAGATACGCGCAATATTTGAAAAATTGGATGTCCTGAGTGAGAAAAAGGGTTTGTAGAGACCAATAATAGGTGGGAAGGCAGTAAATATCGGAAAGTTGAGGATCAAAATGAAATTGTGGTCGAAATGAGGTAAGAAAACGTTAATATAAAAGACTCCCAGCTGCAATCACTGCCCAATCAGCTGATAGTTGCCATTTTTCGCGCTCCAAGAATGATTTTGGAGCGCGGTATTAGCATGAAAACTCGTAAAACTTACTGCCTACTGATCCTGTTGATCCAGGTTTTACCTGTCATTACTCATTATTGGGAAAGTTCTAACTGGTACTCTTATTGCAAAATTGACCCCACAATCGATTGGATCATGAGGGGATCAAAATCTAAGAGGCGAAAATTTCCGTGGGTGCTGCCTTTAAGGGTATCGGTTGGGACACTTCTCCACTTGGATGTTGTCTTCGAGTAACGCATCCACGAATATTTTCGACACTTCGGAATCCTTGCTCAAAATTGTCCTTTTATGGTTCTATGATCCCGACGATGTATGTGGCGGAATATTTGATTACGAGAAAAACAGTTATTTCGCAGCGATCCATGCTGGTGCACGTGAACACGCGGGTGTGGTGGTGGAGTGGGTGGGGGAGGGAGGGAGAGGGGGTGGTATAACAGTTATGCTGCGGTTTTTTAAAGTATCATGTAAATTTTTGACATAGTCGTGTAAAGGACACACTGTCGCTATGACTGCACAAATGAGCTCGTGAAAAACCGCCCTGACTACGCATGCAATCCTAACCCATTTTGATGAACAAGTTGGAAAGCAAAAAGATAATTGGGCAGTAAACATTCTAGTTTGTTTTTCCTGAAAAATAAAATAGATCTGGTACCAGTTCAGCTGGGACACATTAATGATGCCGCTTTTGTATTCCCAATTTCTGCCACTGTCATGATTCATTCCAACGAGATGTTTTTAGAATGGCAGTCATTCGTATTCCGAAAAAGTCGGCTGAGTCAGAATTGTAGGCAATACACTGAAAACAGCTAGTATAATATTTATGCAACGCATCAGCGACGCTGCAGACTTATTCAGAAAATGGTGTTAATCCAGGAAGTTACAATTTCCCTGGAATTTCCTTGTCCACTCCAATAAGAACATAATTTCTTTCCCAGACCCTTGAAATTATTTATTCATTAACCAGTACCGATGTTTAAGAGATGGTGTGAAACTCTTTTGGAGATGTCCACTGTGTGGATTGCCGGATGACAACAACAGGGTTTTTAGGCTCTGAACTAGGAATACAAGTAGCGGCGGTTCAGTCTTTATTTGCAGGTAGTATAGCGACTGCTCTTTACGAGCTTTAGAGACGGGTACCGGGCCTCCATGGCCCCGTACTTACAGCAGGGGTTGGGGTATTCCTACCATCAACATATCCTATGGTGACTACCAATGAAATGAAATTGTCACTTGTAAAATGTAGGTGCATAGATATGTAGTGGTGACGCAGTAGTGACAGTACGGAGAAAAGTATGGCAAGGTGCGATAGTATCTCTCCAACTTGGAAAAATCTTATTTACATGCATTCTTGTCCCGTTCGATCAATGCTCAGCAATTTTAGGTTTATTTGCGGATACCTATTAGTCTGTTGACATAACAAATCCCGGCTGAGAATGTTTTTGTTTTGGATCGTTGTGTAGAAAAGACCGCCCACATTTGCGCATTCATACGTACCCAATTACCATAACACTTCCTGCAAGCCGGAACCCTGACATCTGTGTCCCATGAATTCTGTGCTGAGACATAAAAATGCGCCATTTTTCTCGAGCATCGGTACCACCAATTTTTGCAACAAACATCACACGCGATCAGTCAGTCCTGTAGATATAAAAGTGTTTACTATCAAACTCTTACAAACGTCGGGCAATCCCTCCACATATGTATGTGAAAAGAACCGTGATTTTGTACGGTCCGTCTCGTGGGTGAAATCAGCAAATTATCGATGCAGAGGTATGTGAAGCCACCATAACGGTATGTGTTCGTTCTAATGGGTACCAAGCTCTTTTTCCATTGCATTATTATCGTGCCAAGGGTAGTTAGTCAAAGAGTAGGGTGTATCAGCACGGATGGCGGAGTGGATAAAGCAATAGATATCTTAATCATTCAACTTCGGTGTTATGAGCGAGATGGGTTAGTTCGAATCCCGCATGTGGGAAAAGAGGTGCGATGAAACGAATACAAAAGAAAACTCCATGGTTGCTTACATTTTCGCTTTGTGTGCATTACACAATGATAGATCTCGCTAGGTTAGGAGGGAAGACTTAAAAACGAGTCAACTAGTCATTAACCTTTATACCTCCTAGATTTTCAAATTTTTCTGGGAGACCAAGTGCGACGTCAGTGGCGACAGATATACAGAGCAGTTTTCAATGTCCAAATAACGTCATCTTAGCAAATGTATTCATCTATTTAACGCAGGTGCACCGCACATGATGGAAATAGGTATGAAAGAAAACACCAACATAACGAATGAAGCGAAGAAACAACAACAGAAAAATAAAAATTCTGGGAACTATTAAGAGGAGCGTCATCTACAGTTCATGGTTGAGGGCCTCTCTAATTCTTTTCATGATTGCTTGGAAAACTCAATATTTTGGCATACTCGGTCCCTGGTCTCTTCAACAGAATATGCTTTTACAACTCCACGAGCGGTGCCCGTCCGCTGGTTCACCGCCAGGAGCGTGGCATCATACCATATTTGCCGGGTGGCGTAACGGTCTTGGCGGTGTAGTGCAACGCAGTGGGCAGTGGAATATCTTAGTTTCAAGCATGTGCGATTGACTATAGCTGGCACCTTGTGTACAACCGGTTGAACACGGTGTCGTGAATGTGTTACATAACAAGTCCTAAAAAATAAATAATGTTGTGCTTCAGGAGAGAGCGATATATGCGAGGTGCCGATTTCTTCGCGAAGTCAGATCCAAGGAGTCGAAGGAACACTGATCGCAGACGTCACTTCACCACACGGCAAGAATCACAGAATCGTATTCTATCGCGACATTAATGTGTTCGCGTTCGAGTTATTGGAGTAAGTGAGAACTTTTCAATTGTTGCTCAGGTCTGACAATCGAGAATAGCACTCGGCTTCAGAAAGGTGGCGTTTTGTGCATTTGCGGACGCGCACGTCGCGTTCCTAGAACTCTTTCACAACGTGTGTGTGCGCAATTTTCTGGATCTCGCTTGGGCTAGTTTCGTACTGGTGGCTAAGTCTCAGCAGTACATCACTAGACAGCCGTCTTTGGACTCGGCGTGCTGCTTTCCACAATTTCACAGAAGGCCAGTGTATTTTGACACTCGTCAAGAAGGTTGTCGCTATACTCCACGCGAAGTATAGCACGACGCGAACTATAGCACGACGCGAACTATAGCACGTCGTGTCGCCATCGGTCGCGACACTGATCCCAATATTTTTTGATTTTGAGTTGAACACTGTTACTGGTAATCGATACGCATCAAAATCGTTTGGTCAGACTGACGCAGAGTGCTATACTCCGCGTAGAGCATAGAGTCAGCCAAACAGATTGCACCATTTGCATTCCTATGGGTATGGTCTAAGTAAAATGTTTAAGCACGTCCCAAAGACATTCGATAACGTACCGATTGGATGAGTTGCTCTGTGTACGGACGAAACCAGTGAAAATAAAGCGAGGCATCCCCATCGCAGAGGAGGAACTGGTGAGTCTAACCACAGAATTAGGATTAACTGAAGTTCGAACACACTTTGGGTTTCTATTATTTACCTTTCCGAATGGTGGGAATTCCATTTCCACTTTTCTAAAATGTTCTCTGGTAGTCTCTGGACCTCCACACCGCCTACAATTATAAAACAGTGGAAATTAGGCACGAACCCACAAAGGATTACGTGGAAGGGGGGGGGGTACTCTGGAGTTACTCTGGAGAGATTCTGGGGTTTTGAAGAGTCAACAGCTATATTTATGCGGGGAAAACGGAGGGGAAGAGGAGGTTGCAAGGAGAAGAAAGAAATTGGATTGGTGGGCTAAGGATAGGCTAATGGTAGGCCAATGTTTATTCCACCGGAGCTAGTGAAGGTTGGATTAGTTTTCACGATCAAAGTTCAGTGACTCTCGGCATGATCGATACTTTCTCGTATGTTGCTTCTGAACCGTAATCAAAACTGATACAGCACTTTATTCATCTACTGTTCCGGCTTACTCACCTTCGTCACAGCCTTGTACGCTACCGAGCAGGACTTTTGGGCCACTATCATCTAGACACGTATTAACAGAAGGTCGATTAATGGTGAAGTCAGTGATAGGCAAGCGGTGGGCCATCGTTGATTTGATGGGTTATTGGGGGAGGGGGATAAATGGGGGAGAGAGGGGTGAACACCTTTAGCAGCAATGATGGAATAACGTGGGTTACCTGTGGGCCTACAGTTGCGAGAAAGTTCACAGTCAAATACACAAGATACAGATACCATGATTCTTTCATCTCATTGTTAGTGCTACATCAAATCATGATCATTCCCTCTTTGCAGGTCTCCCCAGAGGACTCAACCCTATACTTCAACTTCGTCTTCAAAAAAGACAAATATCGGTGGCGCCTCAAGCAGCTGCCGGTGACTTTCCAGACAAAATCCGAAAGGGATTACTGGAAAAGCATAATAACTGCGACTCTCAGCGGTACGTGTTGCAGCTGCGGATCATGGTCTGAACTGAATCACAGATGTTGCAGGTGTTCGCAACCGTCCGAAGAATATAATTGTGTTCATCAATCCTTTCGGCGGTAAAGGAAAAGCACAATCAATCTTCCAGAACAACGTGAGTCCCTACAACTAGTTGTAATAGTATTCATAGAAGTTTACTTTGCCACACCAGGTTGTTAAGGTGGAATTTTTATTGTGACCTTACGTTTCGACAAGGACCGTCTTCTTCAGAGGTCTGAAAGTGGTTCCAGCGTTCTTTCTGTACACTACACGACCAAACGTCTCATCGTACTTCGCCAGTCCTCGACTTCCGCTCAGGTAAGATACGATGAGAACAACCATGTTCGAGATCTGACCCACCAATGTTTTCCACCTTCTTGCGGGTTCCCGCACAGCTCGAGATCGCTAGCAGCGGACGAATGAGTGCTACTCAGTGTCCTGGTCTTACTTGATCTACAGTATATAGCTCACATAGCGATAAAAAAGGAAGAAGGTCACTTGTTAATGAGAGACATTCATTCCGGTTGTTCATGCCAGGATTTTTGGTAAAAATCCAGGCTGCTTCTAGCGCTTTTCTCGCAGAAATCTCACTTTCAAGCGCCAGTATTTCGCACCTGACATCGAAGTCATTTCCGTTATGCACCTCTACCTTGTGACGCCCTAGTGGAGATGTTAGATTTCCTCTTCTCTTTGTGGCCATGTGTTCCTTAATCCGTATACTAAGTGTCCTACCCGTTTCCCCGATGTAGAGGTCATGACATATCAAGCATTCTATTTGATACACGACTCCCACTTTTGCACAATCACCTGTGTTTCCGTGCGGGCATACAACGCATTGCTCTGATATGCAACATCTATCGTAGAGCCTATTACGAACCAACTGCTTTTTGATGTTATCGTTCGGAATGTTCACTAGCAAAACATCATTCTGCAGTTGGGCTCGAACTATGCATTGGTGGAAAGCCGCGCTCACTTCATCCGAGAAGAATGGTAAGCAAAGTGGGAGTTTGTTCATCCGAGGTGTACGACTCTGAACAGCATGAGCAGGTCTGGGCCGGTATCGTGGCATGGAGTAGCCGTTGCTATTCGCCATCTCCAAGGCTAGTTTTCTTGACTCGCAACGTTCGTCTTCGCTCGTACACACTTTTGTTGCTGTTCGGAACATATTTCGCACAATGGCTCGTTTAACAGCATTAGGGTGTGCAGAGTTCGCATGAATCAAGATATTTTTGGAGCTTTCTTTCCGGTACCATTTCACATGCATGATACCATTCGACAACTTTATCTGGGTGTTCAAATAGGAAAGCCATCCATCACGCGGTGTTTCTCGTGTAAGCCGAATGTACTGCGATTGTTCGTTAAGAACTCTGAAGCATTCGTCCATTTCAGACTGTGTAGATGTTACTACACAACAGTCATCAATGTATCGGCAGTACATTATGGGTAAGCGAGCGAGTACCGGTTCCTCTATTCTAGACATGAAACATATTGCGAGAACGGGCGCCAGTCTTTGTCCCATGGCAAGTCCTCGAATCTGAGAAAAGTATTTCCCAGACCACTTGAATATGTTACATTTCAGACATTCACGAATAAGGACCAGTATGCGCGCTTTGCTCAGCCCAAAGGTGTTTATATACCGTGCGTGTTTATCCAGTAATTCTGACAGCGCCTGTAGAGCCTCGTCGTTCTGTACGTTAGTATACAACGATGTGACATCGAACGACTCTAATACACAGTTTTGCTCGAAAGTTGTGTTCTGCAGGTGCTGAAGAAAGTGATCCGTATTTGATAAATGCGACGGTATTTTGGGGAGCAACTGGCTTACAATTTTATTAAGAAACCAGGAGATTCTATCGGTGGGCCCGCCTACGCAGCTTATTATAGGTCTTATTTTGTACACCTCGGCTGACATAGAACGCATCTCTTGTCGGGAAATTTTATGGGTCTTCACCAGATTGTAGAAGACTGGACAACTTGGATTGTCCAGCTTAAGCCTGCTGACAAATCTTTCGTCCAATCCTGCAGACTTTCCAACACTACTCCAGGTGTCGTTCAATCTTCTACACTGGGCAAGGAAGTCTCTTTCTGTTGCACGCTGATAGATGGTAGTATCCGACAGATGTAACTCAGTGATGGCTCGGTCCAGCGTTTGGGGTAGCACCACAAACTCTCCACCCTTGTCACTGACAGAGAGGCGGATTGAGTTGTCTGCTATCAAGCTACGTACTTCCTTAAATCCTAGCCACTGTTCGCGAGAGAGGTTGGATTGGTGGACCCCTTTGAATCTATTCAAGACCTCTAATATCCCAGCAGAAAGGACACGGAACTTAATATCAGCGGCAAGGAATGGCTCGGCTTCTTTGTAAAAAGAGCGAGGAAAAGGTACTGGTGGTAGTAGTCTTTTATTTCCAGGCGCAGATGATTGAGGTGCGTTTTCTCGTCTAGCCTTGTTTCTCAACATATCTCGCAACCTTTGCAAACCTCCAACGATTTTGCGACATGTCCAGGCATTGATATTTTGAGCCGGCGAGAATGATGGACCTAAGCTAAGAAAAGCGAGAGCATGCGTTGACAGATCAACATCTCCAATAACAGTGACCCTTCTTGTCTCTCTATTATTTGAATCGTGAGCATCGTGTGAGCGGTGGATATTTGGAGGATTTTCTCTCTTACTTTGATTATTCTCACGTACTTCGCCCAAGAGTCGGTCGTACTTTGCAGAGAGTAGCGACTTAACCTTAGATCGGATAGAGTCACAGATTAGTCTGGACCTACCCTCAATCCTCCTCCATACATGATTTGGTAGAAGTCGTTGACATGCCATTTCTTTCGCATTACATCTCAGTAGAGTAGAATACAATTTGCGTTGTTTTTCCTTGATAACAATGTTGAGAATGGATCGGTTGACCTTCGTTATCCTCGAGTCGTTATCAGGCAAATTGCAAATCGATCCTATCTTCTTATTCTTTATGAAAGTGGGCATGATGTTGGTCTTCTTGCAACGCTGGAGGAAGAATAAGGATTGCCGTGCTGCTACCACTTGCTGGCGAAGCGAAAGAGCTTCGCGCGTCAGGACGAACATATTTGGCGGTACGTCTTGTAACAATTGCCATGTTCGTTGATCCTTAAACCTGGGCATTTCTAGTATGATTCATAGAAGTAAACAACAATGTAATAGGCTCTACGATAGATGTTGCATATCAGAGCAATGCGTTGTATGCCCGCACGGAAACACAGGTGATTGTGCAAAAGTGGGAGTCGTGTATCAAATAGAATGCTTGATATGTCATGACCTCTACATCGGGGAAACGGGTAGGACACTTAGTATACGGATTAAGGAACACATGGCCACAAAGAGAAGAGGAAATCTAACATCTCCACTAGGGCGTCACAAGGTAGAGGTGCATAACGGAAATGACTTCGATGTCAGGTGCGAAATACTGGCGCTTGAAAGTGAGATTTCTGCGAGAAAAGCGCTAGAAGCAGCCTGGATTTTTACCAAAAATCCTGGCATGAACAACCGGAATGAATGTCTCTCATTAACAAGTGACCTTCTTCCTTTTTTATCGCTATGTGAGCTATATACTGTAGATCAAGTAAGACCAGGACACTGAGTAGCACTCATTCGTCCGCTGCTAGCGATCTCGAGCTGTGCGGGAACCCGCAAGAAGGTGGAAAACATTGGTGGGTCAGATCTCGAACATGGTTGTTCTCATCGTATCTTGCCTGAGCGGAAGTCGAGGACTGGCGAAGTACGATGAGACGTTTGGTCGTGTAGTGTACAGAAAGAACGCTGGAACCACTTTCAGACCTCTGAAGAAGACGGTTCTTGTCGAAACGTAAGGTCACAATAAANAAGGTAGAGGTGCATAACGGAAATGACTTCGATGTCAGGTGCGAAATACTGGCGCTTGAAAGTGAGATTTCTGCGAGAAAAGCGCTAGAAGCAGCCTGGATTTTTACCAAAAATCCTGGCATGAACAACCGGAATGAATGTCTCTCATTAACAAGTGACCTTCTTCCTTTTTTATCGCTATGTGAGCTATATACTGTAGATCAAGTAAGACCAGGACACTGAGTAGCACTCATTCGTCCGCTGCTAGCGATCTCGAGCTGTGCGGGAACCCGCAAGAAGGTGGAAAACATTGGTGGGTCAGATCTCGAACATGGTTGTTCTCATCGTATCTTGCCTGAGCGGAAGTCGAGGACTGGCGAAGTACGATGAGACGTTTGGTCGTGTAGTGTACAGAAAGAACGCTGGAACCACTTTCAGACCTCTGAAGAAGACGGTCCTTGTCGAAACGTAAGGTCACAATAAAAATTCCACCTTAACAACCTGGTGTGGCAAAGTAAACTTCTATGAATCATACTAGAAATGCCCAGGTTTAAGGATCAACGAACATGGCAATTGTAATAGCATTATTATTCTGATGTCATGCCCTGGGACCCGCCCGCAAAGTTAAGCAACGCTGTCGCGATGCGGTTGTGCTGCGTGATGTGGTGGTTCTGACATGTTTTGACATGCATCACATGGATTCTAACTAGGCCGCAACTAGAGTTTTTTTTTTTTTGAGGTCAGAGTAGAAACGAGGTTCCTCTCTCACATATTGAGCCTCTTCCTCTATTTCCCACCCTATTATGAAGCCCACGTAGCCTTCCTCGAGAACAACAATGTTTGGGTCTTTTTTTAATGATTGCCACGGAGGAAATAATTGGGACGCATCATGATACCCGAGTGCATGCCATAACTAACGCTTCCAGTGAAGGAACAGGAACAGAATCAGGATCCCCTTGTTTACATAAACCTAACTCATGAACGGGTGTCTCCTCTTCAGGTAGAGACGTTCTTCAAGCTCACTCCAGGTCTCAAGTTTGAAGTGATTCTCACGCAGCGAGCAAATCATGCCCGTGACTACATTCTGGAGATGTCGGCGGAGCAGTGGCAGTCCATTGATGGGCTGGTAAGATCAAACCTCCGAACAGCAGTACAAGCGCGAACTTCAACCCCTTTTGGTATATATGGTCATTCAGGTTTCAGTAGGTGGAGATGGTCTGTTCAACGAACTCCTCTCGGGTGCTCTTCTCCGAACTCAACTGGAAGCTGGTAGTTTTTTCACCGCCCACTGTATCCAGGTGTTTCTTTATTATTGTCAATTTCAGGAACGAATATAGACGACCCCGACTCAGACCAGCTGCAGACTCCACACATTCGTTTCGGGATTATTGGTGCTGGATCAGCGAATTCTATTGTGAGCACCGTGCACGAGACGGCCGACTACGCTACAGCAGCGGTCCATATTGCCATTGGTGGGCATCATTTTCTCATCGTTTGCAAAAATTTCGAGCCTTACACGGGCTGTATTTATACTTCGCGCGGAGTAACGCACCCTGTGCAGCCGTCACAGACGACATCGATCCCGATGGTGGAGTGCGTTACGCCTGGAAAGGACGCGCAGCTAAGTTCTAGGATTGGTCAGTTCTCGCAGCCAACCAACCATAGAGTCCGGTTTGTGCCGTTCATTCCAGATATAACGCTCCATACACTGATTCCGATACATGTGGCAGCCTAAATGATTACGTGGGCTAAGCTTTACCAGCTGCATCACTGTGGTATTAGGGACACCAGACGTCCGCAGCACTTCCGATGATGTCTGTTGCAGGTTCCGAGTGCAACGTGGATGTGTGCACAGTGCACGAAAACAACAAACTGCTGCGAATTTCGGCGAATGCGATCTCGTACGGCTGGTTGGGAGACGTGCTGCGAGACTCTGAACGATATCGATGGCTGGGCCCGATTCGATACCAATGGAGTGGTGAGTTCTGCTGGGTAGTCCTTCAGCACTTCCACACAAGGATTTCTTTCAGCACTAAGAACTACCATACGGCATCCGATCTACAAAGGAGTGGTGTCATTCACGTTATCGCGGAAGGAAACAGAAGATCCAAACAAGCTTCTCCCTCCATGTCTCACCCCATGCGAAGCTTGTGACAAAAAATCGAGGTTGGAATACTTTCCCACGTCACTGGAGCATGCTGTAATCCACTAAATTTCAGTAGTAGCCCACAAACGACGAGCTCCTCGCCTCGCTATGACTACCACTGGCATGCGGAATTCACGCATGTGATCTGCTGCGTGATCCCAACTGTCACTCCATTCACACCCTATGGATTGGCGCCGTTCACCGGTAAAATATATGAAATATCATTTGAATCACTTTTCCATTGTGGAAATCAGTATTATCACTTATCACATACAAAGAGCGCCAGTCGTTGCTCAAGGCTCAAACCCTTGAGATTCATGAACACTCTCGGGAGGGTAATGAGCTACCCGCTGCTCTATAACTGATGGGTTTTCTCGGTGAAAATGGGTATGGCTTGTCCGATCGACTATTCTCATACGGTAAAAACAGGTTATGGTAAAGATAACACGATGTAACACATCTAGCTATCACAACTTGCCCACCATTGGTGGGCGTGAAGCTTGGGACCTTTCCGGGAAAGTTCATAAACCCCATGGCTGGTAGTGATAAAAAGTCGACCTGCATACGACCTCCTCCAACTTAGCCGGCAAAAATTCGACCCTCTACCCTTTCGCACATGAATTCTTGCACCCACTAACCCCTTCAAACTATAATATAACAACGCTTGATGAGCGTACTCATATCGCGTCTCTCGGAAATAGGAAATAGAGCAATACTGTTCTTGGTTCTGCTTGAATCGATTTCCGAACGCTCTTGCGAGCCAATCACGTTTAGGTATTGGTGACGGAACGCTCGACCTGGCTTTAGTCCCAAGAATTTCCCGATGTCACAACATACAATTTATGAGGAAAGTCGCTATGTATGGAGGAAAGGGGGTAAGCCAGCTGCATCTCTATCTGCATCTCCTCGCCAAACCAATTTATTTAGCTGTACCAACTTGATCGAACCTTGTGCTGCTTCCGGGTGCTGCGGTGGTCTTTTCAGCCAGACGCTGACCAAACGAATCCTGGAGTGTGGAACCTGGATGGGGAGATTCTCGAGCAACCCAAAGGAACTGCCTTGCACTTCAGGTATGGATGTTCTTCGCACTGCTGGGCTAATTTCCACTTGTTGAAAATCGTCCCATGGCAATTCGTATTTTTTCAGATTGCATCCTCAGTTAATCAGCTTTTTTGGCCGAGATGCAGCGATGATCGAACCATCGAAACGAAAAAGCTTTATGAAGAAAAGAAAATCTAGCATTGTATATAACTGATCGTATCCGAAAAAGCGGAATTTGTTCCCAAGAATTTTTGTTGTTGTTGTACATACCTTAAAACAGATTTGTTTTCTCGTTGTGCTGCCTTTGAAACAAGTACTTTTCATCTCCTCGACAATTATCGCTCTCTATATGTGGGTCAGTTTATACTAGCGCTGCCCATCCAGCCGACGCTGATAGGTGGAAAAGTTGCTGATGTCACCCATGAGTAGGATGTGAGTGTAACGAGCGGCAAACACGATAGAGGCCTTCGTGGCTTGCACAAGGATAACTCCCTTGCGCCTTTTCCACATCAGCTCGTCTTTGGGGAGAGAATGTGCTCGTCTCCAGACGGGTGCAGTTAGTATAAATTGACCCAGCTCCTCAATCGACACATTGTGATCCGCATATCAATATTTCATGTTTTCACAATAAATTCTACTCCACGCTCCAAGATACTGCCTGCAGCATCGTTTTGATCACGCTATGGAATGGTAGCGAAAGTTGCAATCAAGAGACAATTCAGAGTACACGGCTGCGTGACAAGACGTACGCTGCTGAGCTGTGATTGGTCGATTCATGTGCGCGTCGCGGCTGCAGCCTTCAAACGTACGAGCAGTGCTGGGGAGAAATAGACATGTTTACTGAGCTAAGATGGGACAGATGAATGCCATACGAGCCGAAAAATATAAGGGGTGTCCACCAAAGTCATTCAATGCGTCGACTCTTAAGGAAGAACCTGGATTCAAGGGGCGTATGCGTGCAGCGCGGTCGCGAAGCGGCGTTCGTCTTGACCGCCCCCTGAGTACATATGAGTGTGGGGATGGGCCAATAACAGTTTGCTGAACCGAACTGGGCAACCATCACTCATAGACCACTTCGCCCAAATGGTCCGCGAAATCAGGACTTTGGACCTTCTCGGAGACGGGGTTTTCGCCACTTGAGCGTATTTTGATTTGAATTTTGGAATCAATGTGACGAGGAGATCAAGGATATCTTGATACCTTCACAATGAAAAACGAGGTGGGGACACTGGGAGTTCGAATGCAACTAGCACCCTTCGCAAAAAATTCTTCGTACATAAAAGAAAACACTTTCTCGGATGAAAGTGATCAATTGAGGGTCCAGCTTAGGAACAGCATCGAAAACATTGTGCTATGTAGCACGCATCTTCGAGAGTTGGCTTTTTTCAAATTGATGGCTGTATGAGTTGATCGATGAAGAATATACGGATGACGTCTATGTACAGTCGTTCCAAAAAATACTTGCCTCTGGCATCCACCGCCCGTCTGCTAAGCCGCGCCGCGCCTCCTATGCATTATCATACGTGCTGCGACGTGGCTCAGTCGACGCGCAGTGTAGCGGGAGGCAAGTATTTTTTGGAACGACTATACACATTTCAACTTCGAGATTTTGACGTCGTCATCTGCAAACTTTATTTTTAGAATTCTGCGCATTAGAGTCCACTAACTGGCGAAGAGCCAGTTTTTTTTCCTTGTCCACCCTCTAAGTGCCCCGCGCACCACTGTCGCTATGAGCTCCAGTTACCTGGGCCAACCTGGGAGGGGACTGGTTACTTGTTTCGACTCTTCTTCTACAATCATACTCAAGTATATCTGTCCATTTACCGTCACAGAGAGACGCAGACCTCCATGAGTTTTCTCTTTTTTTGTCTCACGCAGGCATAGTCCACCAACTTTCGAGGTGCAACCTATATCCTTAGCTGCCGCCCAACTGAGAACAGCCGATGAAACAGGGTCATGATGTGCCTCCTCGAAAAGCGAATCCCATATCAGACCGATGATCGAGCTTCACTTTTGTTTCATCACAGGTTTTCCATTCTGTTTTTTGCACATGAATTGTCCTGGCCGGCAGGTGTTCGACTTACACAATGACATCCCAAACCGAAGTGGCCAACATGACTAACGATCGGAAACGCACTGCCAGTTTCATCAGGAATGCTAAGCCTATCAAAAAGAAAAAAAACTACCGTTTCAGGAAGAACTTGTTTCTGCTTGTACAGCTCCAAAAGTAACATCCATTTCCACAGGTATTACATTCGTTCCAGAAATGAGACTGCCTCATATGGTCGAGAAAGGAGTATGCTAGAAAAGGCGCAGCAAACCCAAGAGTTTATTAGACAGAATCACAAACAATTCCAAACCAAACAAATATGCGAAGAGAAACACATGTTCAGGCATTTGATCATATTGTGTACAAAGAATGTGATAACAGGTATAAATTACTGGTAGTACAATTCGAAGTTGAAGCCCTCATGGATTTCGTAGTCTTGAAGTGTAATGTGATCCTTGTATATGGTATACCACTTCTTCAAAACGATCTTCTCATGCCTGAAACATGTTCATCTCGTGGTAGCTCGTGAAAAACAGTGGCGGCCAACCTGATTCAGTTTTGGCACCTTTGCTGTGTTCACCACGCCATCGCTGAGTAGTAATGGTTTTGCTACGCCTTTCCAGTGATAACGACAAGTATTGAAACCCAGCACTCGGATTCTAACTTGCTCTTACCGCGGATCCTCCAGTGTCCTAACCAGTGAGAATCCACGAGTGCACGACAATACGCAAAAGTGCCAGCTGGCCAGTGTAGCAAAAACCTGTCGCGGCACTGCTGCATTGCGGTTGCGAAGGGGTGACAGCAAATGCGCAGAAACTAAGTCTGGTTGATCACGACTATACGTGACGTGCCAGAAATACGGTGAGAAGGCAATAAGCTTTCTTGATTAGATGAGCACACATTTACTGTACTATTATATATTTCCCTTTGAAGATTGTGTCACATATTATTATCTAGAACAAGGAAACAGAAAAAAAAAGTATCATGAACACAATTTGGAAAAAGGAAACAGAAAGAGGGCTTCATGAAAGAAATACCACACTATGTCTGTAGAACTTGTTCTTAAACGTAGCTGTATAGAACAGCTGGGTGTTAAAGTAAATAAAAAAAAAGAGAGGATTGAAATGCTTTCTATCACTCGACGTTTGAGCCTTTAGCTCTTGGAAGTGCTGTTCCCAATAGCAATAAAAAGGGTACTGTGGAGCATTATGCCATTTGTAACTCGTCATCTCAACACTTTAGAAACTTAGGAGTGACATGGCAAAAGGTCTTTCCCACGAAACTTTCTGGAAGTTTAACATTGTCCTTACATCAAGCGTTTTACAGCTGTAAGAAATGCTATCACAGTTAGACATTGCAGACCTGTCGCATACGATGGATGACGGAGTTTATGAGTCCTATGGTTTCGGAAGAGTTGTTCGCAGTACTAGCTGTTGAGCATCTAATTCGTGAGAAAGTCTTCCTCTTCGACTTCCACGCCTTGATCTGTTTCATGCCGACGATAATGTATAATAAATACTGTTGATAATACAAGCTCAGCCAGAGATGCCTCGATTCTCAGCGGATATGTTGCTAATTTTGTTCACTTCAATCATCTAAATCGCAATAGCAAAAACCTCAAACTGTCAACATGCGGTGCAGTCACTACCCCACTTTCCTCACGAAATTAACTGATATTTCGAGCTGATCGCGATTCGCTGCTTTCTCAACGAAACAGGCATTCAAAAAAAAAGTTTAATTTCTTGGTTTGCGGTACTAGTCAAATAATTGATAGTCAAATAAGTTATGAAAAAATACAAAATTTCCTTTGCAACCTGAATTGAAACAAATGAAGTAACTTAGCAATTTTAAGATGCAAAATTACTAGCGAGGAAAAAAATGAAAAGAAACATTTGGCTAACCGAGTTCCTGTCTGAGCAGCAATTAACTTCTTTAGATCTCCGATGGTGTCGGTGGGATTGCACTTTATTCGCACCTTCTTTCCCAATCTGTCGTTTACAGTGATTTCAATCATCTAAACAAAAGGAATTTACAAGTTAGTCATAAATTATTTTGCACAAAACGCAAACTCCATGGGATCACAGACGACATAGCTGAACTGCACTGATCAATAGAAGTGTCTCGGGAGACTTCTCCACCTCTCACGTTAGGCAAATTGATGAATTGGGAATGCGGGCCGTTTTTTCTCCATCATAATGTGTTATTGAACGTCCATGCTTGAGTGCCCTCATGCGGGATGTAGCCCATAACCGGCGTTATCACATCATCATTTTTCCTGTCCATGAAACTTACAGCGATGTAGGAATAGAAGAAGCTAGGGTTGGATGAGATGCTATTTCGAGCACCGCTGCAGGGGACTCAAAAAAGGGTAGTTGTCTGCGTTAAAGATGGCAGAAGGGTGGTGATACTAATTGGAAATAGATCGGATTCGGACTGACGAACTGCACGGTAGTTTTTGCAGTAAACTTTGTTTTACACAAAGAGGTGGGCGTTCAAATCACCAACCTTATGGAAATTCTCTCCTAGGTGGTCCTACCATATTTTCGTTACGTCATGCCGAGTTACACAATATCCTACTAAGCATTTCGATATTTAGTGGACAAGCTCGTTTTACCGCTGCGTGACACTAACCTTGTTCTTGAGGTGCTACATTACGAGCTCACATAAGCTCTAAGACATTTCCATCCGATAAACATTCTACTCTTTGAGTTTTTCCCCATCAAGAAAATTGTAGCGGAAAAACATCCAGAAAGAGGGATTATGGGATTGAGATCCCGTTCACTACTTTTTGTGCACATTCGCCAGCTGCATCATCGTTGCCTGAGGCAGACGAGTTTGTCGGGCAGATATTATCCCTTTCTTTATGGTACTTTATCAGAGAATCTGGCGTTTGACCACAAATGAAAACCGCGAACCACTTTTAGGCGTCTGAAGATGGCGATCTGTCCGAAACGTCGGGCCAAATAAAGTTTACCACCTAAGAACCTGGTTGGCACAACAATAGAAACAATGAGGAACAATGAAGACAAAATTTCGGCCAAAACGGACATAAGGAAAATAGGACGGAAATAATACAGCTTGTAAAACAGTAGTGAAGTTCCTAGAGAACGCGAGAAATACTGCCGTATTCGAAGAGGTGGGCGAAAAATGTAGATTACAGGAACAACTACTCAACTATCGTTGCTCTTCAAACGGACTATATTCAGAAGCACACGTGCGTCAAATTGCGATGGGTGTGATGAGGTCGCTAGTGGCGGCTCTGACGTGACATCCAGTTTTTGACATCTTAGTGAAAACTTTCGAGAACCCGCTATATTCATTCATTTCCATTTCCTTGGATACTATGAAAAAATACCACCCCATAGGCGTTTCCTTCCAGTAAACTACCTTGATTTCGGACACTGCTGGCTCATGTAGAACAGATAACTTCGAACTACTAATGGTATTGTTATTTAGGCGTCCACCATTTTGTTAACAAAGGAAAAAGATGGTGAGGCAAGCGATCACCCAAATGAGCTTTCAGAACAAGGTGTGATAAAACCCATGCCCCAGGAATTTCCCAGCACAACCTCTATTCAAGAATTGTCGCCATATCAAAAACGAGTAAAAGGGCGTGGACCTGTAGATGCCTTCCAACCTGGTTGAGTCAACAAAATGAACAAGAACCTCACCATGCTGTCCCTGAGTGGAGCATGTCACCGTTTCAGAGCGGTACTTCAACGGAAGTGACCGTTCGCAGAGCAAATTATATAAAACAACTTTTATTTCGGATAAACCGTATGGAGCTCCACTACATTACAATAGTACATCAATGTGAAAGTAAGTATTAATACAGTGAATAGTACAACTTCTCTACAACTTTATTCTTCGCTCTGAATAGCAAAACGTTTCTACAGCTTCTCTTCCAGTAGGCTACAAACTAAAAACTGGTATCCTATCAAGCGATAAAAAAAATCGTGGAATGTGGGTGCAAAGTCGGAAGTGGTTAAAAATTTCGCATAGAAGAGTCTAGCTTGTAACTGTTCACACATTTCATGAGAACTGTCCATGAAGCTTCTTCTGAAGGATGAGATTATGATGAAGTTCAGGCTTAATATCACAAACAAGTTGCAGCAGACGAACAATGACCTGAAAATGTGAGTCCGATTATCGATTTAGCATTCAGTTAGCGAAGGCAAGTATTTTCTTCAGCGTAGAAAAGGAGCAAGAGGTGGAACACTCAGAAATGGCGCGGTATCGCATTGCGAAATCGATGAGTCGTCAAACCAACAATATTCGATTGAATGTTTAAAACCAGAAAAGTGAATCACCCTGCCCCGTTCTACATACTGCGACACTAAAGGAATGCTTTCTCTTCGAAATCAAATGAATGACAAACCTGCTGTTTGTGGGCAGCAACGTTCTTCTTCATGGCTTCAATCTCATTCTCAGTGTCACGGCGGATTTTGCTCTCAATATCCTCCTTAGTTCCAAGGTACGTCTGTTCGTACTGCTTGAACTTAAGCTCACGCTCCTAAAATAACACTACAATCTGTAGATATCATGAAAGAAAACAATACGTTTCTATGACCATACCTGACGATATTTCTCCACTTCGGCTTGCGCCTCTTGTTTGGCCTGCTTCATGCGTTGGAATTTCCTCTTCCTAGCCTCATTTATTTTCTCCGCAGCCCTTTTCTCTGCAGCCAACAGCTGTTGGATACCTTGAGTCTGTGAGGCCATTTCTAAAAGACTATACTAGCACTTAATGTAAGAACGTGTCATCACAAGAAATATCAATATTTTGGATGCAAGCACGAGAAGGCAGAACAGAATGTACATCATCGGCAGAAACCAAATGAATAACATACCTCAGAACATAATTTAAAATTTTTTATCCATCTAAACATCTCTTCCTCCACATCAGCATAACAAAAAAAAAACTGCACAACGGTTTAACAAAATACATACAAATTTGATAAGTGAATCTTACACGATGGAGAACTAAGCAATACCTCTCAGAGCGAATATGGGAAACCCGTCAAGACGGCAAACCGGAAAAATGAACATTCATCACATCATCCATGATATTAGTAGATAGATTACTCACATTCCATATTGGCACAGTCTGTTAGCACAATGAAAAAAGAATGTGTCAAAATAAATATCAAGAAAAGTCTAGAACTATCGACTGCAAATACCAATCACGCTGCTCAAAAAGAACTCACGACGGCAAGTGTATTGGGAACCTGAATTGAAAACAAGATTACATAACATAAAACATGCACCCATTGGACAAGTATAAAGTTGTAGCGACATATTTCTCCACAATACTCTTACGTGTGATTCAAAAAGAGTTGAAGGTTAGTGAATTTGAACCCTCTATTACTACTAGTTTGCGAAGTACAACCATGACTCGACCAATTTGGGATTACAAGTCGCTCTGATAACTGCTTGTATCATACAACGACGCCAGACTACGAATAGGGTTAAGGAAGAACCATTAAAGCGATACATAGGAGACATAGAAACATCCCTAATGCGACTGCTGCCCCCTGTTGCGATTCTTAAGATCTTCTCACACTCATTTAGGTGAGTCGTGGATCCACTCGAATCATTGTACAAAACGTTTAAAAGCCTTCGCAAATATATAACGTGGTGAACATCTCGAAAGAAATTCATTGTCGTCGGCCAATTTATTTCCAATTTTGTTCTTATAAACATACTTAATTATGGGAAGGAACTCATTTTTCTCCACAGCGATTGAATAGTACCTGCCTGCTTTGGCTGCTGGAAAATCCCACTGGAGATCGAAAGGAGTATGGTTACAAAGGACAAGAGCTCGGCGCAGCTAATCTTTGGAGTAGTGCGAAACATTATTTTGTGTTTTAAGAACTGTAAGAGTGGAGTCACAACGCAACACTCCCTTGCCTCAAAAAAAAAGTTAACCTATCAAGGAACCGCATCCGAAGGAATCGACTTAATTCTCGTAAGCTAGCATGTGGCGCGTGCTTCTTTAGACATACCTTAAAATTCCTAATTTCACCGTCGTCAAAGACTGCTTCCAAATTCAGCTGTAAACCTGCTGTGTCGTACACAGATGGCTGGGAGACACTAAAAATAAAGAATAAAGAATAAAAAATCCAATTCTCTTAGAGAGTAACATTGTAGAAGGGATTACACACATTAAACGAAGAGAACTAAGTCTGAACTCTCATGACGATTCGGAAAATCGATTCAATATCAGGAAGCAGCCGAATGCTGCTACTAAGCTGTGTATAAGCCACAACCCTTTCGTCAAACGAAGCAGAAACGAGGAATCAGTTTCTGAGCACGTACCTGATTGTGAACCGAAACAATCGGCACTCTCCATTCACCAACGTTGCCTTCACAACTTCTCTATCAATCCATAATTGTTGTCGGTTCTCTGGAGGCAGCTGGGTCAGGGAAGACACTGCCTCGTGAACCTAGACAGAAAAGTCAACATTAACGACATCGACATATCGACGAAAGTAAAAACCACCCCAAGGTGAGCAAGACCAACTTTTGGTGTGTATCTCAGCGTAATGGTGGCTGTTCGTTTCAAATCATCTGCATTGCTGACGGATAACTCAAGTGGAACTTGACAGAGCCTACAAAATGTGAAAATTATGCCGGCAGTGAAATGTTGCACAAAGACCATACCTGTTTTTCTCAAAGTCGTGAATGATTGGTTTAATGGAACGACAACTTATGATAAGTGACGGGCTTTCTGGATTCGTGTCTCGCACCCGATTACCCTTCCCTGCATCCTCAGCAGCAGACTTGGACAAAGCACTTTTCCCTGATATCCTCAAACGTGCAGTAGAAAGAGGATCCACAAGGAACGTCTCTCCAACAATGGACGAAACCTAAAAGTACTGAGGGACTAGTGGGCAACGAAATACACAGTTGAGAAAATACATGAACAACTGAGCACTTACGTGTCCCTCGTTGTTGACAACACTCGCCTTCCAAAAAATGGCAAAGTGGAAATAGTCCTCATCGGAAGATAACACTTCATCACTTTCGTTCCTGCTGCACGGCAGAGCAGGAGGCCAACTGGGGCAATCGGCCGGCATCGGGCCGAGATACCAACAGGGACCACCCACATTTTCAGACTCCAAGTCACAATTTTTCCGCACTGATATACAGACGCATAAGTTGCATGACTGTTCACAGTCGAGATGCACTGAAAAACAAAGTTGGAGCAAAAAATGAAGGCAAAATACGCGTATATGTAATCGGGAAGGAGACTTGTAGAAGTAAATACAAAGCGACACAAAACCGCGAACCTGGTCCAACTCTCATGGACTGGAGTGAGAATGTTGAGGTGTCTATCTCAGACCAGTGTCCTCTGTCATCCACCCGTTGCGCTACAAGTCTAATTCGAATAACCTCACAACGCGCCAGAGCAGCATCGCTCGCCAGCATTACATTTTTCATGTTAATAGCAGCGATGCCATGCGTTTCATCTTAATAAGATCACAAATTAGACGGAACGTGATAGAAGATGCTAAAGACTGAATTACCTAGTATGGAAGCCGAGGCCTCAAACAGTGGGATAGGATCCAACGTAACTACAGTACGCCACTCTCGATAAGTCTGGTTCTCTCCTCGATAAAAGAATAGCAGACCAACATTTGCTGTAGAATGACAAGACGGCGGAGCCCTCACCGTTACTGATAGTCTGAACAATATGCACATAATTTTACACATGCATAGTCCCAACTTGAAAAACCACCTCATTTGTTCTCCAACAGGAATAGAAACATTCCCTATATTGAATGTTCGCACAGCACTGCACGTGGGAGCGTAGCCAGGAGTTATTGCGTTTCTAAAACAGAGCGAATAGAATCGGACATTCGTAGATCATATGAACAGTCTATTCCTGAAGAACATACCTGCCCCCTCTGCCGTCCAAAGTTTCCGCACTAACGCAATCGACCCCATCCGTGGCAACGCAGAGACCAGTAACCAGTTCTTGGCCTATATTTTCAACCTGAACAAAAAAAAAAGGAAAATTGATTACCATGGAATAGGACCGAGCATAGAGAACCACCCACATCAACTGTCAATGTAACAGCTTGTCCACAGAATATTTGCGGCTGATTCTTGCGAGTAACACGAAAATCTAAGAGTGGCCACCGCTTCGGTGCTACATTGGCGCGAAGACGCTCATCCGCTGCATATACGACGGATTTCATCTGAAACTAACTAAATTTACCTAAGCAAACATTCATAACGTTACAAATTTTTTTCACGTTGTGATTTTTTTCTTTACTTTGTTGTTAGATGAAAAGACACCCACCTGCTTCGGATTCTTATTCAAGCGTTTTCCCCTTAAATTGATGGACAAGAAACCAGACACACATACTCCACTAGAACTGGCGATTTGCAGCAACACACTCTCGACTCGAAAACCCAGAAGGTAAGCGCTCGGGCGCACCCATAAAACAACCTGAAAATAAAATTTCAATGCAAATAGAAGAAAAAGGAATAAGATGAGGAACAAAACGTACAGTTTTTGACTCCTCTGGCTGAAATGTAAGCATAGGTATCACCTCCTCTCCAGCGAAAGGTTGTTCGTTTTCACATCCTTGAAATGTCAAGAATAAAGAGAAGGAAATGCTCACAAGAAGTACTACGCACTCACCTTCTTTCATATGGATATCTGTCAGGCCAAGTCTTACATTCTGGACTGTTAACGATGTCTTCAACGGATTTCGCAAAGTAAAATCCACGCGAAATCTTTCTCCAGGAGGAGTACTTCGCACCCTTTGATTGTCAGTTTCACTGTCGCTAACAAGGTGGGTAGGTCGAAATGCTGAGGAGGACCCTGCAATGACTCTTTTAGTACGACCAAGAGACTGAAGAAAAACGAAAATTGTACCGGCTAAGGTGTGAAAGGCTGCTCTCTCAATATCTATCCAAGGAACACCATTGTTGACTGGAACATCACCAGGTTCCGGCCTTTCACCACAGATAACTCGCACTGATCGTACATCTATCAGCGGTACAGGTAGAAGGACTGGATCTGCCTAAACACTCACAGTCGCTTAACGAAAAAAAATGTGGGCAGACCATAAGGATAGCGATTTCTTTCTTGACCATGTTTGGTTCCGGTGCTTGAACAGAATTCTAACAAACAGTAGATTTGGCGCGAGAGAATGATGAATGGCTAACAAAATTCAGCTCAGCAAAAAAAAACCCGCTAAGAATTGTTACCCTACTACACTGCTGTCCATATTCTATAGATCAATTACCTCTCCTCCAGCCTTGAACCTTGACAGGGTCTCCACGAAATTATCGACGAAAGCTGCATGGTTGACATCCGTTTGTAGATCGCTCTCTCTAAGAAGTCGACATGCACATTCAACTGCTAGTTTTCTGTCAGTTGTATCGGTAGACAAAATCGCTGAGAGATGATCCTTAAAAAACGGTATGCGAGAGTGCAGAGACATTATAGTTAAAAGACCACAACCATGGTTAACGCAAGTTATAAAAAGGCACAAGAATTGACAATATGAGAGATTTTTTTAAATGGATCAGATTCATACTGCTACAGATGATCCTTACCTCAACAGAATCCCAACTAGTGTTGATGTACTTATGCAGTGCCAGTCGATAGCATTCTAGAACCACATACAATTACGAAATTAACACGATATACGTAAGATGTGGAATCACCTAAAGCGTTTTGCTTAAGCCCGGCCTTCATAAAACGATTCCCAGCAAGAACCCGATAGAATGCTGCCTTCCGAGTCATTTTTGCCTCTTCGAAGTATCGAGAAGCGTGCGCTTGTGTTACAGCAACACACATATCGTTGTCCTGTAGAATTAAGCAGCTAAATATTACGGAGGGAATGACGTAGTGATAATAACTAACTAAAGTTGAAACTGAAGAAAGAAGAGCAGCGGCCTCTTTCACCATGGTTAGGTTTCCAAGAACATGAGCAGCGTTTAAAGCACACCGCATTACGCTAGTGTACTTGCTAGAAGAATAAAGTTGATTGCAGTGACTACTACTTTAGATGGTACGTCACAATATTCCTCACCCAGAATAGTTCAGTTGATTTTCTAGGGCTACATCAAAGTAGTGTCGTGGAAAATGTTTGGGCGAAATACTGCTATCAGAAAAGTACAAAGCCATGGCCGCCATTTCCTGCAATGATGTTGTGGATGTACGTTACACTTTGGTAGAACGAAAAAAGAAAGATAGTGGCCAAATCAATAAAAAGAGCAAAACAGCATGAATATACCGTAGCAGCAGCATGATGAAGCCATGCCTGGCCATGCTCGAAATCCTTCTTGACCGACCTGTACTGCGAATAGGCGAACGAAAATAGTCCAAACATGAATGCTAGATCAGCCAGACGACGGCTCTGCATTTCAAGACTTTCGGGTGGAAAGCTAAAATTAGCTCCCTTGATGATGTGTGCACAGCGCAATTACATATAACTAATAATTTATAGCTAATAAAAATACAAGATGTAAATGCGCCACCTTATTGCAGATAAGTTTGCCAGATTTCCTCCGGAGCCGCCACCGAACCATTTTTTCATACCACTAGTCAATGATTTTCCTATCAGGCCTCTCCTAGCTGCTAGCTGCTCAAAGAGAGTGCGCATTAGTCTCTCTACATGAGGAACCTGAAAAAAAAAAGAATGCAATTCTCCACATTAGTGGTAAGCACCTACTGTTTTTTTCCTTCAGTTCTATATTTTCTACGTGATTACTAAATGGGCATTAATTTTCCTTCAAGTTCTACTAGTTGTTTCAGCTCGATCTGTTCTTAGTTCTTCTAAGGACACCACTCCACATCGTTTTTCGAACCGGGAAGGGCAAAAGATCGTAGATCTACTCGTCACGCTTACCCCACCAGTGTACACCAAAAGTCATGAAAGTGTCGAAAACCTCGTTCTTAAGATGGTTAAGGGAGCAGTTACTAGGGACTTGTAGGCCAATCGCTCGGACTGTGCTGGCAGACCGCCACAGCTGCAATACAGGGCATTTCGAAACATTTTATATACAACACCGGAATTATAATTGACACTGACATGGAAAGTGATTTTAAATGGACACATAGTTTAGTTCTGAATGGCGCACTGTGTGTTGTGTATATACAAGTAAATAAATGATGACCCTAAATAGCTTTACAGCAATAACAACTGCAATGTCATGCTAAGTTCATAGGCTTCGGAAAGGACAAAAAAAAAGCTTTATGAGGCTCTACTGTATTTTTTATTTCATTATTTCTTTTGTCTCACTTTTTCTCTATTAATTTATTCCCCTTCCAAAATAGGCCTGAAATGGAGGTCAGAATCTTCCATGTCAACTGTTTCGCTCCTTGCGCCATCAGAGTGAATTTAACGATAACGGTATATTAGATCTAGGCATATAGTACGTTCCACCGGGGACGATAGGCGGGGCGATGCCAGAGAGGAAAAGTGCGCAGGAAGGTGCGCAGCGGTTGAAGAGGGTGACAAGAAAAACAGACAACGGGCGCGAATACTCAACTATCGTCGCGTAAGGAATAGACTATAGAAATGTTTGCGTTTCTTCCGAGTTACTGTTGTAGGCGCACTTTCAGATCGGGGAGTAAATAAATATTCGACCTCATACTGTAAGAAAATCGTTGAAATAGCTCACCAGACAATCCTTAAGAAACTTCTGTGTAACATTACTTAAAGTTTCTCGGTCTGTACTCGAGATAATGCGATTACGTTTAGAAGGAAGTTGGGCACTACCTAAAAGAAAGTCCCAAAAACTATTGATCCAATTCGATACCGAAGCAGTCCTTAGAAGGAATCTCAAAAATGAATTAGTACCTGGAAATCCATTTATTTCAGTAGCGGATACACCTGAAGACTGTACCATAGCGTATGATGGGGAAATGGTTGACACACTACTTGCCTAAAAGCAATCATTCAGGGTAACGAAGTACAGTAAGCAGACAACATTAAACGACCTACGGCATTTGGTTTCCTTTCCAACGTCTGCTGGGCCATCGCAGCAGCAGTCGCATGCTGCAGCGCACGACGTAGTCCAGAGTTGAGTACTACGTCTTCTTCATCGGCATCACGCCATACATCAGGAAGCTCGTCAGGTGGTGCACTTTCACCAACACGTAACATCTGACAGGAGTCAACTCCATAAGTGGAGCACATCTCGTTGAAAACTGCAGTCGACCTTGAAGTGACGTGATTGAACTGATGATTCATTTCCCCTCTAAATCTCGTATCTACCTCGCTTCGTCGTCCCCAGCTATATCGTGAAGAAGAAAATAGTGCTTCAAGGTGTTTGGACTGGTCCATTTTGGAGGAGCACAGTGAGAAGGAGTTAGTACTTTAGAATCAACAGAAGAGTGCTGAAAAGAAATATTACGCTGTGAATATGAAAGCATTTACCTAATCGCTGAGAAATGTGGCTGAGTTTGTTACTATAGAGCATCACATGTAATTCGACAGAACGTGAAATACTAAAATACTAGTTGAAATGAATCATGGAAAGTTGCTAGGGAGAGCACGAGAACGAACTAGAGGTTTCAAGGGGCTAACTACCACACAATGATCTTTCGTTTCGGCCGCCAGATGTGGCCACGCCCACAGAAGCGCGCCGCAGAGGACTGGATTAAATGCGGAGCCCAGGGACGAGTGGAGTGAGCATACACTTCACTGGTTTTTCAAGTATTTTACAGTGGAAGAAGATTAGGAAATGAAAGAATTGCTATTCAGTCATTCATCAAGAACACGTACAAATCTTCTGTCGCCACAAATTCTTCATTAAAAACTGCATCATAGTGTTGGATTAAACGTCACCCATAACAATTACAAAAACCTTAATGTCAAATGAGGTGTAGCTGAAATACGTCGTTGTGGTGAGTTTATAAGGTACATAAAATAATCTCACAATTATCTACACTCTAAAGACACATGCGGATAACTTATTTGGGTTTATCATGAGTCTGTCCTGTTTTCCGCTTGGTGGAGGAACATTACTCTCTCGAATCATTAATAATGCCCAGAAACAAAAAGAATCCTGTTCTAAACGTCTCATTCCAGCTGCTTTTGGAGACAAAATCTCAGTCAGCGAACCTAGGGCGTTTCTTGCGAAACATTGAAAATCTTATCAACCCATACCGTTGGAATCAAGAAGCCGTAAACCTGAGAAAAAATTGTGTTAGTACTTGAGGTGATGGAGCAAATGATTGAACGTGCTATATATACTTTAATTAAATGTCAAATATCCCTTGAACTGAAAAGTTGATACACTAAGCGGAACCTCTAAGCTGATGTGAGAAGATGAATGCTATTGATCGCCATTCGTCCAAAATTTTATGAGTCACTAATAAGTGTTTCAAAACATTTGCAAAAGCATGGATCGGTCGGAACGTTCTATGCAGAAATTTGTTAAATACTGTTGTCAAATCGCTATATTATGTTATGCTTTCACAACTATTCCACATCGTAGTGGAACTTTCAGTATATTCAACTGCAGACATAATAGTGAGATAGATTGACTCCGTGATTTTCTCACTATTTTAATCAACATGAACGATGAGCAGACCCATTTTTTAGACCTCCCACATCAGACTTCTGACACTGTCGCCAATCCGTACCCAAGGGCGTGAGAGCGGTACGAAAAGTTAATTACCCCTGGAGCACCAAGGAGTTGCCGACAGCTGAGGGTAAATCGAACAAAGAGGAGGAGGGGACAGAAAAAAAACGGTGACATCAAAAGTAGGAAGAAGCAGAATATCAAAAGATGGGGCTTTCAGAAAGCAGCGAACATTGGTGCACAGACGGATTGAAGGCAAACGGCTCGGTTACGCACTATCAAACATGCCTCATGGCCGCGTCTCAGTCAGTGATGCTTCCACGAATAAGGGCGCGGATGCGTGCGTTCGACGCGCGTTCGCCTATATGAATAAGGAGCGCCTATGTTATTAAGCATAGGGGCCAGTCGCATCGCCGACGCAACCCAGACGCACGCGTTTACGGTCTCGCGGTGGCCGTGCGTCCTTATTATTGAAGATGTACATGCCGCGTTGACCGGTTTTCATAGAAAATTTTCCGCAAATGGATATGTGCACTTGATGCACGACTGATGTATGGTCTGGTAGCCCACAGAGGGCCCGTGATCTGATATTGTCCGCAACTACGACCACACTTCTTTCCAGCGATGGGAGAAAGCCACAGAATCCCTTTTGAAGGAGATAGATGCAGCACGCCAGAATAGAAGGACTGACACCAAATTCACATCAAAACCTAGTGAAGTAGGCTTAGAAATCAAGCGTACGTAATTGCAGCCAATGTCAGATCATGCGCCCTGTGTACATATGCTACCAGACTATAAGTACCTAGCATGCATTGCCCTCTACTCTTTATGGTTGAATGGACTGTACGTACCGCGTTGCTTGTGGTTTTTTTTTTGTTAGCTGGTTACACTAACTTAACTCTGCATACAACCCCACAAAGCTTGATTAAAACTAAAAATCGGTGCGATACGGTATCAATGACAAGGAAACCGACTTTTCAAATACATATATCTGAAAAAGGCACTAACACAAATGTTGAAGAGGTGAAACAAGCATGTTGTGTTAAATGAAAAACATGATTTTGAAAATATGGGGAAGATCTCAACAGATAGTGGTCTCAACGGATAATGCAACACTGAAATTTAGCTGGAGGTAGTGGATGGCTTCCTACGACGAAAAAAAAAAGAGAAGAACTTGAATTAAAACATCAGCAACTGCGATAAATTTGAAAGAGAGAACATGGTATATAGAAATGATCATAAAATACAGGGTCAGTTGGCAGCACTGCCGGGACACTTTGAATCAGAAAACTTTTTTCCAAAGATTTAATTTGTCAAGGCCGCAAACTTTTTGTTCTAGTGGTAATCAATGTTCTATTTCCGTAATACTGTTTTAACATATCAGAAGTCTTCACACAGCCCTATAGGCTAAGAGTATCAGGAACTGACGGTGCGTCTATGAGACAGTATAAACCAAGAATATGTGAAGAGTTTGAAACAATCGCAGCAAAACACAAAAATCGATGATGCTGAAAGACTCTTCGAAAAATAAAACAACAATATCTCGTGCCTCACGAGATTTTCTCAATAACTATGAATTTCGCTAAGCTCGCTCACATAAATTCGTGCATACAATCCACAATCTAACACCGTGTTCAGGGCACAGCACGAGGTGGTCACCACTGACTGAGGACTACTAAGTCCAGTTAGATTCAGAAATAGGCTACTAAGTATCCACACATTTTGGCTGTTTCGGAAAATATTGAAGAAGTCATAAAAATCATACAGAAAATACAAGTCTTACAAAAAAGCCTTCAAAAAAGTTTAAGAATGATATTTCACCTAACAACGTGTATGATTTGTGGGGATTTAGTCCAGTTTATCTCAGATGTAAGCTAAAACCTTCGAAAAACTAATCAAAACAAGGAAATGCTGGAACCTGCGAGAAAAGGGAGGGCTGCGAATTTGTCAACGGACCTGTCAGCAACAGGAAATTGTCATTGGAGCACGCTTTCATCTCAACCCGGAAAATTCCACAGGAAATTTCTCTAGCTCTAGGGAGAGTTTTGATGAGCTGTCGATTCCAAGAAGTCTGCCTAGGGGGAACCAATTCTCCCCCAAAATGGCATTCTTCGTTTTTGAGAAACCGTCTTCGTTTTTGAAAAACACCGTCATTAATGGTCAAAAAATGGTCAAAAACCACTTTTTGACCATTAATGACGGTTTTTTCCAAAAACGAAGGCCGTTTCTCAAAAACGAAGGATGCCTTTTTGGGGGAGGATAGCTACCCACTGGACGCATTTCTTGATGTTGACAACGCATCAGGACATTTCTTCGAAGTGGAGAAATTTCATGGAAAAGTTTCGGATTGGGAGAAAAAACGTGCTCCGATGTGATTGCACGCCCCACGCCCACACGTGGCGGAAGGATTATCGGACACTTACCACCCGCGCGCGTCAGGCCCCGGTAGGACAGTGTATAGAAAACAGCTGTTCCCGGACCTTTCCCACGAGGGACAATTCATCTTTGATCTAAGACAATCAATAAGAGGCTGAAATGAGTTAGGACACCTTTTGAACCGCGTTTGGCTCTTTTTCCCCGAGATAAAAAAGGCACTTCGGCCTGACGCTGCGCGCGCGGGTGGTAAGTGTCCGTAGACGGTGGCGGAAGCATTTCTACCAGAACTTTGGTAGTCGTATATTTGTTTCATTGTTCTTCAACAGTAACTATGACGCATCTATGAAAACGCCGAGTCTTTAGGCAGCAGTTAGCTGCTGCCAGTCAGTGATACTGCTTAGAAGAGGGGTGCCATGGACCGTACTGCAACCTCGTGCAAAGCGTTTCTGAACATCTTGGACGCTGAAAACTGGGGATTACTTAACTGCTGGACGCGAGTTTTTTCACATCCATTTTGCCCCATGACAACGTCTTGTGCGTCTAGAGCAGGTGCACTATGAACTGTACTTCTCAGAATCACATGAAGCTTTGCAAAAATGAGATAATCCGTGTGATGATTTCGACTTTGATTTTTCATGACGTCCCACTGGCACTGGTGTATTGTAAATGTTGACGCTGGTACTAAATCCCCCTAAATCTGTCGAACTCCTACTAAGTCCTGTTGGTAAATGACCATCTCGTGCTGCGCCCTGACCGTGTTTCATCATCATCGCAGAGATTATAACAGCGATATCGTTGGAAAAAACGTGAAGGTCGAGACTTAATGAGTTAGTTACAATAAAACTGCGCATCTGATCTTAAATAGTCAGTTCCAGCAGGTATTGTGCTGAACTTAGCACTTTCTGGTTTATGCGCTTCTACCGGAGGGACATGCTAAAGTGTTCGAACAAAGTATGTGTCCCTAGTCAATGAACAACTTTGAATCTATCGTGTATAGATGCTATAAGGAGTGGTGCTTTTTGCAGACAAAGGCTCCAACTACAACACACATGTGGTATTGCTCCAGCAAGGTTAATATAAGGCTCTTTTACCTGTTGTGTATGCTGCAGTTGAACGAGCTTGCTCAGTTCACTCATGGGGCTCTCTTCACAACCGGCAACAATGAAAACGCAAGCGAGGTAAGTGCGAAACGTCTCCTGTTCAACAGGTTCAGCCCATCGCCTCAGTCCATTGGAAAAACTGTTGAGAGCATCTGCCAGTTCAGACTTCGACCGCAACAACTGAAATTAAAAGAGAAGTGTGGAGATGAGTCAGCTAAATCACAGAGCATAAAGAGCTTACTTCATGAAGAACATGTGGAAGAACCGATAAAGTTAAAAGATGGCCTTCCTTATTGAGGTCTCGAAAATCAAGAGTAATTCTTGTTGGCACCTGCTGCGAAGTTGCGGGATCCTAAAACCAGACAAATGGGATGGTATCGAAACAATATCGCAAAGATAACAGCTGTAAGAGATGTTAGGATTTTCAGACTAACAACGTTCCTGAACACATGGGCCGGTCGGGAAACGAATCCCGGTCGCCCGGGTAGTAGAAGAATAACCACTGATTTACCGATGCATCAAATTGATAGGGATGCTGTGAAGATCCTCTAAAGAAGTCCACGAAATGGACAGCCGGATTACAACACACGTTAACCCTACAAGTATCTGGAATCGAAAATATACAGCCAATGGTTGTATTTGAGCAGGAAGTTTGTTGAGCGTTTTCGTGTTAATATAATATGGCCTGTGGCACATTCCCGTAACGATTTCGTTTCTGTAGGTTGGGGCTAAATTATGCAGAGCAGATAAGGGCAATTCATACTGGATGTGTGCATGAAGAACAGGGGCCAGTCGCATCGCAGTCGCTGCTCAGTCGCACGCGCTTACGGCCTCGCGACGGCCGCGCGTTCTTTTCGGTGAGAATTTCATGCCGCGTTGACCGGTCTTTATAGAAAATCTTTAGCGAATGGATGCGTGCGCCTGACTTGTACACATTGCCCTATAGCCACAAACCACTATTTCGTAAGTGCATGAGTTCTCAAGAATTTTTGAACAAGTGACGAATATGGACTTTTCTAAACAATTTGCAAGCAAGCTTTTAACTAGTAAAATAGTTGCAAACTATAAGTTTGACATTACTGTCACCTTGGAAAACAATTTTTTTGCCAAGGTTACACTATGCATCAGGTTGGTGCGAACTTAATTGCCCTTTCGCGGTATGCACAAGAAATCTTCTTCCTTTTGCTCAATTCAACAAATTTAGGCCAACTTTTTAAACACCCTGGTAGGGCTTGTTCTTCTCTTTCAAACACCGCTTCTATGTCCCTGCTAGCTTCTTCCTAACTTTTTTATAGGGCCCTGAAAAATGATAAGCCGACGCGATTTCCGGGTGATCATGTCGTACGAGTTCAAACACAGTCATTCTGCAGCGGAGGCAACCCGTAATCTATCGCTTGCTTTTGGCTCAGAGTCTACTTCCGAAGAGACAGTGAAGTGCTGGTTCGCAAAGTTTTATTCTGGCGATTTTGACCTCGAAGAGAAACCGGTCTTGGTCGAAGGATGTCGATAGACGATCAAGCACTGGGAGCAGCCGTGGAGTAGAAACTCGGTACTACCAGTCACGCGTTGGCAGCAGACCTAGGAGTTCATCATACTACAGCTGTGAAGCACTTGGCCTCCATTGAAATGGTAAGGAAGACCCAAAGGTGGACACCATATGACCTGACTGATTATCAGCGATACACCCGCTACACCATCTGTTCTAACTTACTCGTTCGCAAAAAAAAAAAAAAACGAGCCATTGCTAAACCGTATGATAACTGTAGATCTATAGATGAAAAATGGTTGCTGTACGATAATAAGAAACGTGGATATGTACGGATAGATAAACAATCTCAATGTTTAAGTTTCCTAAACCCGATCTTCATCCTAAGGAAGTTATGCTGACAGTTTGGTGGTGTTGTAAGGGTGATATCCACTATAGCCTTCTGCAACCTGGTCAAGCTGTTACATCAGAGTCTTACTGTTGTTACTTCGATGTGATGTTTGAAAAGTTGCGACAAATGTGGCCGGCAGTAGCAAACAGAAGTGGGTCGCTCCCACTTCAGGACAACGCTAGACCTCATACTCCGAAACCTACCCAGCAAAAACTGACGCAGTCAGGCATCGAGGTTCTCCCTCATCCTCCTAACTCTCCAGACATTTCCCTTATGGATTACCACATTTCCAAGCTCTCGATGCAAACCTGCGGGAGCAGCAATTTCCTAAGTGGAGCACGTGGAAACCGCTTTCCGAAATTCTTCGAAACCTTGTGATCTCAATTTCTATTGTAATGGCATTAACTTTTTACAGGATCGTTGGAAAAGGTGTGTTGCATCTGATGGATTTTACTGCGAGGTATAAAGTTTTGCTTGAACCGATTTACAACATTTTGAATTGGACTGCCCGCTCGGACAATTAATTTTGCACCAACCTGATAGAGCTATCTAACAAACGCCCGCCGCAACAACCATGTACATAATCTAACAGATTTTTATGAAACAAGCTCCAAAGTACAGGCCCCAAAATATAGTACTAACTCCCGATCCTAAGTGTTGATCTCCATATTCAGTATCTCCATTCCAAATACCTGCGTTTAGTAATTGATCGCATCACTTGGTTTCAGGATCTCAATCACACCTTTTATCTTTAGGAAGGGGAACCTCTCTAGTAGAAAGCTGATAAAACAAATGTCGGGGAGCTTATCAGTGATTGTAAGGGAAAAAAGTGTTGCTGGCAACATTTCTCATCTTGAAGGCTTGATGCCAGAAGATGTTTGCAAAATTGTTGATGTAAAACTGAAGAGTTTATAGGGCATTTTGTACTAGATGCGTGCGTTTGACGCACATGCGTCTATATGATGAAGGATAGGGCTAGTCGCATCGCTGACGCAGCTCAGACGCACGCACTTACAGTCCTTCTCAAAAAGATAGACGGATTGCGCGTGCGGTTTCTTAGTGTTGCGACTGCACCATCGCGGTGGGACCTACTCAATCCTCTCACTTGAAGCATGCTCTTCGTATCCCTCGTTCAGGCCCCGCCGCGATGGTGCAGTGGCGCAATCCATCTTTTTGAGAAGGACTGTACAACCTCGCGATGACTGCGCGTTCTCTCCACTGGGGATTTCATGCCGCTGTGACGCCCTCTGCGGGTAATTCTTTCATTTGCTTCGCGAATTCCAGATACCTGAAGACCTGTCTCGCTATGTGTCTAGACGCTAAACGCATGCTTTGTTCTTCTGTGCAACAAGTTAGATTACGCCAGCGTACCAAGAAACTCATTCAAAATGTGTGGTAATCAAAACAGGCATCTATTGGTTAGCAGAATTTTGAATGCGTTATGAACTACGGCTTCACCTTCTCTATAATAATGCTTTTCAACTATTTAGATAACCTCGCCACGCAATCACGTGTTTAAGAGGTGTCTACTGCCAAAAGCAACGAACCTGATCAGCTTTCAATGTTAAAAAACAGAAAGAAAACAAATAAAACCGAAATGTAAAGGCACACACCTTCACCGTGACCGAATGCGTGGAAAAAGGTTGCAAGAGGTGAGAAATCGAGTTGAATCCGCGATCTCGGATGCGTGACTCAGCAGCCGTAGAGGCGATGATGGCCACCAGTGGATTCTCCATCCATGCAGCACTTCCACCTTCCCAGAAACGACGTCACAACATCCACCTCCGAGAGGATTCTGATGCAGGTACGACGGCGACCAGCTCGACTACCCGCTGTTCCGCGCCTTGGTCTCTGCTTGTCTCGCCCCCTCTCGTTTCCCGTGCACTCTCGTCACGTATTTCGCTGTCTGACTATGCCCCCACACGACTGCGATCTTCGTGGATAAAGCTGGAAAGCAGCAGCGCTGCAGGATGTCTTTATCCGGTAGATTTCCTATAGAATGTGTGTAAAAAAGAGTAAGCCGAAGTTCATCACACAGATATACAAGAGTATCAAAAAGTTTCCAGCCTTGACTTGCTGCTTCCCCCTTTCTCAAAATTTTAGCTGCGGTTGCGTTGTCCGAAGTCTTTCGTACTCACATGTCACGTTTCATATTCTCAAGTTGACGTTCTCGAAATTTAGAACGCTTTTTCTAGCCTAACCGCAATGGCATTCTCGTGCTTTAAGACAGCGCACCCTCCCACAGATCAAGTGTTGCGGTTGCTGCCGTCTATTTTTCCGACAAGGACTGTAGTACATAGTACATGTTTCTCTGCAAGCCTTTTGCTTCTACAAAGAGTTCTATCACCAGAACAGAGGCACCCTCAGCAGTGAAGCAAATGTTGTGGTTTCACAGAACGCTTGCACGAAATTCTACCGATTACTGTCTGTGAATAGACTATGTTTTCAAACGTATTGGGGGAACTCTCAATCCAATTCTCCTCAACTTCAGAGAGAAAGACGTCTTAATCAAAGTTTTGTTTTACGAAGTTTAGCATTTGTCATTGAGATCGTTCGCAAATGAGAAGGCGAGAGCAGGAACGACCTCGAGATTACTCCACACAAATTTGGTTTGCCTCATGCAACGTTATGTTCCAATTATAATTTCTGCAACTGCAGCTACCGAAATTGCCTTTTGAAGGATTCATTCTGAGGTTGATCAAATTTTAGAGGACGAAAAAATTAGTTCTACATTCCCAAATGTCCGCTACATCACGCTCTTTGAAAAATTGCATATAAGGACATGTGCAAAATTCGATTGGTATTCGTTTATTAGAACCCTTCGAAAAACAGCGGAAACTCATGTTACAACCTAATACTCAAATTATTGAATGACCCACCCTTTGGTCCCACCCTGGAAAATTTGGAACGACATCTGATTGTGAGAGCAATGAAGGAAGAAGATGAATTGAGATCGACCGGTGAAAGTTTTTCTGACTCATTCGATTAAAAAACCTTTTAAGCTAATCAAGAATTGAAACCTAGACATAAAAAGGGTTTTAGTCATGGGGGAACTATGTATTATACATAGTTCCTTTCAGGGCAATTAGATTGCGGAAGAATCTAAAGCGAAATTCTCTTGCTCATCATGCCTGTGCATTCCTAAACAAGCTATACTCTCAAGTTGCCACTTCAGAGAACTGATGAAAACTGAAAAAGCTCATTCTTGATGTTGGTTTGCTGGACGTGCTGGGCTAGCAAACCAACTTTCACTTCCAGCGTCTCTCAAAGTTACGTAGTCTATGGGATAACCAATCACGATAGCCATCGTTGGTTTGCATAGCTAACATTTCATGAATCCCAGCCCTGGATCATATGTAGGTGGAATAGTTGTGAGAACAGCTCCATAAAAGTGTAGGTTGCTGAAAGAAATCGTGGGTGGGTGAGGGAAGGTAACTCGGCGAAGCGTTGATTGGTTTTTTTGAAGGGGGGGGTTCTTACCTAGAACACTTTTGCTTTGGTAAAAGCT
>JARK01001699.1:2341-16662 GCA_000688135.1 Ancylostoma ceylanicum
CCCCTGCGTCCGCCACTGACGCATGCATAATATGATTACGACTAGACTATAGACTATGAGTTTCTTCCATATCATTTTACTCGTATGAGCCCCATTTAAAGGCAGCACCAGCCGAAATCCTCGACTCGGAGCTGAGGTGCAATACGTAAAATAGAGAGTGAGCACATCACAAATGTGAAAAGAACACAAGGAATGATGACCTACCTGCAGAGAAACAAGGATCGCTGTCGCGGCCACGCTGGGTTTTCAACAGCACGACGCGCCGGTTAACGCTATCACAGTGGGTGGTCTGCCGCAGTGGATGCGTGCAATTCGTACCATTCACAGGGTTTCGTGGCGGGACGCGCGCACACCCTGCAGCGGAGCACTCGTCCGCGCCTTCGACAAGTGGGAAAGAGCGCCTTCTTTTCTTACGTTTCTTGCGTTTTTCACGCAGTTTCATCCCTGCCTATGAGTTTGCCGTCCCGAAACCCCGAAATTCTGGGAAATCTCCAACGCAAGGATTTCCGCGGGTGCTGCCTTCAAAGGCAAGGTCCGGGCAAAATTTCCTCTTCTCGGTTTTTATTTGATTCGTCGCGCACGGCGACGCCTTGGACGGAAACAATCGAAGAAACTCTGAAAAAGTCCCACAACGAGCGGTTCCCATCGAAAAGCTTTGGTAAGGCGTTTGCACGTTTGCAGCGGCCGTGTTCTCATATAACGTTATACGACGCGCCCACATGTTGTCTATTGTAGCGTCGTAGGAAAAAATTCATTTTCAAATGACTGTGCAGTCCGTTTGATAAGGGTGGTTCCAGGAAGAGTTCGTTAAGCTGTCTGTATCCATGCGCATCATCCAACTTTGTTTATTATACACGCGTGCATCTTTTGTGAAATGGAGCGTGTTTTCCTACGGCTACCGTAACCTCCAAGCGTTTGGTCTCATATCTTGCGATAGAGCTCACGTCGAGCTCTCAAATTTGATATACATGCTACACACATTGTGTGGACTTTAAGAAACGAAAACCTGGATGGGCAAGATTTTGGCAAGATTTTCCGAGAACAAAACACGGTGATGCGAGGTATGAGTAGCTTCGTCGCAACGCGCTGAGTAAGAATCTGTCTTCAGAATCGCAAAAGCTCCATTCTGGAGTGAGTTATGTGCGTGCGACGCTTTGCGACGCAAAAACGCGTCGGGCGCGTCTTTTTTGCAAGGATTAGGAGCAGTATGGTATTAGTTCCCGAACCAACTTTTCTAATAATAGCTTTCTTGTATCTGCTTTTTTTTATTTGTGATGGAGCCATTGATCATGGTCTTGTTTTTCAATTTTGCTTTCGAAATTTAACATAAGTACAAACCCTGCAATCACAAATGCAAGACCAGAATAGTTCAATATGTCACTAGCTGGTTGATTCGCTTTCATCCCAAGCAGGCCAAATCTGAACGAAAGCGTGAAAGGGAGAACTGTGCTTGGAAAAGCTGTAAGCAAAAACACTGTGGCTTCATAGCGAAGTTGGAAGGTAAAAGATTGTTCGGCGGAAGTGTATAACGACATAATCTGCCCGTAACGAAGCAATTCAAACAACTAGGCAAAAAAGGTTATAGAGGAGAAAGTAGTCAAAAGAGATTTGTTCTTTTTTTGGAGCCGGATTACATCCAACAAAATATTGGAGTTGTATCTGCTGGCAAAGTATGGCTGCCGAGATTGTTGGATGAAAGTCATATAGACCAAAAAGACTTACCGTCCCGTGACCCAACCTGTGATACATTTTACACTGTTCCAAATAAGGACTCCTGTTGAGAGACCAATTCGGTTTATAAGAGGAATAGCAGTGGTGTTCCCTTTAATCGGTGGATCAGATTTGCTAACACTTTTTAACTTGAGTTGAGAATGTTGGCTTATTTCTGGGACTATTTACCCAAAAAGTACAACATATTTCCTTGTTATCTGCCTTCAATGCCATTTAGAAAAAAAAAAGCAACTGAGGGGAGTGTTCAGAAATAAAGATAAAACTATTGGAGTTGATAATTACAAATTATGGGAGAGGATAATTATAAATTTAAAATACAATCAAGATTAAGTTTATAGTACAGTGTAGTATTCGGAGCTTCTTATACAGTTGACGAACTCACCGAGTGTCCAAATAAACCCTCCCAGCATGGCAAAAGGGTAGAAGCCTGGGAAGCTTTGATACCAGAAATTAATAAAGCCAACACACAAAATCGCCAAGGACATGATCCACTGCGAATAAATGCCTGAACCATGCACACATTGTCAACTTTGAGAGTTTCAGTGTTCCGAAGTCGCTGGTAGGCGCTGTATCACAGGATTGCTAAAAAAACAGTCACATGAATTTGATCTGTGGATGCTAAGGCAATCAGTGCCAAGACAGAGGCGGTGCGGCGCATGCGAACGGGCCAAGATCATTGGAATCTCCTTTATTCTCATTTCCCACAATGACAAACTGGAGCTAAGCTCTAAATGCTCGAGAACCAACCATCACCAGCTTTGAATCTTTTCAAAGCGACGAACATCGAGCCGAAAAATACAGATGTCACGAGACAAGCAAGAAGACCAATCACTAGGCTCATCTAAAATACTGATTTTGAAAGATAGAGCATCCGATGTGCTGAGGCTGATTCAAGTTGTTAGAAGTCAATCAAAGGGGCTTCGATAGAAAGTTATGCAGTTTAGTTGACTTTAGGTACCCTTCAGGATCGCAATTATTATTTGTTTACTAAATTCGTGATTTATTGATTTACTGATTCAATCAGACAGTTGCGAGAAAAACTTTGAACACCTTCGTTTTTTACTCAGAACACTCCCAACAACGTTTTTTCGCCTTTCCTACTGACAAGTTGTCGATCCGAAGCTTGTTGACAACTTGCGAAACCAACAGTCGACCACTTTGCAGGTTGTCGACAAGCTTTGGGTCCTGCAAGTTTCAGATGCGATCAAACAACTCTGAACGTTTTCTTAATGAATGGCTCGTTCTAAATAACCCTGTGTCCGAATGGAGTAACGAGCCCACAGGCAGAAGTTATCAGGTAGTGTTCAGCTTGTAAGTACACTTTAAACTGGCAAGGGAAGTGCAAGAGGCTAGGATCGCAATTCGGAATGAAACCTATCTGGCTCGAAACCTTGCTTGACAAGATGCCAGAGCATATATTTCATTTCTGCCCCGGCTCCTGAAAAAGAAAACAGATATGGCCGCGTGGGGAAGTGCTGAGCTGTTGGGCAGAGGGTCGAGGGTTCGGGTCCCGTCATGTGGGTTCGTTTTGCGTTTTCTTTTTTCTTCTATGTTGTTGAAATTGAATCTAAAGGATTAGAACATAAACTTATTCTTATTGACGTACCAGTCACGAATAACCACACAATATTAAAAGCAGTCTACTGTAAAATATAAAGTCTTTTATGTTCTAATCTTTTACATTAATTTTCAACAACATGGAAGGAACAAAAAAAAACAAAAATGCAGAACGGATGCATATGACGGGAAACAAACCCTCGACCCTTTGCCTACCAGTCCAGCACCTTCCACTCGGCCATATCTCTTTTCTCAACCTCGGCAGAAATGAAACCTAACACATTGTAAAGCAAGGATTCAAGCCAGATAGGTTTCAATCCGATCTGCAAGCCTGGCCTCTTACACATCCCTTGTGAGCTTGCTACTTGTACCGTATGACCGATATTTAACAACAATTGTTGTGCGACTGAAGGGAGTTTTGAAAAAAAAAGATTAAGTCAAAATTAATATCCATCGCTTATAAGGCACGTTTGTGAGATCAGACTATGATACTGTATACACCTAATGTTAATAAAATCTGATTCTATGTGGAAAGAAAGCAGATCATTACCTGACTATAGTGAAGTAAATGTAATCCGCTGAGGTAGACCTTTTTCAGAAGCTCCGATAATTTTGACAGTTCACAATATAGCCCAGATATAACAACAAGCCTGTCTTCGATTACATTGCAGTAAAAATGAAGTGGTGAAGTATTTATTCGATTCATTATGATAAGCTGAGGTTAATACCATCGTTGTTGACGCTTCGACGGTAGGAAAATCCCTAATTTTGCAAAATGAACACGTAGCGATTCGACGTGGACAATAAAGCCTGAGGTCACGTCTTGATTCACCTCAATTTTGCCTCTCTTGCCATTCCTACGAAGATGTTGCAAATGACGGCTGGTTCCGCGGTGTTTATGGCTTGTAACGTGAAAAATTTCCGCTGCTTATACGTTAGCAGACTAGTTTGGTGAATGTTGTCCTCCGCATCGCTTCGAGGCTAATCTATTTTTGACCCTGTAAGTCCTTTCACTTCTCATGATTGAGAATTTTATAGTCAGCTATTCCAGATACCTGAGCTTTTGCGCCCTTTCAAGAAGTTTTTAGCGGTAAACTGATCTTTCAATGACCCATAAATTCATTGCATTTGGAGAAAACATTGTGATAGGTGGTGGTGGTGTAAAGGGCTGGAATTAAAATAAAATTGGAGCAATTTATTGCGCTGTGCCGATGACTTTGCATTTTTTCGGATGACCTTACACCCTGAAGCAGTTCTCCAATTAGCGCCTCAAGCTTGTCAACCTCTCACATGCGACTTTGTACGCTTTGAACAGGTGCACTTGAGAAATTAATAGAGATTTTGCGCGAAATGATGCTTCTGAGTTTTCGTGACCTTTCTAGAGTTTTTGTCTCTGCTACAGTAGCATGTCGAGAACTGCAAGGAGACCAAAGAAAAGCTAGGAAAAACATTCGAAGTCGTTCATCATGTACAATTACCCGAGTTGATGACACTCTTTGGATGAAAAATGGACGTGAATGTATGCTCAAAGGGAGACGTTTTATGGCATATGACGATCTACGGTGGTGGAGTACATAATTATCCTTCGTGAAGAGCTGCTTCTATTTTCGGTGATGTCTTTGCAAGTTTGTGTCTTCTCATGATTGCATATGGCAACTTTAAATGTGATTATAGTGTCGATTTCTCTATTTCGGGCATGAAATAGGCATTAGAGGTGTCTCAATAGTTATTTTTGAACGAACAAAAGAGACGTAAACAAATAGATTTCGCTGTGATGACCAAGGAATGAAGACTACAGAATACCTACGATGAGCGCCGATGAAAGGGGACCTTTGGCGAACTCGGGAGTCACGCGATACGACCGCGCCGCTCGCACTGGAGTCGTCGTCGCTTTGATGGCAAACCATGCGATTTTCATGATAGTTAGTTAGTTCTCTCGATAGATAGCAGCTGATAGGACAAGGACTAATAAGAAGACACTATGATTTGCTGTTACGGTGGCGATTCCATCGCGAGCGGCGCGGCCGCGACGCGTGCTTCTCGAATCCGCGAAAAGCGCACTTCCATCGACGCTCACTATAGGTGAAGCGGCTGATCAGCTGTAATTCTGATGATGCTTTGGGGCACAACTTGGGGCAAACGATTTAGGAATCATATATGTATGCTTGTCCCTTGGATCGCGAGATACGGGCAATTTGTACCAGATGCAACTATCAGGGGCAGGCATGCATTTGCGAGAGATTTTCGATGAAGACCGGTCAACGCGGCATAAAATTCTGAATGAAAAGAAAGCGTGGCCGTCGCGAGGCCGCAAGCGCGTGCGACTGCTATGCGACTGCGATGCGACTAGCCCCTATTCTTCATCATATGATCGCACGCGCGTCAGTCGCACGTATCCAGTATAAACTGCCCTATATACAGTCCTTCTCAAAAAGATAGACGGATTGCGCGTGCGGTTTCTTAGTGGTGCGACTGCACCATCGCGATGAGACCAACTCGACCCTCCCACTTGAAGTGTGCTCTCTCCGCATCCCTCGTTCGGGTCCCGCCGCAATGATGCAGTCGCGCAATCCGTCTCTTTTCGAAAAGGACTGTACATAAGCGGTTACTAGCAGGCACATAAAATAGAATTTTGCTACATTTTGGCAAAAATTTATTTGGAAGAACTCGTTTCTGGGAGGCAAAAAGCGTTCTGGAAGCGTCGATCAGATGTACGAACTTATCAATATTGAGATGGCCCTGCATAAATGGAAGAGATAGAAGTCCAACGAGTAAATGCAGAAAGTGAAGAGAAACTTGACCAGAATAATAAAAATTGCTCGTGAAACTCCCCTACATCCACACCCTTTACGATTCAGAATATATGCAAATGGATAACCAAAGAGGAAAGAATAACAGAAATTTCTTGATCTGTTTTTCCAGCTTCAACCTGCATTCCACACAATGTGTGCTAGGGTGTACAAATGCTTGCCACAGACAGGCATTCCGGATTGCCATAATAGTCGGTGCTGGCTACTTTTTCAAGGGTTGTTGAAGCCCAACGGCTGACAGGGACTAATAACCTGGCACAATGCCAGACTTTTCGTGCTTTCTGCCGGTTGATTTTTTGTACTTTGTTTGGTTGAATTTGGCCGTATCTCTCGTTGATATGCGAAGGAACGGACCAACAGGCTTTTATTAAATGGTTGTTGAGACAATGAGACATTCTAGGAGGTCTTGAAATGATAGAAAGTAGTGATATATGTAAATAATAAAAAGGACACAAGTTTTTGCATGTTCATGTCCGAAAATTTCATGTTCATGCTTCTATTGCTTTGTGTAACCTGCCACTATGTAGGTGAGACGCTTTTTCCTATTTTTCTCGAATATATTCTAACTAATTCCCACAATTCAAAGTGATTGGGTTATCCGAAAGTTAGATTATCTAAAACAGGATTCGGAAAGTCCGGCACGGCCGAATTTTGCCTTTGGGACTTTCCTAATAAACAAAACACAAAAAAAAGTTCCACAAAAACTAATATAAACTATCAACTTATTCAATTCGAAAAGTTAACACTTAATAGTAGGAAGAAAAAAAGACAGAATTCAATTCTGAACAGCTAGAATACCTCTAGATTCGATTTGTACATTTTGGACCAGGAAATTCTGCTGTTTTAACTAATTTAATTAATATCCCAGGGTAGATTCAGAAAATTCGAATACTCGACAAAAGCAACTCTTATCTTTCCTAGAAGAGGGGGTAATTTTATTTTCGACGTACTTTGAATTCCAAACCGTCAGTTGGATACAGACCAGTGCCGTGGTGCGCCAGCGTTAGGCAGAGATTATCAGAGAGCATCATCAAACCATTACCGGTTGAGGAGTGCGCCAGCGAGCGAGAGTGCGAGGCCGCGACGCGGTGCTGGTCCGTATCCAACTGGCCGTATGGAGTTCCGTGTACGTATTCTGAATAGGATTTTTTTTAATTTGAATACGTCTTATAGGATATGCTAATCTTTCTGATGAATTGTAAAATATTATAGTTTGGTTCAGATAGGTGAAGACGAAGTCTGCAGACTATCTCGCGGCAGGATTTACCTCACTGGTCAAATATGGCCATGCTGGACAAGATTAATCCTCGGAATTCCGTTCTCGCATTCGTCGGCAGACTGACACATTTAGTGTCTTCCGGTTGCAGGTCCACAAATGAGATGACCCGCCCTAGGTACTGAATGAAACTTGAAAATGGCCGTATTACTGCTGCCCTTTTTCACAAACAAAGTGCGAACTCCTTTCTACCATCTGTTTTGCCAACGTAGGCGTCTCGTGGCGCTGTGATCGCTCGGCAAACGCCTTATGACCTTGCGTTACGCTTCGCTTTCGCTTAAGATTGAAACGAAACCCATGCGTTTTCGACTGGTTCTCGCCACGCCCATCATGTTTTGAACTGCTTCACTACGTTTTCCTTTCGTTTACCCTTTCACTCCCGTCACTTCCTCAGAAAATTAGTGGATCTTGGAGAATTCTCTCCATCTATGTGTTCATATTGTGCCCATGCTAGAGTTCAGTCATTTACAGCCTGTCATCTTTGGTACTCCAGTTCATCCAGTGAATTTCAGGATGAGTGCCATTACTGCAGTTCTCTTTCTTCTCATGCTGGCAGCACTTCCCCCGCTCACAAATGAGGTAAAACTCTTGGATATGGTTTTTCGCCATGAATCAGTATGATCACTCCGCAATGTTGCAGTTTTTATATGTCATTTTTCTACTGTGCTATTAAGCGTCAACATTTCCATAAATAGCTGATTCAGAACCGGTAATTCTGGATTTAGCAACGAGTTCTTTACTTTCACTGCCACTCGTTACCGTAGAAAAATAACACGAGACCGGCACGAGAGACTTTCTCTCAGTTGTAAACTGTCACCTTGCCATTTTTGCGATTTCTCGTTCACAAGTGGATGGAATTTCACGGATGAAACTTTGTAGTGTCATGAGGGGCGAACCGAATGGATCTAGCACATTTCAAGAGCTTAACTTTGAAATGATTTATCACAGCCGTTTGTACATACCTCAACACCTCAAACAGTTCAAAGAGTTCTTCTCATTCAAGGTACTCTGCCTGTGACAAAGCCAACAATGTGTTGATAGATGTATGTATCGAAGTGGTAGAAGAGTAAGGAGTGTAGATATCAGCTGGTTTCCTTTTGCTAGGTATGATGTACCTATATGTACACTAATTTGTCAAGCGTTGTCATTGATGGCAGTTGAAAAATGACCGTGGAAGTAAATTTAGCTCATTGTCAGACATTTCAGCGATTAAACTGGTATATTACCTGCACTCAAATCCGTAGAATGAGCAAGGATCCGCTGCCATTCGACCGATATGTGATTGCTAGTTGGTTGCTGTTCCTTTGCTAATGGGTTGCCAGAAAGCAGTTGAATAGCAACGAAACAGCATGTGAACAGCAGCCGAACAATAGCCATATAGCATCTGAATGGCACCCAATCCCAACTTATTCAAGGATTGGAGCGGAGTTGACGTACCGCTTTACTCCCTGAGATGTCTGAGAGACCGTCTGATGCATTTGCACCTCTGCTCTGCTCTAGGTGTTTGTTATTGAACTTACTAATCTTTATTCTTACACCCCTCTCTTTCTTCTTATTTGTACGTTGTTTTTTTTTTGCAAGTTCAAGTCGAAGAAACTGCTACATATGATTTTATGTTGCTCGGAAATTTTTCGGTATAGGTGTAAAGACCTCAGACTTCATTAGGACAAGTTACAAAAAATAACAAAGACATTCTTAAAAACAGTTGTTATTGGAGTCGACCATCAGCTGTCATCACCCACACCATAGACTTAAAATTCATAGTCTTCTGAAGCAAATTACATTTTTAAGCATTGACGCAGCATGAACAACCCGTTCCTCTCACCTCCCAAAGTTTAGAACCCGTTTTTGTTCAAGTAGTGCTCAAGTGACTGGAACAGATCAAAGTTGGATGGGCTCGAGTTTGATGAATAAAGAGACTGATCCGCTTTCGTCTCCTCAGCGATGAAAGCGGATCTTAGATGCATTACAAAAGCATTTTATAGTGATCAGGCCCGCTAAAATCCAGACACGGTACACCATAGTAAAGGAAGTAGGGGAGAGAGACGGTAGGGCGGCAGATTTTTTAAATGAAAACTTTATAAAACAGTTTGGAAAAAATTTGCTCTGATTGTCATACGTATCAGCATAATTTGAGCTTCTTATCATTATTATTGAAATAGTAGTTTTTTTAATTTAAGTGTGAGATTAATTCTTTTTTTGACGCATCAGTTTTTTGAATTTCTGCGGTTTGGTTCCGCTTCTCCGAAGTGCTACAGACCACAGTTTTCATCCCATGCCCCGATTGTGGAGCGCTATACTTGGAACGGCGGCGGACCAAGCTCCGCGATTGGCGAATGGCGTGAACTGACCAATCAGGGAGATTTTCATGCTGCTTCATTCAGGTGTAGCACTTCGAAAAAGCCCAAAAATCGAGTTGCTCCAAATATCGACTATTCAAAAAAATGAAAGTTGAGTTCTTCGAGACATCGACTATTCAAAAAAAAAATCTCGCCGAGTAAGGGTCTGTTGTCCACGCTCCATATAAAGTGACATTTGTAGTGCTATTGTATGTAGTACCCATTATGCAATGGGACTTCCCTAAACACTTGCTACATAACTCGCCTGAGTATCCACTAAGTCCTTTTCTGCGATCAACTGCAAATAAAGAAGCTGACATGCATTTTGTTGCAAAACCTGTTTTGTTGGACCCTACAGTGTTCAAAGAATTCTGGCCCTTATTTATACTGACAATGAGCTGCTCTTTCCTTGCTCTTTAGTGCTTCTTTCGAAAGAAGTTATGTCTACAATAGACTTTGTTCCTTCAAAAAACTGCTGTTGTTCTTATACGAGACAGAACCAGTTCTGGCGATTTTCGCTGAATCACGCATGCATTTACTCGTATTGCTATTGTTAAAGTTGGCGATAATCTCCGTGCTGCCCTCTGCCCGCATCGAAAGCCAAAATGTCTTCAGCAACGCGTGGAGCATTGCTCAACGACAGGTTTCTGCGCTTTTTTGCCAGGTTATTGTCAGCCTATTTGCTGCCTTTTGAGTGAATTTGTTACTAGTTGCTAACCTTTCGTTTTTCTCTCTTTAGCCCCCTAAAAAGTAGCAGTGATTGGCTTGTGCACCGAAACACGTTAATAACTGTAAAACATAGGAGTAAAAGTACACGCAAAGAAAAACAAACAAAAGAATGTCGAACAAGTTTGCGAGTGGAACCTCGAGCAGTGTGTTGTTAGTGCTAATAAAATGTAGCATTACTGGTAATGTCCATGTTTTCCGGGATTTTTTCCACGGTCTCCAATGCGGCGTAGGAAAGAAGTTGAAAGGTTGGACTCCTGGATGTGAAACCTGGTTGAAGGGGTAACTATTATACTCAGACAAATCTTCGGAATGGCCGCAGCAGAAAACAGGAAGAACCGACAGATGACCTACGCTCCTTCCGAACAGCTGCTGCGGTTCTTCCGGAAACTTTTCTGGGTGCCTCAAGACGTGCTACAGAAACGATATTACCCCATGGGATCACCACATAATGGTACCCCCACAAAAAGATGGTGACCTTGATGAAGGTCGGTGGTTTTACCACTAGACGTATCAATAAAGGCAATTTTTTATTGCTAATTTAAAAACCCCGACATTTTGTTGACCGCAACAAAACTGCGCTCCGTATATAAGAAGGGTTTGATAACGCCCACTCTCTCTCCTGCTTTCTGCTGCGGTCCTGTCGGTTTTCTGCTGCGGTCCTTCCGAATCTTTTTATCTCTGCGTCTATCGCTTCTTAACCACATGATCGAGATCTCTTTCTGCTGCGGTCCTTCCGACATTTTGTCTGAGATACTTGCCAATGTCCTAGTAAAGCGTTGGGAGAAATGGAAAAAGAAATAAAAACAACCAGGTGAGAGTAATAAAATTTGATAAAAAATACCTTTGGGACAGCTAGACCTACCAAAGACAGGTCATAGATTCCTTGCTGGGCAAAGGTAGACTTTGGTCCAAAGGTGGACTTTGGTCTGAGAAAGGGTGAGTGCAGGCCAAGCTGGGAGACTTCACATTTTTTTCTGAGGTGGTTGTTGATTGGTTCGGAATGACCACAACTAAGAAAGGTTTGCATGCATAAACATCTTGTAAAGAGATGTTGATAGTTTACCTGTGTACTTAGAAAAATAACCTTTTCAAAACCAATCCAAAGATACAATCTTTTTGTGTTCCGGAAATTCCAGCTAGATTTTTCAGTTTGAGAACTTCTACGATTCACGAAGACATAGCCAAGCGAAATCAGGCTAGGAAATTAGCTTTTGCGTTCGGTGCCTGCTAAAATTAGGTAGTCTGTATTCAACCCAACCAGACAAGATGATATGTACAACTGTGAGCTCCCATGTCGTGGTCTGCTCACCATTATTCCACGTTTTGAACAAGGTACACCAACTGCGGACCAATCGAGGGCCAAGGAACACTGGGTCCCCAAGTCAACTGCTGTTTTCTTGGATGGAAATCGGAACTATCGTGGTAATCAAGTAGGTGGCTAACACTGGAAAAGAGATGGGCAGCTGTTCACCGTACAGGTTTGGAAAGCTGATAGTGAAATATGTAAGTATTGGGTTGGGCAATAAGTTCGTGCGGCTTTTCAAGAGCACTAGAAGTACACCTTTTCACGAACAACGTAAATCACAACAAGTGATTTATGTAGCCCTTTTCCTCCGCTATTAACGCTATTAGAGACCGAGCAGCTCCCCGGTTTCCCTTCCATGAAAAGCCATGTTGTTTGGAACGACCCAATTTGTGACTCTCAACTGCAACTTCTCAATAGAACTCTAGAAATTGTCCAGAAAATCACCGAATTGAGTGGTTGGAAACTGTTCCAGACCTGTGGAAATTGTATGAGTGAAACTACCTTTTATTCTAGATTGTCGGATACCGTTTTAGTGGAAATTACCCAGAGGCGACGCGCCTTCTCAACACGAGTGGTCACCTTGTACTGAGCCCTCAAAGGTTCTTCGCGAACTGAATCAGTTAAACCTAGATATCGCTGGAATTTAACATTCCTAGTGGTTCTTCTTTACATCTAGAACAAAACCTGGCGATTAAACGTCTAACTGTTCATCAAACTCCACATTTAACAGGGGACATCCTCTGGGCTAAAAAATAACCGTCCTAGGAGCATCCATTTCTGCGCCGTCTTTTCAACAGTATTTGCTTCTCTTTACATGTCGCTGATATCTGTTGCCTTTTGAGTTGCATTCGATCCACGACTGAAGTCAAATAGCAGGGGTAGCCGGAGGTTGTCGCCTAAGTCGAAATGGTGCTTCACATTCCAGACGCTAGAAAGTGAGGAGTGGCGAGAATTAAGGAAATCGGTTAGAATATTTGCAAAGAGTAAATCAAGCGCTACAAAATGGTAGCTGACAGGCATTCAAACAAAGTTTGTTTCCCAGCAAAAAGTTAAGATGAGAAAACCGCACGAACTTATTGCCCAACCCAATATGTATTAGGTGCGCCAAAGTTACCCGCAGAATGGTGGCGGATGCTGAGTGCGGATGCTGAATGCGGATGGGTGGGAGTGAGAGGGAGACGTGGGTAGAAATTTGCTCTCCGCCGGATTTGCGGATCCAAAGGGCCGGAATTTTGTGACAAAATCTGTGAAAAATTCAATTTTAGCTCGAATGGTCGATTATGAGCATTCAAAAGATAATTATCAGAATAGAGAATTAATTTTTACCTGATCTATAACATATTTTCGAAAATTCTATGAAAAAAAACATCAATCACGCCCGTACCAAGTCATTTTGTGAATTGCAGCTTTGAAGTAAATTTCCCTCATTCAGTGTGCCACAAATGGTATCTGCGGATATCAACCCTACTGCGCTTCATACACGCCTCCAGTGCAGCCATGTCAGTGCGTAGCAAGGGGATACTCATGTGGAACCTACGGATGCTATCGGTGCGTTCCTTCCAAAGTTTTGGTTAAACCCATTGTACCTTCACTGACTCTAAGGCAGTCAAGGTATTCAGAGCTCGAGTGAGAGGATCAAAGAGTTTCCAGCCGGTACGATCTCGCTCAAGAGTGCACTTCGAGGAAGAGGACAGCATAGAGCAGGACAGAGAAGTTCTTAGACAGAGGTAAGACAATAATTGCGGTTTTTGCTCAAACTGTAGCTAGCGTAGAAAAAAAACATGATGAGAAGAAAGACAAGGAAAAACACAGCGATGACATGCTTGTTACTACGTATCAACACCTTTTCTAGACTTCGAATGGGCAAGCGCCTCCGAAATGAGCCGCTCACCGAAAGCGAAGAACTCGAGCTGGTGTCATCCTCAGTGGCTGAGAACCGACGACGCGCTGGACCAATCGTAAGCTGTTCATAGTCGTCAATCAGCTTCCAGATTCAACGCAACTAGTTCATTTTTGTGAATCTACCTTCTATATTTGAAGGGATCACAAGATGAATCATTTGCTCTACAGGACCCGAACCGTGCATTCCTTGAATGTTGCATGGATCGACAACTACCCGACGCATGCCTTGCTAAGTGCAATTTTAGAACTTATACAAAGGAGTCTGTAAGTTGAAATATCGCCACTAAGCATCCTTCAGAGAAAGAGTAGAAACATCATGGTAACTGTTAAAAGTATCCTGGTTTTAGTTATCTGCGATGTACTTCAAACAAGACCCATGCCCTCTGGAGGCAATGAAGGAAATGCAGTTTTGTGCTGCACAAGGGCGGTAAGCGATGATCTAATAAACTACAGTGAACTCCAAATGGCCGTGGACAAGGGGCGGGACCACAGCGCGGGCACTCTGGTTGTCTGCTGCACCTCTAGAGGCAGCGGGAAATCACGACGCATGGGCTTTCCTCCGTGTCTCTGCCCAGCTGGCCCGCTGCTTTGGTGCAGCAGACAACCAGAGTGCCCGCGCCGTGGTTCTACGACCGTTTGGTGTTCACTGTAGCTGAGAGTAGAATGAGCAA
>JARK01001699.1:17547-46110 GCA_000688135.1 Ancylostoma ceylanicum
CCCCCCTCCCCCTGCGTCCGCCACTGATACGCATGTATAGTCTCCTTCGAAAAGGAGGAGAAATTCCATAGCTGCCGAATCGCTGCGGGACCTGAACGAGAGATGCAATGAGAGCATGCCTCAAGTGAGGGGGGTGAGTAGGTCCCGCCGCGATTCTGAGGCCGTGACGCCAAGAAACCGCTAACAGAAACGTCTGTGCTTCCGAGAAGGGCTCTACTCTTGTTTTTAGGACCAAAAATGGAAGAGAATCCTGATTTTCCGATGCAATGACTTTAAATATTTGAATAGTTATAGTTTTCAGCCCCAAAAGTCCTGGCTCAAACCATGAGACTCCTTGTTTTTTTTTAAATCGAAATTACTGTAGATCATTTTCAAAAATTACCCTGAAAAATTTGATTACTACGATCTGCCCTACAATACGCGTTCAGTATTGATTTTCAGAGATTACTCCGAGTGCTGTGCTCGCAATGGTGTTACCACGACCCTTGCCGGCATGAAGTGTCTTACGTTCTGTGACCAGCGACTAGGTGAGCTTATTACTAGTTTATGGCAAAATTTACCCAAAAAGCTTCTGGAAAATCTGCGAGGGGTGGGCCTAGTTGTATTGAAAAAGTGATATTAAGGGCAACATCTGAAATTTTCCAGGCAGACCTACTCAACTGGACATGTCCTACGTGCCGTGCTTCGATCGCTTCGAGAACATGAAAGCATGCTTCTGGCATGATTTGACCCGTTTCTACAAGAAGAAGTAGCAAGAGACCAAAGCGAACAGACGAGCTGGGAAGACTCTTGCTTTACTGCAATCGAGTACATCAAGCTGCCAGAATCTCACAGCCTTACTTATTGTTCATAATTTCAGTGATTTTGTTTTCGCTTTATTTTTGTAGAACTGTATAGCCGGCGATAATTAATAAAAGTGCATAAAAATGTATCGGCATTGAAACTGTTACAGTGGACGGCGATTGCGAAGGCCTTTCCGCGGCCTCGAAAAGCATGTGGCGCGACCGCGTCGCTCACGATGGAATTTTCCTCGCTATGGCGGATCTGAGTTTTCTTGATAGTCGTCCATCACTTTTGATATTATCCATAATAATAAGAAAACTAACTATGATATCAAGAAAACTTCACAGTATGTCGTCCCGCAGAGGATTTCAGTTCGAGCGGCGCGGGCTTTTCGAAGCCGGGTAAGGGCCACCGCCATCAACGTCCACTACATGCACGGAGACGATTCACATGTCCTTCGGCGTCGAATTGATTGGCCGGTGGTGCACGCGTTGCGGTTAGAAGCGTGGCGGGACCTACTCGACACTCTCACATGAATCGTGGTGTTATCGCGTACTTCGTTTGGATTCCATAGGCGCACCGTCTTTCGTGGTTGAGGTAGTAGCAGATTCTGCATCTCTTCGGCACGCTGATTCCAGCGGTATACACAAATTGTCCCAAAATGGCCTTTAAACCCGTTTTCCAGAACGGGGTCTGTAACAATTTGCTGACCCGAAGTGGCGCGTGAAGCCGTTGTCTTATTTTATCTTATAGAGTGGACATGCCAAGGCCCGTTGGCCAACGTTGCAGCCGTTGCGAACAGTCAGCGTAGGTTGGGGCGATCCGCCCCACGGCTCCAAGTTTTCGCCATTTCGACCCCTTCGAGAAAGGGGCTTTCATCATTTGGGCCTGTTGATGTACGTTACTGGGGTTAACATGAAGGTCTAGGATATGTTGCTATCTCCAACATGCGAAACGAGGTGGTCCCCTGCCTTTAAAGGCAGCACCCACGGAAACTTTTGTGTTGGAGATTTTGCTGAATTTCAGGGTTTTCAGGGACGATGAACTCATAGGCAGTGAAGAAACAGCGTGAAACACGCCGGAAGACGAGAAATGAAGGCGCTGTTCCCCATGCATCCACAGCGCGGACGAGTTTTCCGCTGAGGGTATACGCGCGTATCATCACGAATTCTTGTGGATGGTGCGCATTCCATACCCTACACTGTACAATATTCCATATACAAAATGATACATTAGGCTAAACCACTCGTAGCATGCCAAATCAATAGCGTTAACTGGAGTGACGGACGCCAAAATGGCCACGCTCGGCTCTGTGTCCACGGCATTATCTCCACAGATAGGCCGCTTTTTTCTGTATTCAAGTTACCATTGTGATTGTCTGGCAGCCAACCATACGGAGAACGACTCACCTCGGAAGTGAGGATTTCCGTGGGTGCTGCCTTTAACTCGATGCAGGATGTACTCCTACCTAGTCTGATTCCAGAAAGTATGGAAGTCGACACGAGAGGAGAGCGATAACGAGCCAGGTGGTAAGTCCACCTTTCTAGGGTCTTTTCAGGATAGGATATATTTCTGGCAGGGCTGGAACTTCGGCAATGAACCTGCGGCGTACTGATATTTTTCCAACAAAACGAGTCGTTTAGAAAAACAGCAATAGAAGGGGATGCGCAAATGTGAAAACGCACACAAGAAAGGCGATCTCAAATTTCCGCAGCAGAAACCTCCGATGGAGTTACACACACCACTTCCGGAACAAATGGTCAAAGGACGTGCATGCACTTATTGGGCTTCCTGTTCCATCAGCCTCAACACCCTTACTATGTTGTATGTAGTTTTAACTTTCGTTTCGGAAATGAATAGTAATCTTAAAATTAGTTCTCTTTCCGTGCACTATCCTCAAATGAAAACCAAATTGTGCTCTGAGTTTCCTCCTGCACTCAGCAGTAAGCTAGAGGAAGCTTATGGCTGTGTGATTCATGATTCTTTGTTTTGTTAAGAAATCATCTGGGATATATTTAAGTAAAAGTATAGCACGTATACACGCATGTAGTCCTGCATTATCCTTCACTTTTGCTACATTCTTTCCGCAGTTGCAACTTTTCCTTCGGTCGAGTAGTTGTTCGTAGTTTTCGATTGTTTTTCATAACGACACTTGTAAGAATGGATTTCCTGAGTTTACTCTTCAAGATTAAAGGCAGCACCCGCGGTAATCCTCGACTCGGAACTGATGTGCGTGTGGTGAAGTACAGACACAGCACATCATAAATGTGAAATGAACACAAACAGTAATGGCTTACCTGCAGAGAAAATCGAACTGACGTCGTGAACTCGCCTGGCCGTGTTCACGCTGGTCCGAGTTTTCCCCGGCTCGAAGCGCCAGCTAGAACTATTGCGGCGCATGGCGTAGAGCAGTATATGTTGTTTAGTGTATGAAATACACAATCCACAGGATTTCGTGGCGTTACGCGCGTATACCCTCAGCGGAAAACTCGTCCGCGCTGTGAACGCATAGAAAACAGCGCCTTCATTTCCCGTCTTCCGGCGTGTTTCACGCTGTTTCATCATTGCCTATGAGTTCATCTTCTCTGATAACCTCAAAATTCAGCGAAATCTCAAACATGAAAATTTCCGCGGGTGCTGCCTTTAAGCACTGTAATTTGAAATAGCCACCGATTTTCCAAGCTTCTCATTGTCAGCAAAGAAGAAAGAAATTGCACTGTTGAAGCACTGTTGAAGTTAGGCATAATTCGCATCATCTCCGTCAATGTGACGTGGGCTGGTAGTAATCCACCCCGAAAGTTGGCAACTCAGAGTGGTACCTCGGTGCCACCTAGGTGGCAGCCTTGAGGAGAAAGAGACTCCTCAATCAGTGGGAATTTCCAGCGTTTCTCATTGCTCTTGGAACTAATGCTTTCTTAGTGACCTGCTCTAACTCCCTGCTCAGTGGGCGGTGCAAACCTTTCCGAACACCCGTGAAAATTGATTGGGAGTTTGAGGTACCGACATGGTCGTGACCTGTTTGGGAGCGAGCTAGGTCTAACCTTGAGGTGCCACCCTGGTGACATTTCAGATGCCACCTTATTGGAGAAGAGACGCAGGATGCGAGAGCGATGAGAGAGTGTGCAAAACGGGAGGTTCGACCTGGTGGCACCTCGGACATGCTCAGAGCATGTCCGAGGTGCCGCCAGGTTGGGAGCTTTAACTTCATTTACTACCAGTACGCCATGAGAGGAGCCCAACGCTTTCATGGAGGTCCGCCGGCTTCGAAAGGTGGGGAAACGCTTAGAGGTGGGTCCAACGGGGTGAGAAGAGTGCGCCAGCGCCCAGAATTGGCAGTAGCGATATGCGACGGGTCCAACTTTGCGAATGAAGTGCGCCGGCGTTCAGAAGTGGAGAAACGCCTGGGGGACGGGTCTAGCTGTGTGATTAGGGTGCGTATCCATTGCGGCTTTCTTCGCTACATGAATTCTCCTCTACACCTACGTGTACACTATAGGGCAATTAATACTGGATGCGTGCGACTGATGCGCGTGCGACTATATTATGAAGAATAGGGGCTAGTCGCACTGCAGTCGCAGCTCAGTCGCACGCGTTTACGGCATCGCGACGGCCGCGCGTTCTTTTCATCGAAGAGTCCATGCCGCGTTGACCGGTGTTCATCGAAAATCTTTCGCAAATGGATGCGTGCGTCTGATAGCCGCATCTGGTATGAATTGCCCTATAATCTCAGATGAGTAGTATATAATGACCAACAAGCACTTGGGTGAGGTTCATTTCTATCGTACAGTACTAGCATGGCAACGCCGAAAAGTACATCGAGGCCGAAAAGCAAGCCACCATCGGAGAGCACCAGTATAAAAGATCCGGGAGATTCAACGGTATGAAATCTGCGTTTGCCATACAAGAAACTGTTGTTGTTACTTGCTCAGGTAATAAAAAAGTTACTACAGGCACAAAAAGCTGTCGATGTGTGGCTGTTCCGGTCCGGTTTCTATCACGGCTACCTACCGCGTGAGGATGTAGCTGCACTTTTGAAAAGGAAGGGTGACTTCCTAGTAAGACTTAGTGAGGTTCGTTGAAAATAAACCTGCAAGTCTGTAAGTCTTGTCAACACTTAAGCTGATTCAAAATCAGGGGATAGGTGGGTCAGTGGTGAGCGATCCGATCCAGCTACCGTTCTTGAAATGGGCGGGATTGACGTGTTAATTCAGTACTGTTCGGCTGTTGCTGAGTTGCTCTTGGTCGCTATATGACTGTCTCAGGCAGTTTCACCGGGTTGCCCGACAGCAATTATGAGGTACCGGGCAGGCCCCGGCCTTTTCTTATCAGGCACCGGGAAGGCCCCGGTCAATGGTTTAAATGACGCGGGTATAGCGGATAGGCCGACAACACAAGTGGAATACCGGGCAGGCCCCGGGCATGATAATGGTGATCATTAGAGAGCCGTGAGAACTTTGAAGTTCATTTTACCGAATCCGTTCATGGGGAGCAGCATTACTTCTCATCAGAGAAAAGTAAGTTTTTCAGAACCTACATTAGGTAGCATTTATGTTGGAAGGAACTTGGCAAAAGTTATAGTGCAACGTTAGATCGTTTATTTCTCGGCCGGGAGCCCATGCTTACTCTGCTTTTCTTCTGCTGAGTAGAGAAGGGTTCAAAGTATCTTTCAGTTGAAACCAGGTTCTAGAGGAGGGACTAGGAGTTGCCTTGAAACAGTTGGCCTCGAAACGTGTTTCAGAAAAGTGGGCTGCCATGATAATTTCCCGTGCAAAATTCACCGAATTTCTGAGGAGTGTAGTACTCAGATGCATCCTAAAGCGCAACAAGTGCTCTCACCAAAAATACCCACGGCTGCCCTTCAAAGCGGATTATAAGGAATATGATGGCCAAAAACTGAAAGCATTCCACTACTTTCTTGTGCAGTAAGTTCGCAATTTTTAGCATCCAGATGCTTGAACTGAAATGGCGGCTCATTTGTTTTGTTCTTTCAGACAGTCCAGAGAGCCAGAAGCTATCCAAAATCCCACTGAGTATGATGAAAGTTTTCCGAAGATTTTCGAAAAAGAAGGGTGTTTTCTCAAGAATGTGAACCAAGCTAGCAATGAAAAATGGTGTAGAACCTAGAGCAGATGCAAACTCAAGTAGAACAATAAAAGTATCATTATTGACTGTATTCGTTGACATATTCAGTCGAGAAAGCTAAATTGTGCATATAGGAGGATTCCCGCATTCCCGCGTTTTACCGGGCAAGCCGGCTACACAGTGCCGGCCAAGCCGACGGAAGACACCGGCCAGGCCGCATTCATTCTACCGGGAAGGCCCCGTAGGGTGCTTCGGCCTTCCCGGTGTTTGATGACGGGCAACCCGGGAAATGTGCCTGAGGTTATTCAATGCTTGTATGAAGCGCGAATGGCAGTCAAATCGCGACGCGACAGAAGAATCGATCGAACAGAATGCAATCGAACAGCACTCATGTACCGGGCCCACCATAACCCGGCCACCTTTTGAAATTGGACCCGAAATGACTGCGACTCCACTTATTGGAATCCCTGAGGATGTATCAGCATTGGAAAGGAGAAAGGACTCAGGCATTCCCCCCCCCCCGGGTTGCCCGTCATCAAACACCGGGAAGGCCGAAGCACCCTACAGGGCCTTCCCGCTAGAATGAATGCGGCCTGGCCGATGTTTTTTGTCGGCTTGCCCGGTATTGTTTAGCCGGCTTGCACGGTAAAACGCTCACTGCAGTGCGGGAATCCTCCTATATGCACAATTCAGCTTTCTCGACTAAATATTTCAACGAATACAGTCAATATTGAGACTTTTATTGTTCTACTCGAGTTTACACCTGCTCTACGTTCTGCACCATTTTTCATTGCTAGCTTGGTTCACATTCTTGAGAAAACACCCTTCTTTTTCGAAAATCTTCGGAAAACTTTCATCATACTCAGTGGGATTTTGGATAGCTTCTGGCTCTCTGGACTGTCTAAAAGAACAAAACAAATGAACAGCCATTTCAATTCAAGCATCTGGATGCTAAAAATTGCAAACTTACTGCACAAAAAAGTAGTGGAATGCTTTCAGTTTTCAGCCATCATATTCCTTATAATCCACTTTGATGGGAAGCCGTGGGTATTTTTGGTGAGAGCACTTGTAGCGCTTCAGGATGCATCTGAGTATTACACTCCTTCTTAGAAATTCAGTGAATTTTGCACTGGGAAATTGTCATAACAGCCCACTTTTCTGAACCATGTTTCGAGGCCAACTGTTCCAAGACAACTCCTAGTCCCTCCTATAGAACTTGGTTTCAACTGAAAAATACTTTGAACTCTTCGCTACTCAGCAGAAGAAAAGTCGAGCAAGCATGGGCTCCTGGCTGAGAAGTAAACGACTTAACGACATAATAACTTTTGCTTTCCTCAGTTCCTCCCAGTATGAATGCTGCCTAATGTAGATCCTGAAAAACTTACTTTTTTCTGATGAGAACGAATGCTGCTCCCCATGAACGGATTCGGTAAAATGAACTTCAGAGTTCTCACGACTCTCTAATGATCACCATTATCATGCCCGTGGGCTGCCCGGTATTCCACTTGTGTTGTCGGCTTGTCCGGTATACCTGCGTCATTTAAACCATTGACCGGGGCCTTCCCGGTGCCGGATAAGAAAAGGCCGGGGCCTGCCCGGTATCTTATAATTGCTGTCGGGCAACCCGGTGAAACTGCCTGAGGATGGGCTTGGTCTAATTATGGTGGGTTGGAGAGTGGTTCCACCATGAACTGTTTGAGCATGACGACAAATAGTTGGCGTTCTATGGAGTTGATGAAAAAAAGTTAGGCTAACTCTGAGATAAGATGGTGCGGAACGTACAACGCTCTCGATGAAGTGGTTTGATTGCCATTAGACAATGGTGTGTCCATCGTTGTCCTCTACTGTCACCATATCACCCCGCATCACTCTGGTGCTATTCAGACAATTGGTGCGACCGGCCGACGGTCACTAACCAGCCGATTCCCCCGAGAATTACCGTTTCTATGCCTTCCAAATGGTGATCTCCGGCCGGACGGCTCCACCACCATTACATCCGGTTGGGCGCTGGACCCTAATTTTGAGGCGTAATTGACAATTGAATGGTGGATGGTTCATCAGCCGGCTCGATCGACAGACCCACCATCTCAATTGTCCCGATCGGAAGGGTGGGTTGGTGATAGTAGCAAGGTGATAAGGGATGAAGGCATCAACGCTCAGACACTTGGTGCGACCGGCCCGCTCTACCAGTAGCTGTCGACCGGCGGAGCGACCATCACCGCGTACCGGCCGTACTGCGGTACATCAGCGGTTCCGGCTCTACCACATCTACCACTGGCCAGGAGAAGGCTTATTGCCGGCTGGCCCCGTCGACCATGATAGCATTACGGCCGGTCTGATAGGAAGGATTGGTTGGTGATAGGGAATTGATAAGGCATGAAGACGGTGGATAAAGCACTAGACTCTGTCCTTGATAAACAATTGGCGGGTTGGTTCAAACCACGACGATCATAGAAGGAAGCTAGCAGTACGAAAACGTGGTAAAACCATGCAAGAAGCCATGTTTTCCTATTTCTGATGATAGTATGCAGAATTGTGTGTGAGCGAAACCCTTAGTCAATGCAAAGGCAGACCACCTGAACCAGCTATGAAAACCTTGCACTGGTTCACTGGAAAATGGTACGAACGTAGATGTCTCCTCTATAAAACGCCCATTCGTCCCTCTATGGCAATTCCGCTTCAACAGCTACATTTCCGTCTGCATTCCTTTTAACGCTTAGATATTGCAGTCACTGACAATGAATGGAGGCGAAAAACCGATAAGGCGGACGTCGAATGTGATTTCTGTATTGATAGACACCAACCAGGTACGAAACAACGTCAAAATTAGTTGGGATTGGTGTTCTGGCACCGCGAAATCTTGATGAATAAATTTGAGCTTATACTCAGTGCATCCGAATGTCGAGAAATATTTGATAATTTCATAGTACCTTCTTCTCCGTGCAGTTGGGAAAACTTTATGTCATGCTCTGCAAAAGAACACTATGAATGAGCATTGAGGAAAAAACTTCAAATAAGAATAGGGTCTATAACAAAGTGAGGTAAAGCATGTGTAATGTACCTGAGTGTACCTGGGTTCCTATTTTGCCGTAGGTAAAAGTGATGGGTGTCTCTCTTGGCGCTCCACTTGTTCTTATGAGCTGCATTATCAATTTAGATAAGGAATATAGTTGTGTATCATCGTGGTGGAAAATGGTATCTCGAAGAGTCTTTGAAGTTTGATTCTGCAGCCCTTCTTTTCGCACACTACATGAACAAACCACTTTTGCTTGACAAGGTAGGCATAGCAAATGAATGGTATCCCCATGGAATGGATAAATCTCTCCATATTGTAGTAGAGGACAATTTTATGATGTCAAGGTCTTGTTTTTTAGATCCCTGTATTACTTCAACGAGGAGTTAATCTCTGTCGCTGGGAGTTTTTTCATCGCAATGTGAAAATAATGAAGACAGTTGGACGGGGAGCTTATGGAGAAGTGAAGATGGCAGAGCTGCACAAAAGGAATGGAGAAACATCTATCGTTGCTGTAAAAACGGTAACAATGAGAACTGAATAATCATAAAGCTGAAGTACATTAATCAGGCTGCGACGAGCATAAACTGCTAGAATAGCTAATAGACGCATTTGATGGGCGAGAAGTGGCTGGTATGGCGCAGTTGCGGGAGGGATATACAGTAAATTGTGAAAACTTCTCCATGGGCAAACACGAACCTTCCACCTTCTCATGGTCGGGAGATTGCTGCCGGAATTGTCAGAGGAGATGGAATGCTTTCTGGTGTGCCTCCCACTCTCTTCCCCTTACTAGCCAGTGTACACGGCATGCAATATAGAATGCTTGATTTTGATTTCAAATTTTTTTGCGATTCGAAAGTGAACTTTACATGTGGTTAGTCCAATGTAGTTATTTGAATCAGATTGTATTGAGAATCGACCATCTGCCGTCTCGATAATCCGTAATGTTCAAACTTCTTCAGTTATCGCAAGAGACTGGCCTTACAATCTCGCCAAAATTGATCAAAGAAATCCTGAAGGAAGCACGCATTATGCGGCGGCTGCGCCATCCTAATATAGTAACCTTCGTGGGAGTTGTACTCGTCGACCATCCTCTATATATCATCCTTGAATATGTGCAGGGTGAGTGACACCTCAGATTTGCACTGAAAATGCCACCATCATTGTATAATTTAAGGTGGAGCCCTAGATTCTTATCTAAGAAAGAACAAACACAAAATTAAAGAAGACGAGCGCTTGCAATTAGCTCTAGGTGTCGCATGGGGGATGGAGTACCTTCATAAAGTAAACGTTCTCCATCGAGACATAGCTGCAAGGAATTGTCTTTACGACAGGCGTTTCACGGTGGGTCTCACTTTCTAAATAAATATCACAAAAATCAAGGGCGGTCTAATTTCAGGTGAAGATATCAGACTTTGGTCTTTCTCGTAAAGGCACTACGTATAAAATGAAAACGATGCAGAAGATGCCGATTAAGTATATGGCACCAGAAAGCCTTTCACAGTTCCTGTTCTCACAAAAATCAGATGTTTACTCATATGGTGTTAGTTCGATATCTTTCAGTTTTTCTCCTTTTTTGGAGCGGTGGTTTAAGAATTTCCATAGAGAAACAGTTTAGATACTCATATATGAACTGTATTCTTGTAAAGAACCTTATCATGGTATAGCTAATGTAGAAATACGGTCAATGGTAAGTATTATCCCCTTACTTTTCAGTCACTTTTGAATCCACAGTTATTCGCAAATGACTTCAATGTTAGCATGAAAGGAACCGTTCCTAAGTTTCTGTCAGTGTGTGTGAGACGAAATTCAGGGGAATGGCCTAAGCAAAGAAAATGATCTACAATGGGTCCACAATAGTGGTAAGTGCGCCTGCGTCCAGTAGTAGTGAAGTCACCTTGCGACGGACGATAGAGCGGTGCGCCAGCGCTGCGCTCAGTAGTGGAACCACCAATCAAAAGTGAGGTAAACGCCTCGAGATGGGTCCAACGATGTGAGAAAGGCGCGCCGACACCCAATGAGGGTGCGCAGGCTCCAAAAAATTGTGGAGACAGGTCCACCGCTGTGGCAGGGGTGTGCCGGCGTCCGAATGTGGGGAAACGCCTAGCGACGGGTTCAACGGTGTCGAAAGTGGGATAACGCCTGGAGACGGTCTATCAGTGTGGTAAGGTTGCGCCATCGTCCGAAAACGGGAAAACGCTTTGAGAGGGATCCATTGGTGTGGGAAGGGTGCGCCAGCATCCGAAAATGTGGTATCGCTTAGGGAGATCGACCTATGTAGGAGGGATGAAGCAGTGAGCAGTAGTGGGAAAATGCTATGAGTCACGCACGTCTTGCATTGTCGGCTCACTGACTCCTAACAACAATGGGAAAACACCAAATGCCTAATCTCGGCAGTGCGCAGCATGCCATCCTTGAGTTTCTGTCTACTTCAGCTCCCTTTCTCCGTTGTGCTCCTCTCATTTGTTTCTGAACCCGTCGCACCCTCTCCTTTTATATTGTCGTTTGACTTATCGTTTGGTTAATAACAACAAACAAATAAAGATGAACCGTTTCCTTCAAGTATTCCAGGTTGGATTGGTTACATAGAATTAGAATTGGTCAAGCGAAAGATGTAATTGTCCTGAGTAACGCGATTAGCCCGCTTTGTTCAGTCCATTTTCACATCACAGAAAGGGATGAAGAGAAAGTGCACCGTATTGCAGCAAAAATCTGGCATGGCCATTGGTCTGTTAAGATGTTTACGAGGCAAAGTTATTCGAGCGAAGCGAGCGTTGTGGAAACTCTGGAAGTCCGGCGTTAGTCGGACGGCCAGACTGGTGTATTATAACTCCCGAGTGACGGCTGTGGCGTAATGGTTGCTCTGCTTGGAGGGAGAAATCGCGGAAGTGTCGGAGATTTCCCCCCATTTAATTTGATTCCATTTCAATGAACACTAGGCTCATATCTAGGCCGTACAGCTCATATCAAATGATGAAGTACCGGTAACATCCACGCGAATAACTCCGAAGGTAATTATCAACCTTGTGTGTTGGACTTACTGTTACTCTCTAGCAACCGATGGCACTGTGAATAAGAAGCGGAAATTTCTGTGAGGGTTGCTATCAAGAACATTCTAGATGTCAAGCATATCAAATGAATATTACTATGAGTTCCATATAAGTATCAACATGTAGGGAAAGCTCTCGCAGTTTTTGAAGCATTACAGCCAAACATTTGGCAGACTTTTCAGACAGTTTTCTTGATTTGAACTCTTCTATCAGAGTGCACTCCGTTCTTACTCTCTTATTCTCTTACAAGATGCGGCTTGAAAGATAGACTTATGAGAAGAGTGTTTTCAACGTGACTGTAGTGTAAACAACTGAACAACAAAATAAATTAATGAAGCGGGAGCCAAGGAAGTGGTGAACTGCACTCCCTCGATCTTCCAAGTGTCACAATATAATTAAAGTCTCGGTCACTATGAGCTTTTTTACTTTGAGATTTGAAACTTCTCTACGGTCTGTCATATTTTTGCATACGTGATTATATTGAGGGATTTCAGATAGTTGGTGGGAAGCTGAATAAAATGCCAGACAATGTACCTCCGGATCTTTCAGCCTTCGTTATTGACAAGATGTGGTGCAAAAATCCTGCGGCTAGAACCGACTTTCATGAGGTTTGCGGCTTTAAAAAGTTGTTAGTTCTGTCTTAATTGGGGAGTCTTCATAAAAACGTTCCCGATAAGCCAGTCATCTAATCTCAAGCGGCTGGCACACTCCTCGAAGTGTGTAGCGCCCAGCATTTATGTCGCTGTGTTTCATTTTTGATGCTCGACCATGCGTGGACAGTAACAGATTTCGGATCATCTGTATTGAATATGTAACAGAAATTTGCCGTGGCGGTTGGCTGAGTGCTGTCAATTCTGGAGGTTACCGACATCATTGTTGTTGCTGCGGAAGTCACATTAGTTTAGAATATAGTTGTAACCGAATATTCGTATTCGAACGAATGAATATTCGAATATTCGAAAAATTCGAATATTCGAATAGTCGAATATTCGAGAAGGCCCCATATTCAAATATATTCGAATTCGAATATTCGACAGGAGGCATTATTCGAACATATTCGAATTTTCGAAGCTCGTATTCGATATTCGAAGGCACTTCAAGACACAAAAAGGGAAGACGACTCTTCCAAGCTAGGAGGACTGTGATGATAACTATGCTGGGACAGACACTGTAGATAAGTAAAAAGGAATTGATATGAGGAACCCCAATATTATGGAGCATGCCTTTTTTCATGCGAGATTCTCGCAATCTGCTCATTCGCAGGCGTTTTTTTTTTGTAGTTATTCATGACATCTGCACTCGGCTATGGACACTATTTAACGACCACTCCACTACAGTATTAGGTTGATGCAAAAGATATAACACTTCTTTGTCTAGAGCCGTTTTTACACAACTTTATTGGACGGTAACTCCGGAAAATCATAAAATCCCTTGGGTTTGCAGGGACCTTCGCGTATGAGCAGGCCCTTGATGATGTGCTCACTGACTCGTGGAACTGCTAGGCCAAGAATAAGGATATCCCGTCTGTATATAGTTATTTTTGGTAATTTTTTTCTCGCAAAACAAAACCTTCTGCAAGTTAAGTAGACGCTATACCTTGTCCAAATAAAATTAAATGCGCTTGAGAAAAACAACATTATTTTGATTGCATCAACCTAATATGTAGTATTGCTAGCAGAATTGGCGTGTGATGTCAGTGAGTAGTTACTACTGTCTTGAAATCTCTAAGGTTGAGTTGCTGATTAAGATGAGGATTGCGCTGAGGACCTGCCTTGTCCACAACATCGGCGAATTTTCGGAGAAACCATAACGTCTTGGACCTCTTTGAGGAATCTATTAGGAGGAGGTGCTCGGAGTGAATAGCATGGCAGAATTTCTAGAAATAGCGACCAAATCAAAGGAAATATGTTTGTCTACGTCTCGCCAGTGGAGAAAATTGAGTTATACCATTGTTAAGCAGTGGGGTCGGTAGGCCATATGCAATGCTCACTTTTCTCAGCGTGTTGTTTTTAATGTTGCAGTAAAATCATTCAAAACAGAGAAAAGTGAGATTGGCTACCTCTTTTTCGGTCTTCATGTTTCCTATTAGGGGCAAGCCCACCCGCCTTCGGAGCACTGGAATGCCAACGCCTTTACCAATTTCTCAATACGAAAGAAAGTGCAAGTGAGAAGGAAACCAAAATCTTTGGAAATCATTTGATTATTCGGTTATTTGATTATTCGAATATTCGAGTATCCGAATATTCGAATAGTGGAATATTCGAAGAGCCTGATATTCGAATATTCGAATTCGAATACTTTCAAAATTCCCAGTTCGAATATTATTCATTTGTTAGAATGTTTGCGAGAGACTCGAATATTCGGTATCCGAATATTCGAGGCCTGTCTTCGAATGTGTTAACTACAGTTTAGATCGTTCAATTCTTGGAGAAGAAAACTGGTCGAAAACTACAGAAAGATGCATTTGATGATTTGCCCACTATAACAGCGGTTGGTGCCCTCACGACTTCGTTTCCTTTTTTTTGTGCTGCCTAGGAGCAACAATGCATCGAGAAATGTTACTGTAGTGTGATTCTTTGTAATAGGAAGTCAGACTTCCCTCAATATTCCGCTGAACAGATATCCGAAAATCTCCTAAAAATTTTCTTAAGAGCGATCAGGAGCGGCATTTGCTTATAGAATATTTCTTTTTTTCCTTCTCACTTCACAGAGCGGTAGTAAAATTTCTCTACTTATAGTTTCTGTATCCATAGTATCCATCTCTTTTATCCTAGCGGACGATCAATCATTTTCCACAGAAATTTACAAGCAGCTTTGGTATAACGTATCTGCAATGAAGGAACGCTCATCAGAAATGTAACTCTCATTTTGATTAGGAATGTTCATGCATTCATCATTGGTGGTTTTAAACCACGTTTCGACCCAGACGTATGAGATCTGCATATGAAACAATGCTGATCGCCTTCTACACATGCTGGTTAGTAAATAAATACGGCGTCCAACCAGCTTCATATTTCCAGACGATAGATGGGAGCAGAATTATGGAGAAAAAATCGAAAAAGAAGAAGTCTCCCATCGTTGTTGAAAAGATGCCCGATCTCAACAACATTGAGTTGAACACACCAAAACCAGTATATGGACCAATGGCGGAATTAGGTACAGTTTACAATACTTCCAATTTTTTCGACTGCAATAGTAGGAGCTTATCTACATGATTGGTTCGCATAAAGAATGCCACAGACATCACACAAACTTGATGGGAACTCAATACGTATTAAGTGAACAGCTTTTCTTAAGAATATAACGTATACTGTTCGCCACCTGCTTCCAATTATTATGTTTTAGAAACCAATGAAAAACACTACCTGTGGGGCAAATTACCTGTGTACTAACTGAGCTTGCAGAAGCGCATGTTGGATATGCAATTAACCCTCAAAAGAATTACAGCTGCTGTACTAGTTTAGGTTGCATTCCCTACTGCACTAATTTCTTTTCAGCCGAAGAGGGAAAAATTATCCAGGAAGAGAAGAAGACGACGACATGATTTACCATTTGGTAAGTCTTATCCACTCCTACATATCCAATCAGGTCGGGATGTGACATCCTCTGCCTTGAAGCGCAGGCGACAATAACATCTGCATGAAGTTCTGGAGTCCACCACCACTTTTCTTTCAGAGATTTTATCAAATCATGGAAATCCCACGTATGCCGAAAAACCGGCAGAATTGAATCTCCTTCAAAGACACTTATCATGTGAATTATAGATCCGTCCCTAAAATTTCATCGTACTACCGGGAGAGAATTATTGATATGTCTCAAGGAGTTCTTCAACCGCGTTGTCCCTTTGAACTCTTTTGCGAACTTGAAAAAACGTGTTTTGTAGCAGTGATGCTCATTCAACGCACATTCGATAGTTTATAGAAAAACCAATTCCAGCTGCCGGGGCAACATTGTGCTTCCAGATACCTCTTGACAACTTCTGAGAGAAAGCGCAACTATTTTTATAGCAGCACGGTCCTGTTGTAGAGTGTTTTCACATACATACGTACATACCACACGTGTATAAATGCACATACGAAGATAAACACACGAACACACGCAAAGTCGCACCGGGTCTCTTCATTTTAAAACAGGATGTTGATAAAATATATATTTTTCATTAAACAGCAAGCAACTCTCCTGTTACAGGACAAGAAGATTGAAGTGTTTCAAGATTCTAAAACGTCAATCATTGTAATCCATAACATTTAAAAAGTGGCGGATGTAACGAATGAAAAGTTGAATAAAAATTTCTCCGTGTGTAAGGTGCGAATTTAAGGCAACGCTTCTGTATTATGTTCCGGTACTGAATCTGGTACAAGCTTACATCTGCTTAATGCTCTTATTCCACAAGAGCGAGCTTTGTGTTGGACAAGAAATTTGTGTGGTTTTTTCACTTTTTCTGATGAAACTTGAGCTTCGTTCGATTGTTCATCATAAACCATTTTGTTTTTCTCAATTTATTCTCTATGAATATTATAACAGGTCTCCTAAATTCCTATTTCACCTTGTTTTCTGTCGCATGGAGTGTGACCTTCGAAATGAACAACTTCTCCGACACCTCCTTCAGTCGTAGATCAAAAATCAATCAATTTTCAAGTGCTTGAAAAAATAAGCGGAAATTACTCTTGAAATTTAACTGTTTTATTACGTAATGAACCATTACCATGTAAGCGGTTCCTATGAAATTCAATCGCTGTCTGTTAACAGGACTGAGTATAGTAAGTCGAATATTGACTGCTTGGAACACCTGAGGTTTAGATTTCCTGCCTACCGAGGTTTACAACTTCTGATTTAAACGTCTCAGCTGAATTTGAGGTAATATTTCTCGACCTATTTCCTCACTCCAACCCAGTTCTCTCGATGATTATTCACAAACAGCGTAAGTGTTTCATTTATCGTGTATGATGTTACAGAAAACTGCAAATACGTCAACATTTATAAATTATTCTATTCGGAAATTTGAACAACGATCAGTCTGCTTTTAGAATATACAGAAACGGGTTAAGTTGATCCGGTCGAAGAGCTGGAGTTTTTGTGATATCTGGAAAAAGCGATAGAAAACATTTACTGAAAAAAGACTCCTCGTTCCTTACAAGCTATGCAAATACGACGATTTTGCTCGGCCGACTAAAATCCTTTCTTGCCTAAATGAAGCGACTTGTTAGAACACCTTACCTGCAACAATACACTTTTTCCATTCATCGAACGTCAGACGGCGATTCGAGTCTGCATCACATGTCTTGAAGAAACTCCTTGAACAATGTTTCACCTTTTTCCACTGCAATAATGCGCTCTTATAGGGTTTCCATTCACTTCGTTCCAGCACCTGGAAACGATAGAGAGAACTTCGAGTCCAGCTTCCTCAGGCTTTCCGCAAAGTTTTAAACGGACGGTTCCAGAGACGCCTTCCCGCCTACTCGCTTCGAACCTTGCGGGAAGCTACATGGTGTCTACATAGTATGTTCTCTGGTTCTTCCGTGGTCATTTTCTTTTCGTCAGATTCGTCTTGCGTATGCAACCAAGTGCAACTAGCCAACCTTTGAGGTATAGGAGAGAAAGACCAAACCATGTTCCCTGGCCTTGTCGGATAAATATCTGGCAATTCGCTCATTGTTGGTTTATCTCCAGGAAAGAACTAGTTATAACGTTGACTTCTGCTCATACACCATTCCAATGACGGGAATTTATACTAGATGCGCGCGTTCGACGCTGTGCCTCCATATGATGGAGAATAGAGCCACTTGCAGCCTTGAAGCAGTTCAGACGCATGTGTTGGCTGCCTCGCGTGGGCAGCGGGGTGTTTTCGCTAAGAATCTGAATGCTCCTTTGATCGGGCTCAATGAACTATTTCCCACAAATGGATGCGTGCGTCCGGCGCATAACTGAAGCACGCATCTGGTATGAATTACCCCACACGATTGAGAAAATACCTGATTTTTGTTAGTATTAAGCTGGTTGAATTTCCAAGTCAGCGCTGCGTCTCGTCCCACATTTTCGGATGCAGCACTTCCTGAAATACTGGAGTTGTTCCAATACTAGTTTTCAACAACTAGTAAGGCTGTAAGTAATAGTAGTGAAATCATTGTGAGCTCATAATGAGTGAATGATTGGAAGAATAAAAGTCTTCACGGATCTGTTTGTTCCTTCTACAAGCTACGCCTTTCCCCTCCCGTTCCCCTCTTCTCACCCAAATTACTTTCTAGAACAGGCAAGAATTCTGTATCAGTCTACCTTTCATTTTTTATTATTTACCAATTTTCATTTAATGTATGATATTTAAATGTTTTTTGTTTATTTATTTAGATTTGAAAACAGCTCTTCAACCACTTTATATGTGAAACAGTGCAGTTTCACTCCTCAAAAACGCGAAGAACCTAGTTTCTATCCCGTTGTCTGCGTCCGTTACATGTATTTTTATTTTGGATGTGTTTTTACACTTGGTGTGCTTCATTGGACTCGGAAGAACATCAGCGCAGTAAACTAAATGCGATTAAGTCTCATAAGTTTGGAAACTGTGCAAGAATAAAAAGGATTTACATCGGACGGCTCATTGATAAAAGTGGTACACACGATCGGTCGCCACGACAGCGCAGCTGGAAACTGTGTTATGGACCTAACTGTTAGTACTTGTCATTATTTTTAGTTATGGCTTATTCAATCATTCAAAACTCTGACACTCTCTATACTTCGATGTACAGTCCGTGTCAAATTATTAGCTGACGGATTGGACTCCTAATGAGTATGACAGGCTTAAAACGAAGGATGCGATTATGTCCCTTCAAGCTTCTTATGCCACAACGAAGGTAACATTCGCCAATGCATTGGAGACAGACAGCACATACTTTAGCCGATGTCTCCAGTTCGTACCAGTTCGTACCAAAAGTGCCTTTTCTTATACATATGGTATTAATTTTTCTCACCTGTTATTATCATCTCAGCTTTAATAGATGCGATCAGGCGCCTTATGAAGCGTATTCTTCGCCTGTCCGTACATCCTAGAAGAAATATGTTGACTTATTCGAGGAGAGTTATATGTAAGAAGGAACCCACTGTTCCTTCTTTTCTTCTTCGGCTTTGGTGTTGGTTTCTCTTCCTCACAGTGCGGCTTCGCATTCAATATGGCAGTGCCTAAAAGATGCATGTATGTGATCCTGCAGCAAGTTGAAGGACAAATGACAGAACTGAGGAAATGAACGTTTCACTCGCAACGGTGACATCAGTTGCGAAAGAATCAAGATGCAAGTACGGGTGCTTTCCCATGTCATACTGTTATGCTATTCATTGTCACCCCTACGCTATATGATCGTGGATCAGTCGTCATTGACAGTTTCCTCTCAACTCGATGATGTAATGCTCATCGGATCACCGAAGTATTATAGTTATGACCAATGAAGTGTGATCGATTCAGAGCAAATGAACACTCGAAATAGATTATATACGTTTGAATGATTGCAGAAATAATTCAAGTGATGAGGGCCTGATTGGACACATAGAAGGATGGTGAGAGTGGTCACTTCAGTCACGAATGGAAGTACGGTAGAGAGCAAGCAATAAGATACAACGCACCATACATAAAAGATGAACACAAATCAGCGCCAATGCAGCAGTACTAAAGCAGTGCACCAGTCGCCCCACAAATTATCTTAGTTTTGTGTGTCGGTGTGCTGCTTTCGCAGAATTCAGGCCGTTCAATGTCATCTTTCCCACCAGCGCGCGTCGGTGCACCCCTCAAACTTCGTTGAAACCGTCTCAGATTCTGCCATTTTTGGACAGGCTCGCATAGGATGGACAAAATTCGTGAAGCACGTACAGAATGTGGGTACACTAGTCAGATGCGTGCATTCATTTGCCAAAGATTTTCTATGAAGATCGGTCAATGAAGCATACCCGTCCTTAGTGAAAAAAACGCGCTGCAGCCACAAGGCCGTAATGCGTGCGTATGAGCTGCGTTGTGACTGGCCCTATCTTTCATCATATAGACGCATGCACGTCAAAAACACGCATCTAGTACAAATTACCCTATAAGCGCGTTTCTATGAGTCGTGGTAGTATAAGTGATGAATATGATATAGTGGGTTGTTCCAGGACAAACGAGAGAAAAGTTTACATCTGCCCGCAAATGTTACCTGGGATTGGTTCTCCTGTAGTTGTGTGTACACACCAACAATATTTCTGCACCTCCAAACACTGTACAGGCAGATAAAATCTGGAAATAGGCAAGAAAAAGTAGTACTTAATGTAAAGTACTTTCACTACACTCAACGTCGAAGCAACAATCACTTCGAACTACCACTGCAATTTATGAACAAGTAAACGTAATCTACCGCGAATACCGCAAAAATCCTCAGTCAGAAAAACATAATCTTGTCACTACTCATGTTATCTTTAATATAACCTTATCACTACCTATGTTATCATTAAAGTCAAAACACAAGTGGTAATAAGTGGTAATAAGTGGTGTTGTGGAATATTGCAAAGAAACGCCGAAATTGTAGAGGAATACGTATCGCCCATCCGAAAATTTTGGGTGGTGCAACCGCACGTGCATCGACTCATGTTCGAGAAAACAAAAGAAAAAGGAAACTACTCACACAGAATCAGTCGGCGAGCAAGTGGGAACATATATAGCAACGTCTCCATTGGTTTTCTTTAATAGACTCTTCTTCCTTTGTACATTGCAGTCAAGCCTGACTGAAATTTTCTTTAGAAAGTACATTAATGGTCGCTATTCATAACTGAGTTATCCTCTTTTTACTCTTGAACAGAAGTGGAGCAAGTTGCGTTCACTTAATTTGACGGATTCTTCAACAATGAGTAGCTCTGGATCGTTTCTATAAGGTGGACAGGAAGGTTTTCTCAAAAAATTTTCTCTTTTGTTTTGCCAAAAAAAAACTTCCTTAATGAAGGTATCAAAGCAATACAGTCACTCAACGAAATTATCATCTTGTTTTTCTCTGTTGTTAGTCATGAAAATGCTACCCTGACTGTTATAAAATGCTTTCGGGTAGCTGTGCTCATGCTTCTGAAACACTGTCGATCGACAGGGCTGACAGTTCTGATAATGATATGGAGTAGTAGAAAAGATCATGCGAAGCAAAAGCTTAGGAATTCTGCGGTTTCAAGTTTGAAAATTTTGAATTCAATATTGTTCCAGCATATGCTTTGAAGAACACTCACTGATGCAAGCAGAAATTGAAAGTCGTAGTTTGCAATTTCATACCATTATTTTTATCCCGAGAACAAATGTGCGTCGACAACATATCCTCATTTTAGGTAGAAACTGTCGACATGTAAGTGTTTCCTCACTGTTTTATTTCATTTACATCTCAGTTTTCTGTTTATCCGTCTGCTTGTTTATTCACTTCATTATATTTCTTACTTTTCTCACCTTTGTCACTTCCACCGTTTGATGATGCCGTCCTCCTCTCAATCATGTCGAACATCTCTGAAGATTAGCTGACTTTACAAAAAACCATATATAACTGCGAGAGATATGCCATTGTTTGATTAGGACATTGTTGTGGATTTGAACTTCTAACTTTGCATGACAAGTTTCACCTTGCTGCATCGATTACATTTCAGCCATGCTACTAATATTTCCCAAGAGCATCTCGGCTGGTAAAAATCTGGGTAAGGAGAATAGGAAAGAGAGAGAGAATAGCCCTATAAGATGGCGCTAGTGCGTTAACCTCCCAGCCGTATTTTTCCACTGGATTTGCTAGTTCCAGCTGATACATGTTCAGAGTCCATTTTTCTTCCTTCCTTGTTCCTTGAGCAGATTTGCAAAATTCGCAGTTTTTCGTCTTTGACCCATCTTGCACACCTTCTTCATCAGATCATTACTTCACGATGGAATTATTGGTATCGATCCGTATTCGCGAATTCAGCAGCTTGGCTCGCATCTCTACCGTAAGTCTCCAGTTTGAAATGACGTGGATGGCCCTTCTTTTAACACGTTTGCGACACACGAGTTTTTGCGTACCTGGGGCCCGTGCTCTACCGGTCGAGCACCTGGGCCCGGATGCATCATTGAAGTCGGGGGTAATCCGCTACCTGAAGGTAGCGCTACCCGAGGTAAACGCCTAGGTAAGGGTATGGTTGTGATGCATGAAGGTCCGGGCGGCGAGGGTAGCGATACCTGCAGGTGACGGCAAGAAAAAATAATGTGTACAATCACGGGCACTGCGCAATTCGACGGCCCACACCGATCGATAAGAGTCATATTCAACACTGAGGGTTCATATTCAACATTAAGGGTCCAGTCGTCTTCGTCGACGAGCCACAGAGCGGTTTTCGTGGTCTTTTTCTTATTCTAGGCGTCTCCTGCAGGAGATATGTACGGGTACTGATTCCTAATCACCGTGACCTAGCCGCATAGCGGTTTTTCGTGATCTTTTTCTTATTCTAGGCGAGGGAGGTATTACAGCGGAACCATGGTAAAAGAGGACGTAATAACAGGAGCAGGGGTGGATCAGAAACTGCGGCGTAACTACATATGCTGGTGCGCTCCAGAGAAGCCATTATCCGTAAGTTCTTCATCAAATTAACCACCGTATGCCTGCCCGCGCGCATTGGGACCAGCCGGCGGCCCAGTGCACCTTTGACATCGACCTGGCAATGGGAGGCGGTCAAGACGTACGCCGCGACGCGACCGCGCTGCAAGCGTATGCTCCTTAGATCCAGGCTCTTTCTTCAAAGTCGACGCATTGAATGACTCCGGTGGACACCACCTACACTTTTTCGGCTCCGATGGCATTCATCTGTCCCACCTTAGCTCAGAAAAAGTGTTTATTTCGCCCCATCGCTGCTCGTACCTTTCAAAGCTGCAGCTGCGACGCGCACGCGAATCGACCAATCACGGCTCAGCAGCGTACGTCTTGTCCCGCAGCCCCTGGCAATCACTATTCCAAATCTATCCTTCTTGTTTAAACAGCGTTTTCATTAAATTTGCATATATTCATGCTAATTGTCGAAAACTGCTGTAGGGATCTGAGTGTAATACTTTGGCAACATCATCTTGTATCATTTCCCAAGACTAGAAGTAAAAGTAAGCATCGTAAAAGTGACAGTGTGAACCACTGTGGTGACGAAATAAGTACCTTGTCGGATCCCTACAGCAGCACTTTCTGAAAACTAGCATGAATATATGCAAATTCAATGAAAACGCTCTTTAAACAAGAAGGATAGATTTGGAATAATGATTGTCAGGTCGATGTCAACGGTGCACTGGGCCGCCGGCTGGTACCAATGCGCGCGGGCATACGGTGGTTAATCTGACGAAGGACTTATGGATAATGGCTTCTTGCGCTCCAGTGACAATCAGTTGTCTGTCTTCATGTAGTTGACGGATCAAAGTGAATTTTTTTATCACACTCCATGCATAATTGTCCCGTCAGAAATATCTCTTCGTTTTTAAAGAAGCACATTGAATTTTGAAGAAAAAATCGTTTTAGCTGGTCGAACTGTGGTTTTTGACCGGATGGTGGTCAGCTGTAATGGTTTTCTTTCTATCTACGAACACGGTCTCACAAAAAGGAAGAATTCCACTTAGTGGAAGACTTGATGGAAGGATGACTAGAGTTAAGATCACAATGGAAAATCTGCTATACGAGACCATTACAATGGCTAGAGATCAATAATGAAGGCGATGGATTGAAATAAATGATTTAAGCAATCCACACAGCAAAAAAAAACCTATGCGAATGCTTGACAACGAATAGAGATCAATTTTGACAGTCATCGGTTGAAAAGATAACTATAATAAGGTCACAGTACAAAAGATTGCGCCAAACTGTTTGAATCAGCCTGGGAGTGGAGCACAAATCATCCATAGAGCACCGAATCAGCAGGGGTAAACACCGCAAGGTAAGGCCTACCTGCCGCTCAAAGTCAGGTAGGTCTTACCCCCCACCTTACCCCGCTGTGCCGGGGTATGTATCTTGATGAGTGCCAAGTTACGGGTAAGGTAGGAGGTAAAACCCCCCTTACCTGAGGTAAACTCAATGATGCATCCGGGCCCTGGTCTCGCGCGGTAGCTATTTTTCCTTCCCATAAAAAAAGCAAGATTTTTCCATGAGAGTTATTCTTTCTTTCGTAGTTTATCAAGGTCCTTGCCATTTCCGTCGTTCACTGATTTGTCGTTCTTAGAATTTTTCAAAAAGTTTATTATTCTTCTAGCTGTTCTGACTCGAAAGATCTAATGGAAAAGTTTAGGGGAATGTCTGCTTTGCTCACTATGTGTGCAATACTCCAAAATATCTGTTACTACGCTACTACACAGGAATTGGCTAAATGTGGTCATTTCACAAAGATATAGTCAACTCCAAATGTCCGTAGACAAGAGTTGGGACCGCGGCGCGGTTTTCCTCCGCGTCTCTGCCCTGCATGCCACGCTGAATCCGTGCAACAGACAGCGAGAGACCCGCGCCGCGGCCCCAACTCTTGTCTACGGACATTTGGAGTTGACTATATGACATTAAATGGGTAGTGCACGACCGATCGTGCACGTGGTCGCGAACATGTTAAATTTCTCCTTGTTTTTGGGAGCCATCTTTCTGAAGTGAGTTCGATAAGGTATCAGCGGAATCACTGCTATTAGTAATGCTGGTGTAACCAAACTTTTTATAACAGATCCTTTGAAGCCATCCAGCTGTTGTTGTGCGTGGAATAAAGGAGTAGTAAAAGTGATTGTTTCGTTGTCGCAAAAGAATGAACGCGAGTTTTATTCCATAGGATAGAAGAAGAGCTCAGTGACCGACGGGCCCCCTGACTCCAGCGGGTATATTGATTTCATTGTTAGCGTCTGCACCATTTCAATATTATCCTGTACCAAATGTTCCTATGAATATGAAAAGTGCATCCTGATGGATAGGAAAGAAATTTAAATGCGAAAAATGCTGAGCAGAATAATAAACGAAGCTAGAGTAAAAATGAAAGCCAATAACCGTTATTAACAAAACATGATAGATCGTTTATGTAAATCGTTGGCACAAATCCTGCAGGTTTATAGACAAATTGTATGCAGATACAAGCTGTTCGGAATTCAGCCATCAAAGAAATCCCTGTTCAACTTTTTACACTTTGATTAACTGGTTGAGAGTAGCTTTTCCCGAAAACGGAGAACTTAATTTTCATAACCTGCAGCTGAATTCCCGTACCGTCTTCGTCATGGCTTCTGAAACAAGTTGAAGGCAGTACAATTCAGCACAGCTTACAAAACATAGTCCGTAAGAATTTTCTCCATTTTTAGACAAATCTTATGGCTATACTTTCATTACGAGTACTGCTGCCCCACCTTTTCATGGACGGTCAAAACGTTTCATGCACTCCGTCTAAAATATGTTTCCTCTTTCATCTATTCCTCCCGCTGTCCCACTTGTAATTACGAGAGGATGTATTGCTATTGCATCAGGTTTTGATAGTCAGCTGTTGACGAAAATTAAATTTGCTTTAACATCACGACTAAACGTAACGAACTTCACGTTGTTTACCTTGATATTCAAGCGGTTAGAGTCACAGGTATATTAATACCAAATCCCTTTAATGAAGCCCCGTAAGTCCGAAAACACCAGACATAGGGGGCCCTAACGCGGTGGCACTCATAGAAAATGGTAACCCTGATGCGCAGACTGTGAGGTGGCCGGCCGATTTTTAGGGACTCAGATACGCTCTCGTTTTGGGACCCGCATCCTATGGCACTCCTCAATGCACGCGATAGTGGTTTCGTCATCGTCTTCAATGGATGAATGACGAATAAAGTCTCCAATGACGCGGCGAGAGAATTAGACAGTGCCTTCAGGGTTTCGCGGAGGGTTCCGCGTCTTCCGCTAGCAGTCTCGCAGCAAACGGGTGAGAATGCTTATCCAATGATATCCGCGATTCTTCAAAACTCACCGTGAGCGCCCGCAGGTGATGGTATAGACAATATAGAGTTCTCGTCAACAATCGTGCGCTCAATTAAATCGGAGATCGGTGACGTCGTCACTCCAGTGATGATTGACAACGTGATCGCGTAAAGGTCACATCGCATCTGTGACACGTTCTTCAAGTAAACTTCTGTGTTAAAACGAAAAAAAACGAGGTGTTTTAGTATATCGATAACACTTTTTAATAGCGATTCATTCCCGAAATATATCGCGAAATATACTGCAAAAAATATTCACGAAGCTGTGGAGTATGATGTATTGGGCTTTTGCAAAATCGATGTGATATCCTGGGCTAGGACTCATGAACGCAAAATCAGGCAAGACCAGGTTAGCAAACCAAAGAGTCCTGCGTCCCCTAACTTTGAATAGTCTGTAGAATAGTCTAACCATCAATGGTTTGCATGGTTAGCACTTCATGAATCCCAGCCCTGAGGGTTGCAAAAATGCCAAAAATGCCGAGCAGAATAACAAACGAAACTAGAGTAAAATTTTGATTGATAAAAAGACGCATCACTTTCAAAGGAATTAGTGTTCAAATGAGAAAGCACACCTTCGCCATCTTCCAGCTACCATATCACTTTAACACATTCGCGACCTTACACTTTCGACATGGTGCGTCGCGTGGGACACAGGCGGTCCCTTAAGCACGCATTTGTGCTCAACCGGTTGAGCACGCGGTCCCACGCGTCGCACCATGCGTGCTCAACCGGTTGAGCACATTGTCGCGAATGTGTTAAACAGAAATAGATATAGGATTTCTGGAATCACTGAAGCTGACAAGTGTGTTTCGAAGGAGGCTTCAGCTGAGACTCTTTCGGGCACAAGTTTACGCTCTTGGTTGGGAAGAGGTCCAGCAAGTGAGATAGAGGGGGAAGAGTTTCGATATCTGATTGCGTTGGCTTCTGGCTTGTCTGGATTCTTGAACTAACGCTGAGTTGTGTTTCCCGTAAGAACCTTCCCCCCTTTCTCCCCGTATACTACTTATCGTTCAAATCGAGTGGTTGCGAAGGTTGAGCTTATGACATGTAGCGATGCAATTTATTGCTGTTAACGCTTCTGAGCAATTTCCACAAAAGATAGAGCGAAGCTTTTTTGAAAAACATTTCTTTAGATGCATATCCTACCCGAAAAGGGAAATCGTCGCTGCAAACTAATGGACTGTTACGAGCAAATAGCTAGGTGTCATAAGTCTTCGTGTCTGTTCTTGGAAAATACTAGAATGTCCAGTATCAAATATACATAGTTGAACTGATGGTGAAACATCTTGAACAATAAACGAATACACGCGTGGAGTGTGTGAGTCACAAAAAGCCCGGAAAGTTGCACTACTGATGTAGAAAAGCAAAGAAAAAAGAGGAAATGTGAGCAAAGAAAAAGTTAAGAAGTACCCGGTGTCCTTTGAAAGGGTTAAAACAACTGTGAGGAGCAATTTGAAACGTCAAAACATCAATATGCTCAGAGTGCGCCTTTTTGAGAGAAAAGGTGAATTGTTATACTTTGGAATAAATAGACGGCTACTCTCGAATGTATTATTACTGCCAGCTACTTCAAGCCGGCGCGGTCAATTGTTAACAATGGTAAATTTATTCTATTCCCAACAATTCCCTTTGCCTTCGCGCTTAGCATACAGATAATTCACCGGTTTCGCACTGCTCGAACTCGTGTGTTCCACGTAATCCCACATTCCTTCCGGGATTGTTTTAACATGCTAGGCAGCTGAATATCACTGCGACTACCGGGATAAAAAAAAAGTATGCGATTTTTCAAGAGCACCGTTGTGCTTTCCACGTACGAATACGCCAACACCGACTCTTCTGAATCGCCTGTAGTAAAGATCCTTAATTACCCTCTTCTGCGAACTGTTAAACAGAACAAATTCTTAATTTTGTCCAAAGTGTTTAACATATTCGTATGTAACACAATGCAGTGCTACAGATTCAAGAACTGCTCAGTACACCTTTGAATTGAAGCAACCCGGGAATGTGTTGTCGTTAAGTACTCCTGCCATTATACGCAACTTCACCCATGCAGCGTCGATGCGTCTAAAAAACTTTGTGGGTTAGGTTGCAATTGACTGAAAGCAAGAACTGTTGCATTCCTTGGCTTCAATCGCTTCAGTGCAGCCATGCTAGACGATGATCAGCTGAATAGAACAGCGAATTGGCGAAAGTTGGGCAAAGGACAGATGGTTGAGTGTTTCAGTTATGATTTTCTAAAAGTCGTTGCTTTACAGCTTCCTCACCTTCTTGTTGTCTATCAGAAGCTGACATTTCTTCCGTAAACACCGTCGATGTATATGACAAATGTTGTCGCTAGCGAGACTTCGTTAGTCGAACGATTGAGTGTTCGCCGCTATCTTCTGCGTCTGACTTCTGCTGATGTCGTCGCAATGGGGAACCTGTGTTAGAGCTAGATTCTTCTTTGCGGGGCCCACAGAAGTCGCAGTTAAGCATATGGAATGCAATGCCCTATTTTAGAAGACCAGCCTGATCGTCCGGCTAACGCCGGACTCTCAGGCTTCTTTTTGTGCTCGCTTCGCTCGCGTTCTTCCCATGACATCTCCCTCACACCATGCCGGCCATCCCACATTTGATAAAACTCCCGTTTTTTGGACCTTAGAGCTTTCTGGCTTCGAGGCGCCTTTCCACAGCTGTGAAACAGTCGGCAG
>JARK01001699.1:74073-90421 GCA_000688135.1 Ancylostoma ceylanicum
CCCCCCCCCTCTTTTGCCCACCCCTTTACGACCCCCTCTTGATAATTTATCAACACACGCTTGACCCTGTTTATATCTGAGTTGAGGAAATATGGGGCCATATTAAAGTTCTGTGATGATAAACTCATCACTCGCCTAAAATTTCGCTGCGATGTTCGAGCCGCTGGTTGCATGTGCGCAGTATGGCACAGAAAATCATTCTTGTATGTGCCTCTGCTGGAAGCACGATTGTGTGGCGAGCTGAGTTCATCGCGCCGATGTGGACGCGATGTCATCTTATCGCAATGAAATAGCGGCTCAGAGTGAAGTGCCACGAGTTTTCCATTGTGCGTTCCCTTCATTCTCCTACTATTTTCGCTCCCTCTGAAACTCTCTATGTAAACTTCCGTCCGAGAAACTTTTTGAAGTTTTCGGGTTCGTGAATGTGGAGTTGTGCCACCATAAAGGTGGAAAGAGGAGGAGGCAAAATACACTGGTAATCAGCAATCATCGCATCCTAAATGGAAGGGGGAACAAAGAAAAACTTGGGGCCGTAGTAATTGCGCCGTAACCAACGGTTATAGAGAAAGTGTTGTCCTTGGACAGGGATGAATGCACACGAAAGAAATTCTCTGGAGTTTTGATGTAGTCAGAGCTTTCATGTTCATCACTTCATAAAGAACAAATGTCAGTGTGTAATCTGTTGTCGGATCTTCGTCTCTCTTCTTTGAAATTTCTCCTCTTTAACCTCAGTTTGTTATAAAAAGCTGGTTAGTAAGTTTTGACTAATCGAGAATAAAGTCGAACAGAATATTTCTGGAGTTACATGTTCTTTTTCCCCTAAAATAAGATGGATGACAGTTTCAGTTACAACGATTTCTTTCAGGACACAAGACAAAATGCTAGCAAAGGTGCTGCTGAAGCTGTTAACAAAGATGCTCCTGCTAACAAGGGCGTTCCTGACGCTCTTCAGGCAAATCAAAAAAAGAAGTCAAAAGATAAATGTAAACTGGAAATGTTCGAGCAACACAATCAACAAAACCTGACCCGAAATTTGCAGCAACAGCAGCGCAAACAACAGTGCCTGGCCCGAAAACTGCAACAACAGCAAAAGTAAACACGCCAGCTAATCAGGTATATTAGAAGCTAATTTCTATTGATGGAGAAATTCTGGTGTCCTTGTCCAATACATCAAATCTTCTTATAGAATGCTGAGGCGGAACGCAAACATGTAGGCGAAAGGAAGCGAAAGACAGGACTGCGGAAGTTGTCAGTGGAGGTCATAGCTACACAGATCCATTACAAATTGGTGTTCTTTCTAAAAGTTTCATCACAAAAAATAGGGTTCTGTTGTAAGAACATTAAAAAGGTGGTCAAATCTATCTTCACAACCTGTATTCGTAGATGAGTTAGAATATCTCTCGGGGAGATCTTTGATCACTAGCAGCACCGTCAACGTTAAACCTTTTTACGTATTGATAGATAATCACATCATACCATGACAAACCGAGGTAGCTTTTTGTAATCTTATTACGACGACGTTTGAAAAGATCAGTACCCACCATTAGGGCAATTTATATGCGACCAATAGGCGCACGCATCCATCTGCGAAATATTTTCCTTGAAGACCGGTCAACGCGACATGAAATTCTCAATGAAAAGAACGCACGGCCGTCGCTAGGCCGTAAACGCGTGCGACTGAGCTGCGACTGCGATGCGACTAGCCCCTGTTAGCCCTGGGCATACTCGCAGCGACGGCGATTTGGTCGCCACGCGATTTAACTTGCAAACATCACGAGCCGTATGCATATCTCTCCCCGGCCATCCCCGGTCCCCAACCATCCCCGCACGGGAAGTATCCCCGACCGGGAATTGTCGGAGAAAACTCGTATGCACACCTTCAGGGATGCTCTCGGGAAGAAACTCGCTCACTAATTTCCGTTGGAGCAATTACTTTGCGCATTCGTCTCATATCATCTCATCCCCGTCCTCGGTGAGGGATGCTCAGGGAGAGGTATGCATACGGCTCCACAAGAGCTGCCGTGGTCATTCCATGCGCATTCATTTTCAAGAGCTATCCGTGAACGTGCGGCCGATTTTGACCAAATCTCACCAGGAATCGGGTGGCGATCAAATCGCTGGTCAGTTGCGGCCTGGGCATACTTCATGCTGTGAGTCTTCAGCGATTTTCTTCATTTCGACGTAGCGACGCGACGTTATTGCTCACTTTCTTGGTTATTTTTGCTGGGGATTCCCAGAATTTTCGTCATTTCGTATAGGTTTCTGACTCTAGCACTGTTCTTGTTCAGAATATGTAAAATTCTTTGCTTTTCAAGTAGTATATAGATATATAGATTAAAATCCTCCTAATTTGTTCGGAAACTCCAGTACTTTGAAAAAGTTTCCAATTCTTTCTTCATGACCACTCTCGCAACCTTCCGTGTTATCAGCATTTCACGAAAATACCAACAAATTACAAAAGAAACGTTCCTAATAGCGGAAATATGATACAACCAGTTTGAAATCACAGAACACTCTTCCGAAACTAATCGGAAGGCAAGAAAAACGAAGGAAACTTTTTATTAAGGATTACTACCACTAGGTATGGAAAACAAGTGTGAATGGAGCTCAAAATTCAAGTTTTAGTAGGTTCAAAAGAACGATTGTTTCAATTCGGTCGCCACTCATAACATGAAGTATGCCTAAGCACGCAATCGAGTCGCGCCGACTGGATAGCTCGTGCAAAACTCAGTCGTGGCGACCAAATCGCGTCGCTTGAAGTATACCCGAGCCTATTCTTCATCATATAGACGCACGCGCGTCAGCCGCACGCATCCAGTATAAATTGCCCTATTGTTGTCCGGAACACATGCCGGATTACTCAAATGTGTCGAGAAGCAAAAGAGGCTTTGCACTCATTTTGTGACAGATATCCAGAAAAAGTCGGTAATTCTGTTCAAATACAAGAATACTAGATGCGACATAGACATAGTACGAGATTTTCAAAAACCTGCATAACGGTACAGATAGGCTAGAGCGACCGGAGAATGGATGACGAATATGTACTGGATCTTGAATAAGAGTCCGTCTTAGATGACACCACCTAGCAAGAGTACCAAATCTCAACAAGATTTTTTTCTGGCTAGGAGCAAAAGGCTGAAAGTTTGTGTCACCTCACACTTTATTCCAAGAAAAACTAAACTACTTATGAAACTTGACGGAAAAGATGTTGGAATACATGGCTCGAACTGTTTCTGGTAAATGACGACTAGTGCCAATTAAAAACGCCAATTTAAAGCAGCCATTTTCTGTTTTATCCGCACCGCCATTCGGTGCTAGGGGCTCGGATAACGCATAGACCAACGGTGCGGATAACGTATAGACCAAAACCTATTTGAAACGGCTGAATGGACAACCGAATACGGGTAACCCGCTCATCTCTGGTATAGATGCCAAGAAAATATTATACTGTTCGCATAAAATGTTTTCGGCGTCATTATCAGAGATAATGACGAGCTATGGGCGCGTGTGGCGCAGTGGTAAGAGGCTCGCTGCGCACGCACACGGTCGATGGTTCGATCGCGCGCCCACGGCCAACCAAGCCGTCCATCCCTCCGGAGTCGGTAAATTGGTACCAGAGGAGTCTGGGAGGATGAAGCACTGACTTGGTTCATCGGATGCCCCCCGCAAGTCACTGCACAGGGGACATACGCATTCAACGCCTCTACGATTTCTCAGATGAAGCCGAATGCGTGGCGCATCCCTCGTGACGGGATTGATCAACGCCGACCACTTTATCCTTTATCCTTTAATAAGGAGCTAATTCGAACAATACTCTGAATATGTGATTTTGCTCAAATTTAGCGAGTTATGAGCGAAAATGCTCGAAGAACGAGCACATGGGACTGTTCTGCTCCTGTAGACACCGGCAAAAACAGAATGAATAAAAATCTCCAACGAATCGGTGTGAAATAGAGCACTAAGCACATTTGTGTTTTGCTGCCAAAGGCAGCTGCGACAACTCACTAGATATTGAATCTACTAACTTATCTGTTCAGCTAGCTAGCTCGCTCTTTACGCCAATACGTTTCAGGTTCTTCAACGCTCAAGACTTTCTAAACTGCTGTCAGGAGGAGTGGCATTGGACAAGTGAGCGAATTTTTAACACTAAATTTAGCAACTTTAATAAATGAAAGTTTCAGAGGTCTAGATAAGAAGAAATCTAAGGTCAAGAAGACAGCAGGGGATGCAAAGCCGCATGGGAAAACTCCATCACGTAGCGCTGAACGGTTCCCCACATACCCTGAGGAATCAGATACTCTGAAAGGAGTGCAAAGCATAGGTAATGAAGAAGCTCAGCAAGAAGAGCTCAAGATAATGCCGACCATGCCTTCGGAAGAACCATGTCCTGTTGAGTAGCCGGCCATGTTGGCGTCTCTTACAATGTATTATAGTAACTCAAACTGTATGTCAAGTTTACATCATGCTCATTTTCGATCACAATAAACTCGATGTTAATTATTCGTAGTAGTTCCCTCATTTTCAAGTGACATACGACTGGCAACAACACGCCGGATTGTGATTTTGCCAATGCTTTGTCGCGGCGCAACATTCGCACAAATGAAACGCAAACGCACAAAATTGTTGATTTCATATGGACGCATGCCCATTACGCATTGGTACTCAAACGAGAATTTTCGAAGGAGTATTCCAATAATTGAGAGTTTTCGTTATTCGAATAATCGAATAATTCAAAAATTGACGAAATTCGATGTTCGAAGTATTCTCAAATTTGAAATATTCGAATTATTCGAAAATATGAAATATTCGATTCTGCAGTAACGTGACCCGTCTATCTTTTCGAGAAACACTATACGCTCTCGCGGCGACCGTGCGTTCATCTCACTGACTCGTGCCGTTTTTACCAGTCTTCGTGGAAATTTTCAGCAAATGAATAAGTGCTCCTGATTAGTATAGACAGCACTCACGTTGGAAAAACGTTTCCCCGCGTTTCTGCTAATTTTAAAGATACCATGAAATAAAGTGTGAATGCAAAAGGAATCACTCTAATCACTTACTCATTCGAGTAAATAAGCTCGAACGCATGTACATAGAAATGCGCCCGCCATGCTCAACACCTCCCCACTCTGATTACATGAGATACGTTCCCCAGTTGCGTTGAGCCGGCCGCGAGGGGCTAGGGCACAGACAGGGGGAGCGTGGGTGGAGGCAGTACAGGGACCCGTTAGATATCGGAGACGCAGAGAGCGAGAGGACTAGAGATGCGCGGCCGGCTACGGTCCTGGTTAGGGAACGTATCTCGTGCGGCCCCCCCCCCCCACTCTATTTAATCGCGGCGGTGCTGATATAGCACGATGACGATTTTCCGATAGCGCTAATACCGCACCGCCGCGACCACATCCATCTACGGCGATCTCGCCCCACGTGAGCTCGTCCTAACAATATACAACTGAGTATTTCTAAAAAAAACTTTGTCTTCCTGGATGATTTCATCTCTATTATGAGCACAACCACACTTTCCACAGAATTCCATGAAAAGGTCGATGCCGTTTTTCAGCGTGAATGCTGTCTTTGAAGGCAGAGGCCCACCTCACTTTCGTGGTTGAGATAATAGCAGACTCAGCATCTACTCGGCACGCTGATTCCAGCGGTATACACAAATTGTCTCAAAATGGTCTTTATACCCGTTTTCCAGGACGGGGTCTGTAACAGTTTACTGTGCCGAATTGATGTGTGAAGCCGTTGATCTTATCGAATGGACACGCCAAGACTCGTTTGCTAACGTTGCAGCAAGCACAGCTTGGAGTGATCCACCTCCCGGTTCCAAATTTTAGCCAATTCTACCTCTTCAAGAACGGGGCTTTCGTCGCTTTTGTGCCTGTTGATGTACCTTACTGGGATTGTCATGAGGAGAAGGTCCAGGATGTCTTGCTATCTCCGAAATACGAAACGAGGGGTCCCCTGCCTTTAAGAAGAACAACTGGTGGATGACTGGGACGAAAATGAAGAGAATAGGAAGCAAAATCATGCTTACCAGCCTGATTGTCCGGCTGACGCCGGACTCTAAGGGATATGGCATGCTTCCTAGCGACGCTGTTGCTGCGACCGATCACATGAAAATGATGATAACAAAGTGTTACAAGTTCACATGTCTTATCCTGCTATTTGCGTTGGATAGCGTGTTGATGTAGGATCAGTTGCACGAGAACCTTCTGCGGTGAACCGTCGCAGCGCCAGCGTCGCGCATACCGTATCCCTGATGCTTTTTTAGAGCTCACTTCGCTCGCACTGCTTTATTGTGACACAATCTCCACATCACGTCGGCCACTCCTCACTCTCTCTACAGTGCAGTTTTTTCATATTTTCCCATTTCCTACTGTCAGAGCGTCAATCCTATAACTGAGTGCTGGCTGAGTGACGTCTTTCCTACTATGCATGAGAGCCGGAGCGCTCCACACTTATCTGTGAGCCACTTCCATCGTTCTAACTGGAACCCTGTTTTAGTGGCCGTGGCAGATAGACGATGCTAGTAACAAAGGTTTATTATTAGCACGGGGAGAAGAAAGTAAATAGCAATAATATACAAATCAGGCGGTTTACATACACGAGAACGAGGGCGGTACCGACCTGCTTTGTAAGAGGTTGCCACAGGGGGCCATTTGATAGGTAGTTCGAAGTCAGTACCGCTCCCTCTTAACACCTGAACGATAGGAGATCACGTCTCAATTAATTGAGAAACTAGGGCACGCATAAGTGCCTATAGATATTGACTATGGATAGCACATATCGTTGACAGATCACCATATTTCCATGAGAGGAAGAATAAGGAAGATTGCACAATATTGTTGGTTGTTTACAACACCTGTCGTTTCTTACACATTTAGTGAGCCCGATTTTCTGAATCTTCCCAACTACGGGGACCAATTGATACATCGCTCATCTTTCTGATTTGAAAAAAGCTTGAAGGACTGCCGAATGAAGTTGGAAAATTGTAGAAAAAATTGCCACCAAACAAATTGCTTTCTGCTGCAGCAGTAACATCAAATCTCGTGCAGCGAGATTATACCGGATGAGACAAGGACTTCTTACGATAATTCCTTTTTACGCAAGAACGCTCATCCGTAGTTTTACGCCCTAATAGTAAAAAATTATCAAGTAATGGAGTACAGCAATGCCATTATGTGTGCCTCCAAAAATAATTCTTTCGCCTCGTTTGTCCAGAAAAATTCGGTTGAAACAGGCGTTCCTGTCTATCGTCAGACTGCGTATTCACATATGCGGAATACCTGCACATTACCTTCGTAAGAACATTGTGGAAATTCCGGTCAAGACTAGCATGGAACCACCAAACCACACACTGATTGATCGATGCAGCATTTTACTGTAAAACCCAACCTCTAAACACGAAGATTTCGGAATGAACTTGTACTATTTCTTTCTTCTTAACAACAATATAGACAATCATCATGTCCCAGTGGTGCTTTTGCCGATTCACTTTCTACTATGCAAGCCCAAAATGTGGTGGCCCACTGACAACTGGTCAACAACTACGGGGATTTCTTTCATCGCAGTGCTGCCGTTGAGCATCTGTAAGTACTTTTTTTCTTCATCGTGAGTCTCAGTGCCCCTCTATTCTCAGACAATTGCAGGGGCAAATTCCGTTCCATCCGCGGGCCAATCCCCGACGAAAGGTTTGAACGAGGGAGCATTGCGGGCAAGTTGCGGGCGGAACCGCGCATGATGCGGCCCAAACGGGCAATCGGGCCAACAGCGGGCCGAATGCAGCATGAATCGGGCTGATGCACGACCGTCGGGGTTCAGCCCGCAATATGAAAAGTGTCGGGCATCGGCCCGCTTTTCACGGCCACTGACCGCCGGATGAAATCGCCAAAGAGCGGCCTAAACGTCGACATATTTTGGCTTAAGGGTGGGATGGGCAGAGGACGAGAAAATCAGAACAATCTTCCGCTAAATTATTCATGCTTCTAAATGACAACTACTTCGGTACACCACCCTTCCACACCGGCCTACTTCCTGCATTCGCCACTGTTGTGCAGATAAGTATACCCCTTTCGTGGTTCTTTCTAATCCAGGTACCGTGTATCGAAACGACGGGGCCGCTGACGCGGCCGTAGATTCAGAGGCGGCGCGGCTGTGACATGGGCGACTTGACGGCACAGAACATACGTCACAGTCGCGCCGCCTCCGGATCCCCGACCGCGTCGGGGGTCCGTCCCGTCGTTTCGGAGAAGCGGTAGATCCGATGCGTTCCACAAACGGCAGCGTACTATTTCACCAACACTTGTCCGTACCCAATCTTTTTTAGCTCACATAATGTCCTTACCCACTCTTTTTTAGCTCACATAATGTCCTATTTCACAAGAATAAAAGCGTGGAGATGGGAATAGGCCGATATCATGACTACGATCTTGATCCTTAACGCAGAAACGCAGATATTTTTGCGCAGTATTTTGGGGTTGCGTGACAGGATGTACGCTGCTGAGCCGTGATTAGTCGATTCACGTGCACGTCGCGGCTGCAACTTTTGAACGCACGAGCAGCACTGGGGAGGAATAGACAAGTTTTCTGAGCAGGTGGGACAGGTGAATGACATCGGATCCGAAAAAGTGTGTGGGGTGTCCACCGGGGTCCCTCATTGCGTCGAAGAACCTGGATTTAAGGAGCTTACGCCTGCGGCGCGGTCGCGTCGCGGCGTACGTCTTGACCGCCTCCCATATTTTGGGGCAGGCGATGACATCACCTCTAAGCCAGCCGATCAACGTAGCCTTCGGGACCCAACGGAGTGCTATTTCTAGGCGCTTTTCTCCCCAATTTGGTGAACTATTCACTTTTTTCATGTTTTATAACGAGAAATAGCATAATGGCAGCAAACTACATCTATCCCGACGCGCGCGGCGCGGTTGCGCGGCGTTCTTATCAACTCCGTTAATGGGTCACCGCCATCGACGCTTACTGTAGATGATAATGAATAAAGGGGTCCCTGGAGTGAAAGAGGCCAGGAGCACGGATGGCCGAGTGGATAAAGCAGCGGACTCTCAATCAATCGTGATAGTGCCTAGGTTGGTTCGAATCCCCCCGATGGTAAAAGAAAGCTAACACTCCGAAATCATGCAAATACCTTGCAAAAAGTGATTTTTCCTATTTCTGATGAGAAATTGCACGTTTGCTTTGTGGCAGAGCAGGATCAGCGATTACCTGGTTTGGGCGAATAGGGCTAAAACCTCAACAAGTTGCGGCCTCATCGCGGCCTAAACGCGGATGCTTTTCGGGCTGATAGGAATGGAAGCTCCCACTTTTGCGGCTCTATAGCGGCCTGTACCCCGATAATTATCGGGCGGAAAAGACCGAACGCTCGTTTCGACCCTCGCCCCCCGCTCGTTCCGAACGGTATTTGCCGGGGTTTCGCCCCCGGAATTGTCTGAGTTGCTTGCAGTTGCTAAATACTTACAAAGGGACAGTTAGGTAAGGATCATGCAGCGGCGGCTGTCTGGCGCACTCCTCGCCCGATAATGCTTTGATCATGCTCTCTCATAAGGAGTGTTTATACTTCGGCGCGACGCGATCGTCGCGTCCAAGCAAACTGTTCCAATGCAATGGGTCCCGAGTGGAAGCATGCACAAACAATGGTCGCGATGTGGTAGTTGGCGTTTTCCGTCGCGACGCGACGTCGCGGAGCGACGTCGCGCCCTGTTTATACTTTTTTCTTGAAAAACGACGCGATGGGCCGGATTCGCGTCGCGCCAGCTAGCAGACGCGACGCGATGATTTCGCCGATGTCAGAGCTTGGGGTGGTGTGTTCAATGTTTGATTTTCTTTCTGCTTTGGCCTAAAACTTACGGGACTTGACGACTTATCGTAAGAACGCATAAACGTTGACGCTTACGCCAAATCGAGCTAAGTGTGTAATTCTGCGTGTACGCAATTTTGCGAACTTTGGCATAGCACAACCGCGCGACGCGACGGCTTCGCTACACGTCGCGTCGCGCGTGTTGTAGCCGTCGCTGCGACACCATCGCCTCGCGAAAAAGTATAAACACTACTATACTTTCCGTCCAACTCTGGCGCATCGCGGCACTGGTCCGTATCCAACTGGCCGTTTGGAGTTGCTTGTAGTGAAGTCTTACTCTTTTCAATCCCAGTAGAATATAATGCGTAAGGCGACATGAAAATCCAAGGCCCATAGTAATCCTTCATCCCAAATCTCAGTGCCGAGTTGATCGGTTAGGAAGGTTTTCTGAAATGAAGGCACCTTGAAGTGATCATCGATTTCTTTGAAGACGCTGTGAATTTCCTATTTTTGCTCTACCTATTCTTTACCTACAGCTAGGCGTCGTCGCAGGAAGAATGCGACGTCGACCGGTCGTAGAAGAAGAAATCTTTGAACCAGATCACCCGTCAAGCGCTGGGAACCATTTGCGTGGGGTATTTCGGCCCTCGGCATTTCTCGTCCTCGCCGTACCCGGTTCCTCTTCCCGTATCTAAACGGAACCACACCTCCTTCGTTTATATACCCGTGCTTGAGTCATCATGTGAAAACGAAATGATTGGACAATTTGTGCGGACCATTTCCCGTTAATCGGTCAACTCGGCATTGAGCTTGAGTAGCTCGGGAGGTGCTTATCGGCCTCTCCAATGCTGGCAACGCTATTTCTTCATTTCTTTGACCAGTCAACTGTCAATTAACCACTTGCTTAACACCGAGTTAAGTTTCCGAGTTCACTCCTATGAGAGCGCAATCAACTCTGTGTTCAGCTTCATATCCTTATACGCATGAGGTGAGTTGACGTTGAAGTGCACTTGCTTAACTCAGAGTTACCATTTGACTTGAGTTCACATCATATTCAGGGGGGGGGGGGTTTACTACGGGCCCAAGAGATCATTTGAAAGTAGTAAACAACGTGGCGCCGTGGAAGCGTCAACATCCCGTGCAGAAATTATACCAGAATAAATATAGACTTATTAGGTTGGTCGCTCGCAGGCGGGGGCAGTATAGGAATACAGATAGATCATAACGGGACTAGTAGTTGACGAAGTGACGACTGGCGAAGAAAATGTTGGAGCTGGGCAGTTTGCCCGACGTCTGGCTCAATTGCTCGGCGCTGGTGCGGGATCGTCTCTTTCCCCTGACTGTCCGTCCTCCAATGATCGTCACGCCCTGAATATAAAATTTACGGCGTGCTCATGGAAGCTATGGAATGCTAATCAAAGGAAAGAGCTGCACGCTTAGTCATGGGAATTTTGCAACTGTTTACAAAATCAACATTCTTACAATTTTATGTTGGGCACCCTACTTACCCTGCGTGCTCTTTTTTCTAATCAATAACGCGCACGCAGATAAGAAATTGCTCTCTGTAAGAAAGTGTACGACGCAAATTCACGCGTATTATAGTTTATTAATTCCGCAGTGGCGTGGCGGCGCACCGCCTCCTCCCCCATGATGCGTGGAGTACCGCTAGCGATCGATACTCGACTGGTTGGCTGTTGCAACGCCGCTGGCAGGACACCCGCCACTCCACAGCGCAACTAACAATGTAATCTCTGGGGGAGCTCATTAAATCTAACATTTTTTAGTAGGCACTTGCTTGAAACAGCAAGAAAGGGAAAAAGGTTTGAAGAAAACAGTGTCACTGGATAGCTTTGAAAACACAGGCAATAGTGGGCCGAGAAGACTACCTGGAAAAAGTGTAAGTAGATCTTTGCTAAGGTTTCTCTTATACAATAACTCGGGCCTGGGACGAGAACAAATTTGCTCCTACACGATTCCGCCAATCCCTGGCTTCTTGAGAGAATAAGCCCACGAACGCGGAAATGTCTTCCATTTTAGTAAGAAGGAGGGCATTGCTAGGCACACAGGAAGAGTGAACTCCAAACGGCCGTAGACAAGGGGCGGGAGTGCGGCGCGGGCACTCTGGTTGTCTGCTGCACCGAGGCAGTGGGCCTGCTGGGCAGGGACTCGGAGGAACACCGATACGCCGTGATTTTCCGCTGCCTCGGGAAATGCAGCAGACAACCAGAGTGCCTGCGCTGTGGTCCTGCCCCTTGTCCACTGCCGTTTCAAGTTCACTTAGCTGACAGTGGCGGAGTGGGCACGAAGGGGGAAGCGTGGGAATAAAGCGGGGTTTTCTCCGGTTCAGCGAGCTGGGTGGAAAATAAAAATAATAAAAATATTAATCATAATATTAGGTAATTATTCATAACTATTCGAAAAAGAACAATGAAAATGAACAATTAAAAATTACACTGATACAAAATTTCTGATTATTCTACAAAGAAAAGTTGAAAACTTCGAAGACCCACTCTCGGAGGCGCCTCCTGTCTGCGTCCGCCGCTGCTAGCTGGGTAGGTCTTTGAAAACCATCGGAGCGAGAGAAAGCAAGAGAATGCTTCGATGTTAGACATCTTGTGATGACTTTTGAGCGGTTTTATTGGAGGTTTATGCTAAATAAGCCTTTCTCAAGAATGCTCTCTGGAAAGCTACTAGCCTCAGTGAAACTATTCGTCCAAGGTAAATTGTGTTGTTATTTGCAAAGCAGTGACGCACAGAGGCATCTTTAACTATTGAGGGGAGCGGGGATGGAAACATCCAGTGGAATTACCCTCTTTGGTTTGAACCTAGGAACTTTTGCATAGCTAACGTTATCGAGCGCCTTCCTAAATTCAACGACATGATGAAAAAACAGATGTCGCGCCGCTAAAGGAATTTTTTTCAAAGTTGTTCATCACATTCATTCTCAACCATGCAATTTGCTAGGTCTGATACTTTTTTAGAACAGCAATACAGCTTCCAGCGATAGTGTATCGGGACAACGACTTGACGGCAACCCAAACAAGGAATTGAAGACTGGACAGGTATGGGATACATCTGCAGAGGGAAAACTTTCACGTATTTAGCCTGACCATCACCATGCATTCATAAATAATACTACGATACGTTGCATGCAACTCATTAAAAACAAACCAATAAGTGTAAGGCATCATTCCAATTCAGTCAGCTGCGCCAGTGAGATGACTTCTGGGTTCATTCTGCTTCAAAAGATCAGTCACAGGTGAAGATACCGCTTGCCTAGCCTGCCCAGATAGAGGTTGCCAGAGAGTCTTAGAAGCAACGAACATGTTCGCCACCTTAACCCCCAAAACTTCTGGTGGATGTTGGTCAATTCCGCGGTGCTTCAGGAGATGTATTGCTGTCATTGGTGGCCACACTGAACTGCTTCGTCTCTAAAATACATAGACACCCTTAGAAAGGTGTTCGTCTCCTCTTGTTTGTACCAAAGTTATTGGCGTCCAAATAGTGTTATACTCTTCGCACGAAAGGCCAGATTTATACTGTGCCGGTTTGATAAAAGAGTAAACAATAAACAATAAATAAACTCGTATGTAAATGTATGTCGGCTGCCAGTAATATATGATAGGTATAGAATAAATATGTATCACGCTAGCGGAAAAGTTGTGTCTGAAATTTGAATCGCTTTCTGTTTCTATCATTTCAAGTCTCTACTCTACCAGACCTTATAGACTAGAAATCAGAATTGCGATCTTTTTGCTTGAAAGCGTAGGAGAGCTCCTTTGAGAACTGGGCCTGAAGCGCAGCAAGGTCAGATTCACAGCTGAAGGGCACCATGAGACGGTTCCACGACTGTATGCAACTTTGTGAGGTATCACATAGTGAAAAAGATAGCATGAAATGGATACACTACACCCTCTAATTACACCAGGGACCGCATGTGTCATTGAAATTACCCAGAGCAAACGTGCTAACACTCCGAAATTTATGCATAGATAACATGTTTACTGTGGGTAATCTCAACGATGCATTCAGGCCCAGGATTCGCCATAATGGGGATGTGGAAGAGTCGGGGGTTTTTGGGATGTAGCGACTCTGAAATGAAGCTGTGTGAATGCAAAGGGCACTGCGTGACTGAAGAGTCTGAGAATGGAATTATTGCCTTCCGGGAAAAAGGCGTGTCATGTGTACAAAGCGATCACCAGAAATATTTAATGTCTGACGTAAGACGATATATTCATTGAATAATCAATGGATACTCCAAGCATGCTTGACCCTATTTCACCTTTCAAAATTTGTCTATGCTTCTGTAATGTGGATATTATTCTTCACCTCATGTGGAGAGATAAGAAAACCTGTATATTTTCTCGGATAAAAGCCAGAACAAGGGACTACTTCGGGAATTCTACGGGAATTAAATATCTCGGAGAGATGGCTAATTTCTCTTTCACCCGTGGTCTTGTAAAGTTTGTTGTTCTCAATTTGTTTTTCTTAGAACACCAAATCCACAAGCAATGAGAATGCGTCGTCACAACCCAGTGATTCCAATCTTTGCAAAAAAGGAAGGAACAGTAAAGGACAGGTTGTTCATCAAACTGTGTGCAGAGGCCGAATTCCGGCGTGGCCGCGGCCAGCCACCTTTGGCCGGCCAGATTCGGCCACCAATAGATTCTTTCGTTTTTTGCTTGGCCACGGTAGAAACGATATCTCACAGAATTCCCTCACATTTCGCATACATAGGTTTTTCGATATGCTGAACACAAAAATCGTATTCATATCGTACCATACCCTTGTTTTTGAGAAACTACGATGAGTGGTGGAAAACGTAATTCCCACCGCCACTTGGCCAGTCTTCAATGGCCACAGAAAGCGGCCACATGTGGCCACCTTTCGAAAGACGGCCAAGTGTGGCCGCTTTCCGTGGTCGTTCAAGGCTGGCTATATGGCGCCGGGAATTACGCTTTCCACCACTCATGGTGATTTCACAAAAACAAGCGTATGGTACGATATGAATACGATTTTTGTGTTCAGCACATCGAATAACCCATACATGCGAAATTTGAGGGAATTCTGTGAGATATCGTTTCTACTATGGCCAAACAAAAAACGAAAGAATCTATGGGTGGCCGAATCTGGCCGGCCAAAGGTGGCTGGCCGCGGCCACGCCGGAATTCGACCTCAGAAGTGCATCTCTGTCTTGTCATTCAAGAATTTTTGTGCTATTACGCTGCCGCTGTACTCCTTGAGAAGTGTGGCCGTTTTGGTCGCTGTAGCTGTGGCGATGCTGATTTGATGCTTATCGATTGGCTGTCGACGACAAGTACAGGAGTCAGCCTCACGGATGCGACAGCGACCGAAACAGCTATACTTCTCTATATGTATAGAAGCAGTCTCAGAAACAACATATTATTCCTTTTTCCACTAAATGGTGGTTTATTGTAGATGAACATCAAAGTCGAGAAAGTCAATCACCAATCTGGCCTCCACCACCAGTCTGCAAACATGGAGAATTTAAATAAGAGACGTAGAAAATCACGAGGCCGTAAACATGTAAGTCGTCTACATTCTATAGCTCTAGACGGAAGAATTTTCTTGAGCCTGTTTCAAGCCATTTAGTCACGTCAGTCCTAGTCTCTCTCAACCATTGCTCCTCGCGCAGCGGCGTACAATGCCGGCCAATCATCCTTGCATCGCAGGACACCGCTTGTCTGCCCAGCCGCGCCGCACCGCCTTTGCGACGCGACAGAGTAGTAATACATCTATGCTGTGGCTGCCGGTGTTAATGTTTTGCTCATGTTTTCCACTGGTTAGGAACAAACGTACAGTGAAATGGCGTAGAAATTATACAGCACGTTCCGTCCAGCTGCTCTATCACGCTGTATAGGGGAAGCGGCGCGGCAGGGCAGATGGGCGGAATTCTGCGATGTAAAAATGGCTGACCGGCACTGTAAGCTAAGAAAACTCCTAACAACCTTTATCTCTCTTCTTTCTAGCTGACTTACAATAAAAGTGCATATAGTTACGGTGAGATCCAAACGATCGTAGACAAAGAGCGCGACCGCAGCGCAGGCACTCTGGTTGTCTGCTGCATCTCCCGAAGCAGCGAGAAGTCACGACGTATCGATCTTCCTCCACGTCTCTGCCCAGCAGGCCCGCTGCCTCGGTGCAGCAGACAACCAGAGTGCCCGCGCCGCGGTCTCGCCCCTTGTCTGGGACCGTTTGGAGTTCACTGTAGGTAGGCAGATATACAGTAACTCTCGTAGCATTAAAGTGTTAAATAAAGAGTTTGGTTTAGAAAGGGAAGAAGATGAAGAGTAGACAATCGTCTGCTAGAAAACACGGAAAACGGTGAGTAGCCAGAGAGAGCGGGAGCGTACAGGTTAATTTTATCTTGTGGGGAAATGAGGCATACCATTTCTGTGCCAGTGACGTGCAGGAAGAATGTATTGACGTAGACGCTGAAGGGCAGGTGAAAGAGGTTACTGCACCGCTTTCCTTCATAGTAATATGAGCATGAACATGTTCTGCCCCCCCCCCCCCCCC